>JAQOOI010000080.1:1200000-1745724 GCA_028554645.1 Omphalotus guepiniiformis | reverse complement strand
TCTGAAAGCTGAAGAACATGGAGAAAGGACAAGAATGACACCTCCGAAAGTCAGTGGCTATGATTAGAGCATTCAATGGCCCTGGATGACCTTTGCCTGATGTCGCTTTACTGTGATCGTTGATGATCGTTGAACGACCTTGGCATTGCAAGGCGATGAAGGTGAAACTAGGCTAAGCCGGGGAAGGAACAATGATACTCCTTTCATAGCCTCATGCCCCAAATGACTTTGTTTTCTCGTTGATTAACATTTGAGCGCTCAGACAATTCATACATGTATATTGATGAATTACAACTTACTGAGGATGCTCATAGTTACCGTCAGGTTACCGTACTAGATATGATCCCGTTCCAGGACTAAGTATGCTGGAATGATTGCACCTGGCACAGTAATATCTCGCAAGCTGCAGGGCATTAAATTGGACGCGTTACGCGGTTACTGGTGACATGACCACGTGACTCGTTAGACTTCTTCCTCGCCACTGCCACTGCCAGTGCGTGTTTGGCTGCATACTGGACATCTGTCCACCATGGCCGCAAACACGGCTATAGACCCAACTACTCATATTATTGCTACTGCCGCAGATCTTGAGATACGTGCTGGCTAGGGTTGGCAGGACCCTGCTATAGGTGAGCCTGGACTTCCAGTCTTATTGCTGTTTCTTCTCTTTACCTTCGTCCCGCAGATCTGAAGGACTAGAAATGTTGTTGCGCATGCGAAATTCCGTGAAATGCTGGAGGATACGACTAGAGACACTGAAATCTATGCGTGTTTCTGCTGCCATATCTCATCCCTACAATCCTCGAACTTCTTCGAATTGGCGAACCTGCCATGCGCAGAGAGTTTCACTGGAATATCAGTTTCGCCGGAGTTCTTCTCGAAATATGAAATCGTCTTCCCTTTGGCGAACCATCTCCGCTCGCAATGCCCCTCTATCCATGGAGTGTCTTCTGTATCTCATCCGACATGATAATGAAGGACAATTGCGTCTTTTCTGCAAGACCTTCGTGGACCTAGTTCGGAATTACAGATGCCTTACAGAGGAGCATCTCTCAAATTTTTACTGCTGTATTTCAAGACACACAATTCCGTATGCAAGCAATTGGTGAAAGAAGTATTCTCGGCATTGACAAGATTCCGCCACCATGGAATTCAAACGAAACACTAAGTTCTCGAAGTGGATGGATATGCTTGACGGCGGTTTCCTAAATGAGCTTGAAACATGGCGAATGTTTTCACGAAGTCTTCACGTGAATACTTATTCAGTGTCCGGCCGTGAGAAGCAACTATTCAGTCCTTTCTTTTACCCACTACTTACTTTGAGCTCGCGAGGCACCTGTCACAGAAGAAGGCTACGTGAAAGACTAATGAGGCCTATGGTAAGGATTCTGGGCCAGGGATGGCACCGAATATTAAGAATGCTTCACTCTATCAAGACTTTATCAATGCTCAGATCAAAGTACGTTCGCTGTTGCGTAGAATCTACTCGATAGCATGACTTTCATTGTCAGATGCTATCCTACTTGGCATTTGTGTTATGCGCCACAGCACTGAGCAAACTGAAAACTATGGCGAGCGACTCATTACGCATGCACTTCGTCTTCTTCAAGAGACTGTCCTGCCAATGGCATCCCTCTACGAAAGGTCAGCTCTCATTCAATGTTATTTTTCGCCCGTACTCACTTGTTTCTGTAGAGTTGATGGTCGTTTTTCGACATCTAATGGGAACACCGTATCGCCGTGCTTTGCTAAGCCAGATCGGACAAAGTTGTTTGATGAACGTGTATTGTTAGGGGGAACAAGCATTGGTAGCAAGGAAATGCTTCGGTAAGTACTTGGTTCAAGTTATTGTGATTCTTGCTCACTTCGCGTTCAGAGCTCCCGTATACACCGCCGTCGCAGATTTGTTCCATCATCTGAAGGGTGAATTCACGACCGTTCAAACTATCACGCATCGTACACATATACTCCCGGCTCATCCACAACCCGGCTTTAGGCAACAATCTTCACACCTTATTTGCCAAGATGATGATAGGATTGTCCGACGCAATCCTCACCAAGGAGACTCCTCAAATGCTCTGCGTTACTTTTAACCGGTCATGTTTGAGACGTGTCTCGATCGTCTGGAGGCTCTTACCCTCTCATTCAATGGGAGATCGCAGCAACTGTGGAGAGAAGTAAAGCTGGGGTTGAAACAGGTGTTGCTGCTGATGCTGCTCATCTCTGCGAGAAAAGCGAGGCCAGTAGGTGGTGCAGTCTATGCACTGGAAAGGCCAGAGGAAGTTATGATGGGTACGCTCGCTATAATCTAGGGCGTTTATTCATTATTCATTTCTTGGTGAACAGAATCTCGGCTTTTGTTTCGTACCCTACTCCACGGCTTTATATTCCGTATATGTTTTTAGCTGGCCTCAAAAAATGTGAGGCTCCCACTCCCCCGCCGGCACTCTGATATGCCGCATGTTTGAAGGCTCCATTCGCTGCATGGGTTATTTCGAACTTGAATCACGTCCCAATGAACCTGTGGATGCAATCGATTGGTTTGCCCCCATTCTGCTCGAGATCAATCTCCACGTTTTCCAAGAAGTGTGGACACAGAAAAATTGATTTTTTTCTTTGATATGCACAAAAACGCATTGTTCTCCTGAATATTTGCCAGTTTCTATTCTCGAAGGACACATCCTCACCTACGTTATTGGCCATAGTCCTTAAGTTTCTTGTAGATAGACTTCCTCTTCTTGGGGAGTATGACGACCTCACCGCAGCGGCAAACCATTCGTTGGTTCAAGATGACTTTCGGAGCCGTGGCCACTTTTCCTGCGACCAATGAGCCTATCTTGGCATCACATCTAGCACGGCTTTTGATGGACTGTTTTTCCGCTCGCGGTCAAAGCAACGAAGCCGACCCACTACTTTCATCTGCTGAGGGCCTTATTCCGATCTATTGGCGGTGGTGGGTGGACGGTTTGAGCTGTTGTATAAAGAAGTCCTTCCGCTTCTTACCAGAGATGCTTGAATGTCTCAATCGTCAATTCTTGTCATCAGACGGCCCGACTCGGGACATGATAGTTGAACTGTGCCTCACGTGTTCCTCTTCGTTTTGACTCACCTCCTTTCCCCATTTGACATATTTGATGCACCCTTTGGCTGTTGCATTACGAGGTGGTCCAGAGTTGGTGGCTCAAGGTTTGCGTACGCTGGAGCTCTGCATTGATAATCTCACTCCCGACTTCCTCGACCCTACTCTAAATATAGTACTGAGAGAGTTAATGGAGGCTCTCCACAGTCATCTCAAGCCTGCCCCTGCTAATCATCACCTTCGCACATACTACGATCCCGTATTTTGGGAAAGTTGGGTGGGCGCAATCGCCGCCCTCCTCGCAAAAGAACCAGCACTGGAATTATCACCACCATTCAGAGACTCCAAAAGCTGCAATCTCTTTTACAGGTGTCCCATGCAGAAAATTGAACTGGGGACCGGTAGCGAATCTTGCTCGTCGGATGACTAGTAAGACTCTCAGCTACCAATATTGGGACAGCTTATGACTATCTGGAATCATTTCTCTCTCAATGTTGTTATACGAGGTTAGTCATGCATACTCCTAAAAGCTCTTTTCTGACCACATATGCAGGGTGTCAAAGGGCGCAACACGGAGGAGCTTTTCGTTAGTGCTCTAGAGGGCGTCTTCGACGCCATCCATCTTCCGGACACCCAGGACAAGGCTGAACAATACTTGCGTAAACTATCCCAAAATGTCTCCGAGCTGGGAGTTACGAAAAGTTCATGGTCGTGAAACGGTGTTTCGTTCGGGCCGTCGCCCCTCTGGGCTTCGTATTTGGACGCTGTTCCGCACGCGTTAGCTCGTGATCAGAAGGAGCAGGCTACACGAGCGCGTGCACGAATAGCGACTATCATTCAAGACTCACAACTTTTGCGAAGCAAAGTAATATCGCTTCTCAAGATATATATCCCATTCTACACCAATTCACGAATAGGTTCTGTGCCTTATGTTTGGAGGACTCTTGGACTAAGAAGGTTGCTGGATGTGGTGGTATCAAGATGATGACTACGGCGCCGGAAGTCGGTTTCAACTGGGTTCGCGATCGAGAGATTGACCTAGTTCGAACCTTATTGCACATCCTCAAAGATCTTCCAGCCGACCTTCCACGGGACGTCGATGAAATCATTCGCGTCCTGACAGAGGTTTTGCGCATCGGCAGCTCCGACATCGACTTCGAATCTGATACAAGTGTGCAAGCTCGTAACAAACTTGTCGCTCTGGTAGGAATATTCTTTCCAGAGCTCCAGAGTCCCATTCCTGTTGTTCGGCAAGCGGCGCAGACTTGCATTCAGTTTCTCGTCGAGCTCAGTGGACGGCCTGCAGTTGAACTTCTACTTCCTCATCGTGATCGCATGCTAGTTTAGCATCTACACAAAGCCTCTCAGGGCGCTAACCTTTGCAATTCAGATAGGTCTGATCGAAGCTGTACGATACTGTGTCAGCCTCAGTCCTCCGCTTCTGGAACTTAACGACGAGCTCTTGCGACTACTCCATGAAACCCTCGCTCTGGCCGATGCGGATGATGCCGCTTTACTTGGTCGAAAGCAGTCCTAGACAAAGCAAGCATTGAGATGACGAAGCTTCGTGTAGCTTGTATCAAACTACTTACCGCCTCTATGCCAATGAACTGATTTCTTCCATAAGCATCCGCAAACAAGGCAAAGGTTCAGTCTTCATTCGATTTCACTTCTCCACAACAACTGATAAGATCCAAATCCTTTTTTTCAGAGTGACTGGTGTTTATTTCAAGTCTTTGTACTCTCCTTCCCCAGAGGTGAAGGATGTAGCACATGAAGGTCTTAGAATGGTTCTGGCTCATCAGAGTAGGCTTCCGAAGGAACTTCTACAAACGGGGCTTCGCCCTATTTTGATGAACTTGGCGGATCCGAAGCGCCTCTCCGTCCCGGGCTTAGAAGGTCTCGCTCGTTTGCTGGAGCTCTTGACCAATTACTTCAAAGTGGAAATCGGACATAAACTTTTAGATCACTTTCGCATCGTCGCCGATCCACAAATGTTACAAGCATCATCGAGATCGCCCCTGGGTGAAAACGAGGGTATCACGAAACTCGTGCGACTGGCGAACATCTTTCACCTTCTTCCATCCGCAGCCAATATATTCCTTGACAATCTTGTCAACGCCATCGTTCAGACTGAAGCACAGATGCACTTTTCTGGCCAGAGCCCCTTTTCGGAACCTCTCGCCAAGTATCTCGACAGATATCCTGCTGAGGGAGTAGACTTCTTTATTCGAAATTTACATTTTCCACGGCATCTGCGGACACTGAGGAGCATCCTTCAGGCGAAACTGGCACCAAACGTGCAACGTGTGTTGGCTTCGCGTACGAGCTTTATTCTAGCTCAGGGACTCGCTCAAAAAGATGCCACTTTAATCCATGCACTCTCGCTCTTTACTGATATGGCGAGTCTGGACACCAACTGGATATCTGACCATGAAAATGTTATTGACGTCCTTCTAACCCTTTGGTACTCGGAGACACCCCAACCCGAACAAAACGCTGTCCTCCCCTCCGAAATTATTCAGAGGCACAATTTAATCCTCTCGATCTTTCGTTCTGCTTTAGAACAATCCCCGCGCGTCGATCTAGTCTTTGCTATCGTGGCCATCTACACTCGCAACCTCGAAACTGATCTAGTCCGCACCACGCACTTTCTCTATAAGCACGTTGCCCTCAGCGATGATATGATCTTTCAGCGCAACGTTCTCCTGCGATTCTTGACGTGGTTTGACGACCCCACTTGGTCCTGGTCACACAAAGCCTATTTCATACGGTACATCTTGACACCGATTCTCCTTGTCCATGGATCACGAGTGGGATCCATGCAATACCTGTTGGACAGCTCGTTCGTTGACCGAGTACATCACCTCATCTGGCGTCGTATTACTGAAGGCAATACGTTCTCGGAAACCGACGATATGTTCAGGATCGAGCTGTTGCATCTGACCACAGTGATGGTCCAACATTATCCAACCCTGGTGAGCCATGTGCAGAAAGACATATTGAAATGTGCATGGCATTTCATAGGGTCTAGCGACGATCTTGTTGTGAAACAAACTGCCTATCTCCTGAATGCTCGATTTTTTGCTGCCTTTCAGACCCCGGCAAAATTCATTTTGCGAACATGGACCGGTCTCCTTCGTGCACCGCAGAGTGAAGGCCGGACTGCCCTTCGACAGGAAGCGTTAGCTGCGCTTGCCCCATCGCTTGCGGACATCGAAACCACTGACGAGCACCCTCAATGGGCTGTTACTGCTAGGCGACTTCTTGTGGACGACCTGTCGCAAACATTAGCTATCTATCACCTCATCGTAAAACAACCGACCCTCTTTTACCCTGTACGGCGGTTATTCGTGACTTATATGGTCAACTCTCTCAGCAAGCTCGGACTAATGAATTCTTGCACACAAGAATCGCGACTGGTTTCCATTGATATCCTGCAGGTGATATTCAACTGGGAAAGGCAAGCTTCTAGTGAGATACAAGGTGGAAAGACGGGCATCTGGCAGACACCTTTGGGCTACAGAGAAAATATGGTTAGCTATTTAGTGCGCCTTGCTACCTTGGCGAATGACATGCCCAGCCGAAATGCCTTGGTTCCTCGAGCTCTATCTCTTCTACAGCAAATGGTGGGACCAAATGGATGGACAGATGTTGCCTTCGGCCTGCGCTTTTTTTCGAGAGCTCTGGAGCAGGTAAACCTTTGAACCATCGTCGCAAGAATGACACTGATCCTGTTATAGAACGACCTCAGTAATGAAGCGATGCTTCCTCCTGCGATTGCTTCAGCGAAGGTACTCCAAGTTATAACTGTCGAGCAGAGCGACGAGTGGTATATCAGTAATGCTCCTGTCCTTCAGAAGCTGATTCGGAAGGGTTTGGTAACTGATGACAGCCACCTGCAAGATGCCTTGCACCCCATATTTGAACGTTTAGTTCGGCTATTTCCCTTACCGAAGGAAGAAGAAGAGTCGCAGGGCGAGCTCACAGATTTCCACAGCTTCGTTTACTCTGCGATTGGAGATGGACTGCGCAACACAACCACTCTTCGGGGGATACTCCTAATGCTTAAATCTGTGGTGCAGGTGGTGCCAGAACGCATCGAACACTTCAGCACAACGCTGATGAAGCTACTGGGGAAGATCCTCAAAGAGCATGTTGCAGTGTCAACCAATGGTGTGTCGAATGTCATGGATACCAGTATTCGTCTGGTAGTGACTATTGTGGACATTTGCGAGACATGCATGGCTTTTCTCGGAGAGCAAAGGAAATGGCTTTTCAGCAATCTTATTGTCATGGTCGACAAGTCTAAAAACATTGCGCTCTGTCGCCATATCCTCGACCTCATGAGGACATGGACGCTTGTTAAACATGAAACATATCCCACTATGAAGGAGAAGGCTTCGCTTCTGCTGAAAATGACATCTTTTGAGTCCAAGAGTGAGGCGCTCTTTCATTCATTCCTCGAGCTGGTGTACGAAATCTACACCGAGCCATCTCTTCGCAGAAGTGACCTTACAACGCGCTTGGAGCCGTTGTTTTTTGTTGGTTGTCGGGCCAAAGACACCGCATTACGCGAACAATTCACGGATCTCCTCGACGTTAGTGTTCCGCGCTCGCTGTTCAGTCGGTTGATGTATGTGTGCGGTGTTCAGAATTGGGAGCCCCTTGCGGATTATAATTGGATTCATATTGCCCTCCACCTGCTACTTGGAGCTGTAGATGTAGATGTGGTCTTGCCTTACGATCGCAGGCTCACGCTAGCTAATTCTGCTATATCTCGCCCGAAAGTACAGAACCTTGTCCGGCCGATGCAACGGTTACTGTACTTCGATCCTCAAACTGCCCATGAGACTTGGGTATCTGTATTTTCTGCTGCGTGGGCATGCCTTTCTAGGCGAGAACAAGCAGATCTTACGCACCATATGATCAACCTGCTCAGCAAGGAGTACCACATCAAACAGGCTGAAATGCGACCCAATGTCATTCAAACTCTCCTCACCAGTATACACGCATGTTGTCCACCGATGGTTCTTCCTCCTCACCTCGTCAAATATCTGGCAAAGACATATGGTGCATGGCACATTGCTCTCGAGATTTTGGGATCCTCTTTAGATCATCTGAAAGATGATGATCTCACTGTTTCGTGACTATGTATTGGATTCACTTGCGGATGTTTACTCTGAACTGGCTGAAGACGATCTCTTCTACGGACTCTGGCGCCGACGGAGTCTACATTTAGACACTAACATTGCAATTTCTTTCGAACAGAATGGCATGTGGGACCAGGCGATGACCGCTTATGAGAATGCCCAATATCGATCTCGCTCAGGTGCTATACCTTTCTCCGAGTCCGAATACTGTCTGTGGGAAGATCATTGGATTCTTGCGGCCGAGAAACTACAACAGTGGGATCTTTTATACGAGCTCGGGAGAAGCGAAGGAAACCACGACTTGATCCTCGAGAGTGCGTGGCGGGTGAAAGACTGGCCTGAAAATCGCGATGCGTTGGAAGATCATATTTCTCAACTTCCAGAAGTACCTACTCCTCGCCGTCGAGTCTTCGAAGCATTTATCTCATTGTTGAAAGTGTCCGCGTCATCTGACCAGAAGAACACTGATTTCACAATGATCCTGGAGGATGCCATGCAAATAGCGCTACGGAAATGGGTTTCGCTACCACCACATATGTCTGCTGCACATGTTCCCCTGCTGCAACATTTTCAACAGTTTGTCGAGCTTCAGGAGTCCGTCCAGATTTTCGGCTCTTTGGCTCAAACCAATGCCCAGAACCTTGAAAAGAAATCTTCTGAATTGAAGGTTATCCTACAAGCTTGGCGCGAACGTTTACCCAATGTCCACGATGACATCAGTATCTGGAGTGATCTCGTAGCATGGCGTCAGAATGTCTTCCACTCAATCAACAATGCCTACATCCCTCTCATTCCTACTCAATCTGGGACTGCGAATTCGAACACGGCCGGATATCGAGGCTATCACGAAACGGCTTGGATCATCAATCGCTTTGCTCATGTCGCTAGAAAACACGATCTTTTAGACGTCTGCCATACATCTCTGGCTAAAATTTACACGTTACCCAATATCGAGATCTCAGAAGCGTTCCTTAAGCTACGTGAACAGGCTCGTTGTTACTACCAGAAACCCAACGACCTTCAGGCCGGGCTGGAGGTCATCAACAATACCAATCTTGTGTATTTCTCAATGTCGCAGAAGGCCGAGTTCTTCACCTTGAAAGGCATGTTTCACGCCCGCTTCGGTCGGCAAGAGGACGCGAACTCGGCTTTTGGTCAAGCTGTACAGATGGATATGGGCCAGGCCAAGGCATGGGCAGAATGGGGACGATGGAGTGATCGCATGTTCAAGGAACATCCCAATGACTTATCTCATGCCGCTAATGCTGTCAGTTGCTATCTACAAGCTGCAGGGCTATACAAAAGTGGGAAGAGCCGGCCGCTTCTCACCCGTGTATTGTGGCTCTTGAGTGTTGATGATGGCTCTTTCACTGTGTCTCGTGCGTTCGACACGTATAAAGGGGATGCTGCTTTCTGGTTTTGGATCACCCTTATTCCACAACTTTGCACTTCCATAGCTCACCGTGAAGTTAAGCAAGCTCGCTATGTGCTTTTAAACCTCGCCAGGCTTTTTCCTCAGGTATGTCACGATTCATTCTAGATGATAGGACTGAAAGTTGATTCCTTCTTAGGCACTCTTTTTTCACCTCAGAACCACCCGCGAAGAGGTCCTGACTTCAAAGAGGATGCTTCCTCGGCCTACATCTCTTCCCCAGATCTCTTCCTCTCCGGCTCGTCCTCCCGACTCCGCAAACACATCTAGTACTGAGGCCTCTGTTTCTGATGCGAACACCACCCAAACATCCAATCCTTCGGCGAATGATTCCACCACAAATGTGCCCAGCGCGGCAGGAGCTAGTGCCAATCTGGACCCCTCCACGTTGGCTCGCCCAACATGGGATTGCGTAGAAGAATTGGTCCAGAATCTTAAGACTTCTTTCCCGCTCCTCATCTTAAATCTCGAGACGCTAGTTGATCAGATAATCTCCCGTTTCAAGCCATCACACGAAGAAGACATCTATCGGCACATATGCATGCTCCTTCAGGATGCTCTTCAGGTGTGTATCTCACTTGTAGCCCTGGTTCGTACCACTGACATACTCTTGTAGAATTACATAGTGCGCATGAACCAACACGAGGACGATGGCCAACTATCTGCTCAAACGGTCGCCCATTTGCATCGCCTGTCTCAAGGGATGACCCAAGTACAAACCAAGGTCGGTCATTAGGTATGGCTAGCTTGGATGATACTCAAAGTTCTATTGCAGAAGGAGTACGAAGAAGATTTCATCGTCACGAAACTGACGCATTACGAATACATTCAACGATTGCAGCAGTGGCGAGATAAATACGAACGCTTACTCGATAGTAGACCTCGAGTGCAACCGCTCGATAGTCTAAGCCATTATCTCACAGAATTTCAATATAGCAAGGTCGACGAACTCGATGTACCTGGGCAATATACTGAGGACAAGATGGATTCATTTGAGCGGCTTTCACCCTTCTAACAAAGATTTAGGACAAGGATAACAATCAGAATTTCGTGAAGATCCAAAAACTCAGGCCCAAATTCGAGAACACGCGGTCTCAAGGATACTGTTGGAAGCGCATCATCATCCATGGGAACGATAACTCTCGAATTCCATTTGTAGTGCAGCTCCCTTATAATCGTACCTTCAGGCGTGAGGAGCGAGTCTCTCAAGTCTTCCGTACGTTCAACGGGTAGGCGTAAACATTTGCATAGTAAATTCTTCACTCACTTGCCTTCAGAGTCCTTGCCCGCAAGACTGAGAGCCGCAAGAGAAATTTATGCTTCCACCTCCCGATTGCTGTCTCCTGCAGCCCTAACATTCGTCTATACCAGATGGACTCCTCGTACATCTCTTTCTCCGATATATATGATCTCCACTGCGAAGCCGCCGGCATACAAAGAGAGGATCCAATACTATTCTCTGGAGAGAAGGTCAAGAAAGTCATGCGTGAATTCAAACAATCTTCCACTCGGCAGTTCAGCTGACTTCATCGTCGTAATGTCACCATCTCAACGATCGATCTTTTAGTTCAGCAAAGTCGACTATCTCACACTAAAACGAAGTGTTATTGACGAAGTTGCGGTCAAGATGATACCGGACGATGTGCTCACTCGCGTGCGTACCTGTCAACTTGATCCTCGCTACAGTGTATTCATTCATCGTATTAGTATATGATTCGCACAATGGATGGCCCCAGTTCTCTGTGGCGAATGCGGAAACAATTCGCCCTTCAACACGCTGCCACTAGTTTCATGACATATGTATTCTGTTTGTCCAGTCGGCAGCCAGCTCGCTTCCATGTTTCACGCTCCACGGGTCTCATTGCGATGTCGGATCTCTTTTCTGGTGAGTCAAACCGTTGTCTGTATGTTTGAACTGGAGCACTGAATTGTTCCATCGCAGGGTTGGCAAGTCAGCAACCGGTATTTGCTACAAGCGACGTGGTACCTTTCCGTCTGACACCTTCTATCCAAACTTTCCTTGGACCAATCATTACCGAGGGTATCCTGACAACTGGCATGATGGCTATAGGTCGTTCTTTGACTGAACCAGAGGTGAGAACGCCCTACTCTACGTGAGGCTTCTGGCTAACAGACGTGCTCAAGTACGCGCTGGAAAGCCAGCTGTGCCTATTTGTCCGGGATGAGATAGCAGGTTGGTTGGCTCAGCGCCAAAGGCCTGCTATTGTCGATCTTGCATTTAGGCAAACAGTATCGGCCAACATCGATGGTATCGTAAAGCGCGCTGAGACCATGGCATGCAAAACAGAGCGTGAACAGGTAAGCGTTACGAGTCTTCCTTCCCGCATGATACTCAGTCTCGTTGTATAGGCCACTCAAAATGGTCAATTACAACATCCGGTCGTTCAGACTGTGACCAGCCTTATCTCCAGTGCTACAAATGCAATCCAGCTTACAAAAATGGGGGAATTGTATTATCCGTGGTTTTAGTATTTGCTAAATCTTTTGAACTGATTTTAGTGTATCTGTAATTGTAACAACTTCATCTGTATGATCACGACTCGGTGCTATCTGGGTAACATATTCAGACTTATAAAATTGGTTTGAAGCTTCCTACTTGACTTAAATAAATCCATTGTAAGTTGAGTGAATGCACACGATGACTGCAAATTACAAAGTAGTACTACTAAAAATTGCTACCCCATGTACAAGGGCTGTGTCCCATGTGAGAATCATGTAAACACATCACCATTGAGTTGTTCTTCCAATGAATTTCGAGCGTATACATATTGTATTACGACAGTATGTGGTTGCGTGAAGATTTATAGCATTGGTACCACTTGGAGTTACATCACAGGACCTAGCGTTGTGACCCCCTGACAAAGCCCTCTGTCTGCCTAAACGTCTGGATGTATCCTTCGCTTTCGAGCATCATCTATTTGAAGAAAAATGATAATCAGAAATAAAACTTAAAACGAAAGCCAACATACATCCTCCGCCATTAAATAGACATCAGATCCCGGCCGGTTGTACATCATGGCGTTTGCGAACATCAAAAAAATATCCCTCTGAAACTCAAGAGAATTCGTTATGAGACCATCCCGAAATTTCGTCTTGATAGTCTTGAGATCCATTGGTCGCTTAACAATCTCATGATAATCAGGTGCTTCAGAATCCTTGATAGGGTTGTGGAAAATTGTGCCGTTGCGGTGCTGAGAGATCTGAGAATGAAGCATGCCAATGACGTTCTGGAAACGTTTTGAAGCTTGATTCTCATTTCGACGACGAGCACGAGTCGTGGATGCTGGACCTTATTCGCGATCACGACAAAATCAGTCATGGCGAAAAGAAACAAAACATATCGCCTACCTGGTTCATCGTCTTCTGCAGGCTCCGAGTCATCTCTGATTCTCTTCTTGTCGCGCAACGTGTCAATGCCATCGACTGAAGAGGCAGGCCGTTTCCCTAACCATACACAAGGCTCAATATGACGAAACGAATTATAAGTTAAGGGCTGCGTCTTACCCCCTCGTTTATACGGCATTACTTCAGGAGCTGGAGAAGGTTCATCAACGACACCAGGGGTTTGAGCTGGAGTGGCACCCTTTTCTTCTTCTCCTTCAGGTTCAGGTTCTTCTAATTCCGGATCATTTTCTGAGACTGGTACAGATGCACGACTTTGACGACGAATTTTTGCGCTCCGAGTCTGAAGAGGGGCGGTAGTGGAGGGGCGGTTACGTCGACTAACTGATTCTCAATCAATTTCTGAATGTGATGGAACAAGATAAAAGGGCTTACTACGAGTTTTGTGTAGTAATTCGTCTCCTGAAGCTGGACCTTCATTCTCCATTACATCTATTCGTTCGCTTTCCGCTTCAGCAATATTTTCAGAAGGGGTAGCAAGATCCCTAGACGGTGGTTGACTCGAACGCGACTTTTCGTCTTCCCCAAGTAGCAGAGGATCAATGAGCGGTTCGGATGGCCCTGCGGGGGAGGCTACTTTATCTGTCATCTCTAGCATATCTATATCCGTGGCCGCTGGTGTCCCAGAGTGCGAACGCGCGGGCTCCAGATTATTTTCCGCCTTTACGTCAAGTGCATCTTCTGAGACCACAGCTACTGGCGCTTGCGACTGTGAGAATGAGGTTGACTCTGTTAACTTTTCATCTCCCTCCACGACATGCTCAGCAGCATCAACCGATTCTTCATGTACACTCGCCTCGCTACCCGTTTGACCTTGCTTTCCCACTTGAGCTAAAGGCGCATCCTCATCCTCAGGCTCAGGTTCAAGAAGAGAGCCAATTTCGTTGACTTGAGACGAAGAGGTCTCCGGTATGCTCGCTGACGCCGAAGTAGAATTGCCTTCGTTTTCGAAATTGTCAGCCGCTGCTTCGGCTTCAGACGGGCGAATCAGATTCCCTTGCATTTCGACTTCGACGGCGGCTGTTGGCGCTCCGGAGTCACCTTGTGGTACCACTGGATCCTCCTGCAAAATTCGTTCTTCTAGCTGAGGGTCGACTTCAGGAAGCGGAGACTCCAGCCTTGGCGATGTCGTATCCTTGTGGAACGAACATGGAGTTTCGATCTGGAAAACTCTCCTTGTGTATTTGAACAAATACAGCAGGTCATCACACTGACCTTGCCGCTGGAAGAGGTGGAACTTAGACGGCTTGCAGCGGACGCATAATCATTTTCCTGAGCAATCTTATCGTTGGTCTGTAACAATAAGCTGTTGAAATGATTGCCCTTCAATGAAGTAGAGAACGTATATACCACGTCGACCTCTGGCGCAACAACTCCAGTGATATGCGCCTTTACTTCGTTATCCTGTGCGCCTTTGCGAATCTTTTCGATCTCGGCAGTGATATTCCTATTGCAAACATGAAAAGGAAGCTTTTAGAAAGGATAATATATTGCGCATACCGGAATTTCTCTTCCTCGAATCCAATGAGATCACGAAGTTCGAGTAAACGTGCCTGATAGTATTTTTGAGCTAGCTTGAGGCTAAGAGGAGCTAATTACAGTGAGTGTAACCATCTGAGATTTACAGAAAGCAAATCACCGTGTCTCTTCGCGTCTGCATCGGTCCTACGCATCTGTTAGCAAATCGTGGTGTAAAGCCCACATGCAACTTACATCTCAAGAGAGGCCTCCTTCAGGATATAGCTGTACATTGCCTGACATGACTACACATGATTGAGACCTGAGACCTACGTATCTCAAGACTGACAACTAACTTGAGCGGTGAAGAAGGATCTCGGATGCGAAAGAAGAGGGTGCTTTGAAAGAAGTTTTGCAATGGCAGGCCACGAGTTCGAGCCAAGTTCATATACGGCCTGGGCTAGAATAAGATTGTCAAGGTTGGTGAGAGCAGAAAAATCCGGTTCAGCCTGAGCTCGTCGAGTGGCTCGTGCACTCATTGCAGTAACTCAAGCAGCAGGCCGAGTGTGACTCAGCTTAGTCATCTCGATCCACACCACGTGAGTCGTGGGACAATGCATATCGTTGCCATAATTAGACAACCAGGTGCTTCCTGGGGTTGACGCAAAGCAACGAGCTCTTGAACCACCACCATAATGTTCTTCTCAGCTGTAACCGCAGCTCTTCTTACTCTCCCTTTCACCTCTGCTGAGATTCACAGGCTCAAGCTCAGCAAGCTTCCTCCTGCTCAGTTTAATCCTGAGCTCGAAAGCCTTCATCTTGCTGAGAAGTATGGCGCTCCGCAGCCTCAGTCCCCTCTTGCTGGTGCCGGTGGTGCTGGCCGCCGTTTGAGGAAGGGTGACGATGATTTGTTTTGGACTCAGGAAGAACTAAAAGGCGGTCACAATGTTCCTCTTAGCAGTACGTTTGAAACGAATAATGTTTCGTGTGTATTGCGCTGACCCGGGTTTATCGTAGACTACATGAATGCACAGTATTTTGCCCCTATTACCCTTGGCACACCTCCCCAGGAGGTTAGGCTTAGCTCTACTTCTTTTCATCTCGCATCACTTACTCTCTTTTTTTTCAGTTCAAAGTTATCCTCGATACTGGGTACATACCTAATTTGAATAATCTGGAAAACTGTACTGACATTCATCAGTTCGAGCAACCTTTGGATTCCTAGCTCCAAGTGTACATCAATTGCCTGCTTTTTGCACGCAAAGTACGAGTCTTCGCAGTCGTCCACATATAAAGAGAACGGGACATCGTTCAGCATCCAGTACGGTTCTGGTTCCATGGAGGGTTTCGTCTCTTCCGACACGATGACCATCGGTGACGTCAAGATTCCCCAACTAGACTTCGCTGAAGCAACCAAAGAGCCTGGTCTCGCGTTTGCGTTTGGAAAGTATGTTGTTTGCATATCTTGATTTAGCTGGGTTTGTTGAATTCACCGTGTGTCCAGGTTTGACGGCATTTTAGGTCTTGGTTATGACACTATTTCAGTTAACCATATAGTTCCACCTTTTTACTCCATGATAAACAAGGGCTTACTTGACGAGCCCCTGTTTTCTTTCCGTTTGGGCTCGTCAGAGGCCGACCCTGGTGAAGCCATCTTTGGTGGTATTGATTCAAGCGCCTACACCGGCGACATCTATTACGTTCCAGTCCGTCGCAAAGCTTACTGGGAAGTTGAGCTCACAAAGGTCTCCTTTGGTGATGATGATTTGGAGCTTGAGCAGACCGGCGCTGCCATCGACACCGGTGAGTTTTATAATATCAATGGCACACAATATCTGACAGCACATTGGGAAAGGTACTTCATTGATTGCGCTGCCTACCGACATTGCCGAGATGTTGAATTCTCAAATTGGCGCTTCCAAGTCTTGGAATGGGCAATATACCGTTGACTGCGCCAAAGTTCCCAGCCTTCCTGACTTGACCTTTTACCTGGGTGACAAGCCCTTCCCACTCAAGGGTACCGATTACATTCTTGAAGTATCTGGCACTTGTGTGTCTGCTTTCACCGGCCTTGACATCAACATGCCAAATGGAGATTCTCTTTGGATTGTCGGTATGTATACGTTCATGCCCCGAGAATGTCTTGCTCATTCTGATTTGGATTGTCGGTGACGTGTTCCTGCGTCGGTACTTCACTGTGTACGACCTTGGTAAGGATGCTGTGGGCTTTGCTAAATCGACTTGATATACGAACGACAAAGCTCCTCTTGAATAACATATGATGTTTCTCATGCTCGCGCTACATGCAACTATTGTACATTTTACGTTGTGATGTTTAGATATAATGAGTAGTAGTTCTTACTTTTCTATTGTGCTTCGTACACGAAAGAAATGACGTTACTTGATACACATTTTGGCGAAGTGCAGTGATATCGTGACTAATGATCAATTTCCATCTTCACAACTTCAAGACAGTTTCGATGAATACCACACACTCAGTGTCATATCTCAACGGCGATGTACCGTCGTTGTCTCGGGCGAATCAACTTCATAAACGGGCATTGAGCAAGTCTTTCCAGTTTGCTTGGGATAGAGTAAAGGTTTTAGGAGACGGAAATGACTACGGACATGCAGGGTATGAGTACTTGAGTGCCAGTGGTGCGGTTCCCAATCACTCGGACTAATGATAGTGATACTAAAGATGCGTGAATGCCCTTCAATGGGCACGCGACGGGGAGCTCCTGCTCAGCGCTGGTGATGACACTACGTAGGTGATTCCTACTTTCATGCGTACAGAATCTCTAAATTCATTCATAGCGTGCAAGTATGGCGAATGGACCCTACGGATACTTCTCAAGAATACCCATTTGTATGCCGTACGGTAATTCATACGGGGCACAAAGCCAACATTTTCAACGCTCAAATGCTTCCCTACTCCTCCCGAATGTATGCTACCTTTTCTGCGTAAGAATATAAATGTCTTAGACTTCTACAGAGCAACTGTTGCAGGCGATAGACAAGTGCGAGTCTTCGATGTAGGAGAAGACCACGGCGCATCAAGCATTGGGAAGGACACAAGGCAAGAGCACTGCACCCTTCATGCAAGAACGCATACACTGCAATGCCACGAAGATCGAGTGAAGAGAATCGTCACGGAAGAGAGCCCTGACTTATTCTTGACCGTCTCCGAGGTGCGCGTTAATCAAGTGAATCAACAGAAACTGCCTTTCCAAGTAAAGTCTTTACTTCAGGACGGGACGGTGCGCCAGCATGATTTGCGAATATCTCACTCTTGTCGAAGCGGTTGTCCGGCTCCTATCCTACAAATGCATCATGAACTTTCAACGCTCGCGCTTTCTCCTTTAACGCCCTATCAACTGGTAGTCGCCGGGGACTCTCCATACGTATGTCAAAATCTGTGATTGAACCTCAGATGCTTGAACTGAGAACGGACAGGGATATTTGTTTGATCGGCGCTATACGGGTCGCGTTTTACAGGAAGAGTGGGGTATGGTTTCAAACGGCGTCACCAATTGCACTCGTCGATTCGGTCGAGCAGGAAGGCGTAAAGTCGGAAGGCGGTCATATCCTAGAGAACACATTACTGGTGCGAGGATGTCGTCTGAGAATGGTCATGAGGTAATAACTTGGTTGTGATTGTTCTTTGTTGAATCTAAATCATATCTGTTGGACAGGTCCTTTTGTGTGAGCGTGTTGAGTCTTGCGCAGTTTGTCTAAGACATTCATTTTCATTGGACTGCAGCGTACTCCGCTGATGCAGTATATCTGTATTCAACGTTCGATGATGCACAAAGTGAAAAATCATTCAGTTCTAGCATCATTTCGCCCAATGTGAAGCGTCGCAAGGTTTCCCGTATCAACGAGTCGCTAGCCTCGCCTTCTGGCACTGAAGAACAACAAGCACCTGATGAAATGGACATCGACGATTTGATGTCGAGGCTCGAGGATGACGTGGATGAAAACTCTAGCCAAGATGAGGATGATGAGGAAGATGAGGATGACTCTTGGGCGGCGCAGACGGATGAAACGGCGAGCGAGGAGTCTGAATCCTGGTATCCTTCAGTGCCTACGATACCTCCTCGACGTCGTTTTGAAGGTGCAAGGAATGTTGACACGGTGAAAGACGGTTCGTCCAAGCATCACTGCATTTCTGACACCGAATGAAGTCTTTCTAATGTTCTAGTGAACTTCCTCGGCCCTTTTGATGAATATGTAGCGTCGGGTTCCGATGATGGAAACTTCTTTGTCTGGCACAAATCCACCGGCAAACTTCACGGAATCTATGAAGGTGATGGTACTGTGGTAAATGTCATTGAAAGCCACCCAAAACTGCCATTGGTCGCAGTGAGTGGAATTGATCATACAGTGAAGGTGCTGTAGCTCTCTTGCTGATACCGCTTCGTTTATCAAAATTCTTCCCTATCTCTCAGTTGTTCGCCCCTACAGGTGCCGAGAGCATGTTCTCGAGAACTGCAAATGCTCAATCTATCATTGACAGAAATCGACGACGGAGCAGCCTGCGAATGATTCACACGATCCGGAGGTTCGATTTCATCACTCTTTTGGCTTCAGTTCGTGCTTCTGCATTGACGAATACGAGTGACGGGTCGGCGGACAACGAAGCTCGTCTCGCTACCGATTGTGTTAACCAGTAGACAACTGACTATTTATTCAATTATTCGACGCTTTCGCGCATGTATCATGTATAACATATAACATTATTCTACCATACACAAACTCATAAACTGGTAACAAACGCGTACCCTGCTGCAACCCTGTGCAAAGATCCTGATTACCACCACTACACTCGTTAGGTCTGCGATTTTACCCAAGCACTGGTTCGTACAATACTCAGAATAAAGATGCAGCAATACGCACCAAACATGATTCCGATGCTGTCCCTGGACACTGATACATAATTCATTTTTTGAGTACTGATGAGAAACGCGGCGCTGGGTCACAACTCAGACTGGACAAGCAACGTTAGGAATCTGCTTGTTTCATGAACGACGACCGGAGACTTTTTTCTGTGGCAACGATTGCAAGGGAACAAACGAAAACTTCAATCTTCACCGCATTGCTCATTGCGTGCTGAATTGTGAGTACCGAATCTTGTGTTCAACAGCGCATTATAATAGAGTACTGACTGCAAATCCACATTCTATTGTTCAAATTTAGATTTAGTTTGGTCATTGCTTCAAACTGAACGTCTAAGCCATCTTGCAAAGAATTCAATTCACGCGAAAATTCTGTTGAACTACTTTTTCGGACAGCCTCGACATCGTAAAGTTCAGCGTCCAGCATCGCTTACACGTAACCTCTCACTCACCTCTCACTCTCTTTCAAACTATCACACCGACGACTTTACTAATACCTCTGGTCATGCGTGCACATGGTCGACAGCATAGACGACACAGAGGTAATAAAGCTCAAGATGACGAGCCTTTACTGGTTTCGCGAGAGGAGACTCGTGCAGAGTCCTACCCTCGGTCGCATCAAAACACACGCCATATCGACAACTTCAGAACTCATTCCACGGGGAGAAACTCTTACGAGATGAATAGAGAATCGTCGTCTTCCCAAAATCATCACGACTCAGATTCTTGGCGACGGAATGACACATATAGTTATCATGACAATTACCGTCGTGGCAGGAGAGATGAATATGAAGGTGTTGAGACACGCGAGTCAGAAGGGTGGGCACCTCGACGGAATAGTGATACTCACTATACGCCGCGTGAAGAATGGCCACCGCGATACGAACCTGCCAGCTACTCATCGTCTTACCAGGAGCAATCGAGTTGGAATCCACCAACGTCGAGTTCCTACTCTCGTTGGCCTGAAGATGATCGTGACACTCATCCGGATTCCCGCAATAACGATTTAGCCTTGCAACACCAGCAGTCTCGCCGGCCTTCTCGCGACCGCTGGCAACGAGACCAGCGGCAAAACAGAGAATCTCAGAATTACAAAGCAGACGCTGACATGGGTATGGAGCCGCAGTACAACGACAGTGGGGGAGGAAAAACTTGGGACGAAGAGAGCGGCTGGGACAACAGACGTATGCCGAGTCCCTCTACAGATCGCCAATGGGAACCTGCTGCCAGTTGGAAGTCCTCCGTGCCTGATGACTCGGAGAACCAACGCATGTACAATCAAAATGGACACCGTCAAACTACTTTGAACAAGAACTCAAGAAATAACAGGAGACATCCAAATAGGAGTGGTAACAGCAGACGAGACTGGAGAAATGACGATGGGGACCTGAACAAGTGCGTTACCACTGTAGTATCTCTGACACCAACACTTTCTGAGTGCCTGAACAATTGGTCTAAAAGAGACCATATTGTTTCAGACAGGTTAGAAAGGCCAGAGAGGCAAAACAAATTATTCACATCTCGGCGGCGTCATAGACGGTCTGTGTCCCCTTCTGGTTCACGTTCGCCCACTGGGTCGTATTATTCTCATTATTCTTCTCGGGGACGAAGTCCGTCACGCTCCATATCTCCCGCCCCAAAGCGAAGAAAGCGAGAGTTGAGTCTGAACACTCGCAGTCCCTCACCTGAAGACAGAGACCGAGGGCGAGGAGGATGGCTAACAAATGACAAGACGCAGTCAACCTCACCCACGTCACATCGCAATCGGGACGGCTGGGAAAACCGCCGCAGAAGTATATCCTCTGTCTCTAGCGTTGCTTCCGACAGAAGTAGAAGCAGAAGTCCAGCTGACCGGCCCCGAGCTGTTCATCGCCTCCCTAGTGGCCCTACGCCTGCATCAGAGGTGTTGATATCTCAGAGGACGAAGGTGGCTCAAGATACCTCAGGTCAAAGAACTGGAAAGACTAGCAAGAAGGTCTGGATCAATTCACTTATTTTGTTCTTCGTTGACTGAGTAATACCTATCAGAAGGGAAAATCTTCGCGCAAGACTGCGTTGACACAAGCTTATAGTGTGGAACAGATGCCTCCACCTATCTCTGTCCCCTCTATTCCCAAACCAGTATCTCGACGTAATCAGCCTCATCTTACTGGACTGTCTCCCTCTCCTCCCCACCTACAGATTGATCCCGCTCTTGCCGACATGGTCTCTATCGAAAACAACAGCCCTTCAGTTTCGAATGCACTACCCCCTCGCCCTGCATCATCTCTTCCGCCTCGCCCTCTTGTGGACCATCCAGCAAAGCGGCCACTAATTGACGCAAAAGGCGGTGTCTCAACGCCTATTCCGACTTCGCTCTCAATCAAGAGCGCCGGCTTCAAGCCTATAGGACGTGGAATATCATCTCTGGAGCATTTCTTCCCGGGCGACGATGCCACGCCTAACACGCCTTCGGCTCAAGCCCCAAATAGAATGTCGGAGGACAGTCAAGTAGCGCAGAATTCTTGGGATGCAGTTATACATGGATCAGCTGAATCTTCTGTGCACGATCGTCAGAGCCAAAATCTTCAATTGAATACTCCACAGTTTGTAGCATCATCAAACGCCCATCCTCTCTCACCCAAACGTGGCCGCAGGTCATCCTCTGACCATGATGCTCACGGACGACGGTCGAGTGAAGTGACACCTGCCAATCGCTTGCAGGACTCCTCGGAAGCAGGCGGAATGGATGCGCATCCAGTCCCCATACATTCGAACGATTCCCCAACTGAACTGTACACGATTGTCAGTCAAGTTGGGGAAGGGACATTCGGAAAGGTGTACAAAGCTCGCAATACTGTTACAAACGTACACGTCGCTCTCAAGCGTATACGCATGGAATCAGAGAGGGATGGCTTCCCTGTCACTGCAATGCGGGAAATCAAACTTCTGCAGTCACTAAGACATAGCAATGTGGTGCGATTATATGAGATGATGGTCTCCAACGGTAAGAGGTGAATTCACGCAGCTCTGATTTCACTTACGTTGGTTTTTTTCAGGATCTGTGTACATGGTTTTCGAGTACATGGACCATGATTTGACCGGCATATTGTCTCAAACACAGTTCCAATTCTCGAACGCCCATTTAAAGTCTCTATGTCATCAGATGCTTAACGGGTTAGCATACCTTCACCACAAGGGAGTTGTGCATCGTGACATCAAAGGTTCCAATATCCTGATCAACAACCGGGGAGAGTTAAAGCTCGGCGATTTTGGTCTCGCACGTTTTTATCAGAAACGGCGGCGTACTGACTACACAAACCGTGTTATCACGTTATGGTACCGACCACCCGAGCTACTGTTCGGAGCCACTATCTACGGACCTGAGGTAGACATGTGGAGTGCTGGGTGAGTGTAGCAGCCTTCCTGACATTTCTTGTGATTGTTGAACACATATTGCAGATGTATCATGCTGGAACTTTTCACGAAGAAGCCCGTTTTCCAGGGGAACGATGAAATATCTCAACTCGACACGATCTATCGAATCATTGGGACACCCACTCTCGAGCGATGGTCCGGTATCGCCAATTTGCCTTGGTACGAACTCGTAAAACCGAAAGAGTCTGTTCCAAATCATTTTCGAGATTTATTTCGAAAGTAAGTGACCAGTAGAAATATTCAAGTCAGGAAGCTAGACGTTACTTTGGCAGATGGATGTCATCCGCCGCTCTTGACCTTGCCGAGCAACTACTTGATTACGATCCTACAAAACGTGCGACTGCTGTTCAAGCCATGAACGCTTCCTATTTCACGGTGGAGGAGCCTAAAGCAGAGCGACCTATTGGGTGAGCGAAAGAATGACGTTTATCTATCCACTTCGTTCATATTTGTTTCAGTCTGTCTACTTTGGAAGGCGAATGGCATGAACTGGAAACGAAGCGCGAACGTGCAAAGAAACGAAAAAAGGAGTAAAATTACAAATGCAATCACCGTCTGTGTGTGTAAATTATCGATGCTATCATATTATTGCTGCAGCGTCTTCCTCAGTAAATTTATGCAGCTGCGAGCTTCACAAGACCTCCCTCCGTTAAACGCTGCACGATGGACTCGACCTGAGCAGGAGCAGGATTCAGTATCAGCAAGCCTCGCAGAGCTGCTGTGTTACGTACATTAGCTGCTGTCACCCTTATCTGCGCATCCCAACGTTTGGTAAACGGCGCCCCCGTATCTTCGGCTTCCTCTACATCCCCCAAACCTCCTGCCTTGCCCTGGGCATCATCTTCTTCGCGACTGCCTTCAAACCATATGAGCTTGTCCACTTGATCAATGGAACCTCGTAAACGGCCCTGCTCGATCATCTTGCGAGCCATGTTCTCAGCAGCGCCGGGGGTCAAGTCAAGAAGGGCTCCAAGCCCACGGAAAGTAATGTTATTGTATATCTTTGAGCTGGCTAGTAGATTGTGTTCCATGACGGCACGGTCGAGGACAGTCGAGGGCGCAGTACGCGTGCTCGTGGGCGGATCATTGGGGTTTACGGTATCGTCGTCCTTGGTAGAAATAGCAACACGATCATTTGAAGATATAGCAATTTTGGCTAGCTGATGAGGTTTCAGAATCCCTTCAAACTCTTTGATCTCGAGAGGTCGAAGAATGTGATCCAGGAACATCTTGGACAATATATTGTAAGTAGAAAGATCGGCAGTTCGTTCGTCACGATATAAAGATGCCAATACACGAGAGCGATTAGGACCTGCCGGGGCGAGAACGGCACAAGTCACAGCAGCCATTCTGTAGATCAGATCATGAAATGCTTTGCGGCATTATAAGGATCCCTAAAACACGTACAGCATATGTCGTCTTTCATCCTCATCAATCTCGCCGACGTAGCTCAACTCATGATAACGACTAGCAGCCTCTAAGAATTTGCGGCTATAGTCGCTAATCCTAGCTTGACATAGCTTGAACTGCAGTAATACCTCTTTGTCATTTGCTGAATGCATTAGAAGTTGTGCGCGGTTGAAGTATGTCTCTGCCTGGATTGAATCCTCTTCTTCTAAAAGCAGGCGGACAATCCGGACGTACACCCGCATTTTTTCACTATCTGGCATCGATCTACACAATATCATACATAAGATGCCCGCCGAGTAAACAGATCGGGTTCACGCACCGCTGGCCAGAGTCCAGTGAAATGCCCATGAGCACTCTTGCAGCATCGCTCCATTCTTCTTCTTCTTCGAGAATGTCAGCTAGCTGGAAGCGTAGTGTGGTCACCTACATATACAACATGAGATAGTGAGTGGCACAGCTCAAAACGCGACATCATAAGTCATACCTGTTCTTCATAGCTCACGATACGTGGTTGAGCAGTGGCGATGGCGTCCTCAACGACGCGTTTTTTAGTCTCGGTGTTGGTTATTGCACCTTCTCCTAGTATCTTTACAAGCTCAGATAAGACTTGCCGACCTACGACGAGACCAACAGATTCCTGATTAACGACAAAGTCGACGAGGACATGAAGATCTGTAGTGACTGCAGATTGGTCTGATCTAGCAATTATTTCGTGAATTAGGGCAATGAACGCAGGGCCTTTGTCTTTCTGACCCAAGGAGGATGCTTGAACTAAACGAGTTTGCATCGTCCTGGGACTGGCTCGAGACGGGAGGGTCGTAATTTGTATTACTTAATACTATGAGGTACCTGTACACATACTATCACGTGACATTTTGATCCAAATTAATGGTTACCGACGCCATCTCCCAAAGCTTAGAATCCCACTTCCGGCTTCCCTGTGAACGGTGCTGTGCGACTGTAGGGCCCGGGACTAGTTTCTCAAGGTCTCAATTTCTTTATTTGCTTTCTGTCTAGCTGTTTCTTTTCTTCTAGCTTGCTTTGCACAATCTCTCTTGAGTCTGACAGATCTTTGTCGTTTCAGGTGCGACTGCCATCACATAGCTACAATCACTCACCGCACTGATATACTTATACTGGCACAGCCAGATCTTGCTTGTCATTTTCTCGCGCCTCTTTCTATCTGTGACGACTAGCATCCACTCTTTTACGGGCTCGCTTTACCTGGTGTAATGTCTCGTCTCACTGCGTCACCCTTTCACAAGCCATCTCCCTTCGAGTTTCCTCGCGCTCCTTTAAGCCCACCAGAAACTACCTCTGACAGAACAGGCCCTTCTCCTTTGGCGCCTACGACCATCTCAGTGCTGGGTGGGATGCCAGCGGATTCTCAACACTTGGATTCGGAAAATGCTCCTCTTTCCCAGAGTCCTGAACCAGCGGGAGCTCGCTTTCGCCGAGTGTCTACCCTTGCGTATCACAACTCCCCTCTTCTACGGGAACCCCGAGAAAGAACGGTGCAACGAGCTTCCAAGTCATTCGTTGTTGTCATCCCACCAGCAGCATTGTTACGTGAACGCGGCCAGTTGGGTCACACTTTATCCTTAGGTCCTGCACACCGCTTGTCTCAGGGCATACTTATGCCTCTTTTCCCAACGATGAGAATCAGCATTTTGCTCCTCATATCCAGATTTTCACATGCAATACTAGATGTATGGCCAACTAACAGCCATTGCTCGTGAATACAACTTTCCCAGCATCACTGGTCTCTGCTTGTATCTTCATATCACAGAAAATGGATTCACTGCCTCTCCCCGCATTTCTGACGACACTTGGCAGCTGATCTGGAGCAATGTCATTGATGCTTCGGCTCCCCCGCAAAGAATTCCCATTGTGGGGAAGCTAGAGTTTGACCTAGATTTTCGTTATGCTCGATGGTACCCGTCTTGGATGTCGTCCTTGCAGAGGGATCATCTAGACGTACCAGCCTCTGTAGTCCCATCAACTGCCCCTTCCGTTGCTCATTATCGCGGAGATAGCAGAACTACAGACCTCGAGATAAATACGAACGATGAACAGGTAGATAACAACTCTGTTTCGCCCCGGTCTACTGTACCTACGACCCGCCACGTACCTAGAAAGTTGTCGCTGGTGGATCGGCTTGACACCTCAGCACGTCCAGTCTCACGACCAACACCGCAGCCTACTTTGTCCCCCCCAGAATTTGAGCAGTCCCAGGCGATACAGGTCCTGTCACCAATATTCCAAGAGGATGAACCTAAGACCGCCAAGCTTGATAATTTAGAAGTTCGGGTGAATACTTGGCGAGCTAGCGCATCTCTAACGCCCACTGCTCTCGGCGCAAAAGGTCAGACCAGTTTGGAGCCCGCCAATCTTCCAAATACGATGGCTCTGGATGATGTTGCGTCTGCTGCCGATGATGATGAGCTCAATCTAGAGGACTTCACTTGGTCAATATCTTCCCTTGGCCCTAATGATTGGGAAGAAGGGACTATCTTGTCGTGGGATCGTCTCCCATCTGTTCACCTTGCAAACCGGTTAGAAGGTTCAGTTTGTGCCACTCCTTCCGAGTGCACGTCCTTTGGTCCATCAGATTACACGCTGCCATCTCCGGTTCCGAGTATGGAACGTATTTTAACTCCAGACATTGCATACCGGATGTATGAACACGTCCCCCCAACACCAAGCACTGCGACTAGTTGGGGACCACCCTCAGAATATCCTCCTTCTCCGATTAGCTCCAGTAGAGCTTCATCTGTCGATATCGGGGAAAGGCTCGTTTTCAGTAGACCCGCAAGTCCCTTGACAGCAACTTCATGGGGGCCGGGATCTTGGCCACCTACACCCGCTACACCCTTCTACGTCCGTACCCCTGACGCTGGAGAACGCTCTTTTAACATGGACACGATTGAAACTCACGCTGTCCCATGGGGACATGCCTCGCCGTCTACCTCTTTCGCACATCCATGGAGGCATGTATGGCCTTATATCTCGTCGTCTACTGTGAGAGCCCATGCAGTTCAACTGCCCTGTGTTTACCCATCTTCAAACATTTGTACGTCCCCAATACTCGAGTTTCCCAAAATTTTGTGCGTTGACTAGCGATTCTAGATCCTGCCGTGTATCCCTACTTTGACTTGTATCCTGCAGAGCCGTCGACGAATGAATCTGTGGCGTATCCCAACTTCAATCTCTATCCGGCAGTCAACACTATGATCAAGAAGAGAGCAGTGGATCATACTCCAGTAATGTACCCTGACTTCGACCTTTGTACGTCTTCCATCCAACATCGTGATACTTATTAAACTGAATCCTAGAGTCAGCTGTCTATCCCACTAGTTTAGATTTGGACTGTCAGGATCAGCAGTCATTGGTCTTACATACTACTACTGCAGTTACTCACGGCTATCCGGACTTCAATATCTATCCTTCTTTGTCTCCAGTACAATCAAAAATAGATGTTGTCAAAGCTGTCTCTTGGAATTACCCAATATTTGACCTGTGTACGTCCTACTACTCGTAGAATCGTTGCATAACTCTGATTCTCTGATCTGTTCTAACATAGACCCAGCTGTATATCCTTACATCCTTCCGTATCCTTCTGCTAGAATTGAATTAGGGAATACTTCAAGATCCATTAGCTACCCCGTTTCTTCATCAGAACCTTTGGTGTCGGAGCAGCGGCCAGCGCATTCGTTCAATAAACCTACGTGGAACTACCCGATCATTGATCTGTGTCTGTTATATCCCCTCTCCCGCAGACGTCTGATTTATCTAACGTGTTCGATGCAGACCCGGCCGTGTATCCGTACGTTGCACCCTACCCTTCTGGGTCAAGACCTGTGGTTTCTGTCTCGACACGCCCAAGGACTTCAGACTCTGATGTTCAAACTACCTCTGTTCGAGGGTCCCAAGGGTATCCTGATTTCGAGCTCTACCCTTCAATCCACGGGGCCGTAGAGAAGATGCTCAAGTCGATTCCATCTTTCTCCACATTTGACTTGCGTATGTGCTACCTACCTATACTTCTCTTCTTTGTTGACGTGTTTACCTCTAGATACTGCGGCTTCCTCTCGCACGACAAATTCTTCTTCAAAGATGCTGTCAGTGGCTGAGCAGGCTACTTCACACTTCTACGGTTATCCTAGATTTGACATCTATCCCTCTGCGAGTGTATCAGGACCTCGAATCTCTTCACGCTTCTACGGCTATCCTGACTTCGACATTTATCCCTCTGCAAGTGAATCAGTAACTCAAACTTCTTCACACTTCTATGGCTATCCTGACTTCGACATTTATCCTCTTGCGGACCTACCAGTTACCCTGGTTCCTTCACACTCTTACGGCTATCCTGACTTTGACATCTATCCGTCTGCAGGTGTATCAGCAATCGCGGCACCTTCACATTTCTACGGCTACCCTGACTTTGACATCTATCTGTCTGCAGGTGTATCAGCAATCGCGGCACCTTCACATTTCTACGGCTACCCTGACTTTGACATCTATCCGTCTGCAGGTGTATCAGCAATCGCGGCACCTTCACATTTCTACGGCTATCCTGACTTTGACATCTATCCGTCTGCAGGTGTATCAGCAATCGCGGCACCTTCACATTTCTACGGATACCCTGACTTCGCTATCTATCCGTCTATGAATCGATTTATGGCTCAGGTCATGACACACCTCCACGATCCTCTCGACCTTGACGACTGTCCCTCTGAGTCTTTGGGCAAGGAAATAGATGTCATCGTGGTCAAACAGTCTTGGGGTTATCCGATCTTTGATTTGTGTATGTGAATGTGTTTCTCTAGACCGAGTAGGAATTACTGAGCGAATATCCAGATCCTTCGGTCTACCCTTATATAACGCTCTATCCCTCGGTGAGAGTAGAAGGAACCCCGGTTTGCAATACCGATCGTGTTTCTGGCGATATCAGTAAATATCCATGTCGAGGTTATCCTGATTTCACCTTATATCCTTCTGGCGTGGGGGAGCGACCGGAGATGGATGTCAGGGATGCTGTTGATTATGCGACGAAGTATCCTGTCATTGATATTTGTGGGTATTCTGCTGGTTTCACGAGATTATACTTGCTGATGCACGTTTAGACCCGGCGGTGTATCCACACATTGTACCATACCCCTCTGTAAGCGCTGTCACAGTTGCCTGGCCCGTGAACAAGTCGTCGTCACCCGTTACGAATATTGCGCTCGCAAGCAGTCGCAAGCGGCTTACGCATGCCGAACTTCATGCCATGGTGATGCTGGAGGGCCCTTGGAGCAAGATTCCGCATAAATTACATCGTTCTCATCGCAGTCTCCATGACGAAGTATTTACCAACGGCATAGTCTCTACACCTAGTGGCGTCCCACAGGAGACCAACACCAGTGCTGTCCGGGCCCTTCCCGTGCGGCACGTCGCACGCGGTTCAATTTCCACTAGACCTCTCAGTGTGGCTGCTCCCCCACCTGTTCGCGGACTTCCACCGCGCCCGTCGCATACCGGGTCTGAAGTCTCTGTTCATATCGAGAAAAGTAATCATGGGATTGCTGCCCCAACTTTGCCATTCACAGCTACACTCGCTTCATCTCAAGTCAAGCCTACTCGTTTGGTTCTAGGGCCGGCTTCCGTTGAGAGTGGGCCTTCTGTTGTCGGCCCTCCGGTTGGTACTACGCTGAGAAGAGCTGTCTCGTCAGCTTCCCGATTGCCCCTGGCTAAAAGAGTAGTTACTTCAAATCTTGCTCCTGTAGAAGAAAGCGGCTCGACACTAAGCAGATCAAGTTCAATGACACTTCCGTCACGGAGAAATGACTCGAGCTCGGTTTTGTCTCCTCCACGCAAACGAGATAGTCTTGTTCTCCAGAGAGCAAGGGCTTTTGAAAACAGCAAGTTGCGCCCATCTTTCCTATGTTTCACAGAACGCTGACTTCCTTTACAGATGACGAGTCCAGTCGTATCTCGATGTCGACTGTGAAGGAATTCCCATTGCCTCCTCGTGCCCCGTCTTCCTTGCCGTCACGTCACTCATTCTTAGAAAGGTCTACGCCGTCATAAAATGTTGAAGAGTTTTCCTGATGTTTCATGTATCTCATCTACATATCATTGCACTAGCAGATTCACTCCATACAATATGATTGATGTATGATCCTTGCACCAGACTTGTAGTGCTATCCATGCTCATATAGTAGAGTCTCCACCGCCTAGAAGATGACCTGATCCTGGCATAACATGTTCTCCGTCCTCACTCGAACCTGATGGAGCGTCGTCAGAGGCGTTAATTTCAGGCTGCCCTTGATGAGCAGCAGCAGCAGCAGCACGAGCAGCGCGAGCTTCCCTTGACTGCCTCTCTCTTTCGTCTCTCTCTGACTTGGATTTACGATCATCTATGAAGGCAAGATGGATCTTCTGCAATGCTCCTTCTCGAGCTGCTTTCTCTGCTTGTTTTGCAACAGCTTCCCGTTCCTTCTTCTCTTCTTGTAAGTCTAAAGCTTCTTTGAGAATCGCATTGCCTATTTTGAGGTCGGATATTCGCGACGGATTGAACGTGAAGTATGGTTGAACTACTTTTAATCTTAACAACAGTGTGCATCTTAAACAGCATACCAGGAGACTTACAATCGATCACCTGTAAAAGTTGCTGAACTATTAGTTTGTATGCGACTTAAGTTTGAGAGACATTACCTCGGGGTGAAAACCAAGCTAAAACACGCACGATGATCAGGAGCATCCTACAAGCAAATGAATAAGGATTCAGAGCTCACTTCTCGAACGTATTCGACTGTTCCCTTTGGATCCATTACATGCTTCTGTATTTGACTGGTCGAGTGTTCGACAGAATGATGCTAGCGTTACTTCACTTCACCTACCTATTAGTGGTTTTAAAGCGACGAAATTTCGGATTATCAGGCTCTTGTATCAAATTGGCAGATAGCTTGTACAAAATCTGAATATCCTCAATCAACGAACTCTTTGAATGTTATAGCTTTGAACATACTTTCATGGACTCCAGAGCCTGCCCCTTGGAATTCGGACGCAAGATCCCAGGATCAATGAGTCTTCGAAAGTGCTGGCGTTTCGCATACTCCGCGGCAATCTGTGCGGGAGACGGTCCTTGAGGAGTTTGTCGCACACGTTGCTCGACAGCTTCAGCTATTGCAGCAGGATCCATTGAAGTTACTGTAACTCAGGTAAGAAGTACAAACCGTTTTGTGGCAGGACTGAAGCCACATGCAAGACAATATTCTCACCACGTGCACACATCACGAAGAAGAATTATAACGAAAATGGCTTATCAAAATACGTGGCACTAATGCATATACAATTACATTTTAGTTTTCTGTTTCTACCATTCGTCCGACAGTGAATCATCCTCGTTCTTGCTCCTTGGCAGCTGGATCACCTTCCGATGATCATCAATTGACAAGTCATCGTCGAAAGAGCTGTCACTGCTCCAAGCACGTTCGTCAAACGCTTCAGCTTGCGCAGAATTGACTGCCATCTCTCGAGTTTCACTGGGATTGGAAGATAACCTGGGAGGCAACCTCGACATGGTCCCCAAAGGAGGCTCATTTTCATGTGTGAATTTGTTGTAAAATGGTTCTGCTCGTGTATTTGGGCCGGTAGAAATGTTACTCAAGTGCTCAGATGGGTATGCTGGTCCTCGAAGCATATCGTTTCCTCTGGGAACTGAGTTTCCAGATGACTGACGTCGGCGACGGAAAAAACGACGAGACCCGTTCGCATACGCCTTTTCTGCGTCAGTATCTACAGAAAGAGGGCGATCTGAGCCAGTAAGGGGAGGCGTCGTAGATATGTGAAGCATAGCTCTGGCTTGCCCATGCGGTCCAGGCGACTCTGTGGAAGCTTGCTTGCCGACGGACTGCAAGCACCTGCGGACAAATTGACGACCGAGGTATATTTGTCTTTCAATGCGGGCTCGATTCTCGATCATATGGAGCTGGAAATAATGAATAAGAGTCAGAACGGTGGTCCAGTGGAGATGGATTGACTGAAAGACTGACTTTAGGAAACGTGACAATTTGACCCACTGTCATCATTCGTTCTAATTCCATTGGGTCGGGGTCCGTAAGTATGCGAAACCAGTCCTGGAGTGCGAAATTAGTAATGACGACATTGATTATATTCCCCTAGACGCACCCAAAACCTGGTGCGTGGCCAGATACTATAGAGATGTAAGCCATGAAAACCTATGTACATAGAACTATCACTTACGTTACCGCCCCATCAAAGCGTTGAAGAAAGACAGAAGACCAGTCTTGACCTAACAATTGTGGGAGGAGCTCCAAATCACGGATGACTGAAGATCTTTTTCAGTACCTTCCACAGATTACTTAGTTGATAACAATAACCTTTAAAATTCTTCGTGAGTTCATGCTTCAAAGCTTGTTCTGCGGCGGACAACAAAAAGTTCCCCCTCCAGCCTACAAGGTATGAATGCGAGCGAACGGGAAAGGGTACACTTATGCCGACGGACCTTTTCCTTTACTATGGGCTACAGGCTTCCCAGCCGAGCCTCGAGGCGCAAAGAAAAATAGATGCACATGGGGGTTGACTTGAGATACAACAGGATGTGTAACTTGACGGAGACTTAAAATAGAAGAATCACAACAAGAGTTCGGTGAACAACATACCATTGAAATACAGATTGAGAGCTTGTACAGGTATGTCAACCTGTGTTATATCAGCGAAAAAAGAAGGCATCGGAGAAAAGAAGCACCGACTCTCAAAGACCCATCTTTCCACTTGCTGCCCCAATTCCACGGCACAATGCTGCCATCCTTTAGCTTCGACATCAAAGGTACAGGGTTCAGTATTCCTGGCACAGCGGCTGATGCCAGCAGAGCGGACCATATAAGAGTATCAGGGGCAGTCAAGTAGTTGAGTAATTTCGTCGGGCTATGTCTATCGGCCGGAATCACTGGTAATACGTGCTACTGCTGAGAGGTTGATCAACTATCTACGAAGTCAGAGATCTCACCAGAGATATTTAGAACACGTCCAGTGCGGAGATAGGCTTCCTTGAAAGTCAGCGAGCCCCTCGTGAAAAAGGCACACTTTCGCGCCCACCTGAGAAATCAGGTGAGTCAGTTCAAGCTCCCGTTCGAAACTGAAAGTGGCCCACAGTACGCTATCGAAACGCGCCCCGCTTTTCCATGCTCGCTTGATCCATACCTTGAATGGCTCTTCGCAAGCAGTGATTCTTGTGGCGAGTTCTGGTACCAGCAGGACTTTCAGTTCCTCGTCTGTTCGAGTGCAGGTGAGTGCGGCGATTAACCCGCCTGCGGATGTGCCCGTAATCACGCGAGGTAAAAGGCCTGCTTCCATGAAAGCTTTGATCACCCCAAAATGGTCTAAGTTACAATGGCTTAAGTATATCACAAAGCAACGTAACGTTGGGGCGACTCACAGTAGCCAAATGAAGCACCCCCAGATAAGCACAAAGCAGACACTCCTAAGAATTGTTTGAATCAAATCCTACGATACCACCGTGTAGTGTTGAAGCTTACCGTAATTAGTATTCGTGCTCTTAAAAAACCTGGGTTCCGTCAGATTAACGGTGGAGCTACGAGCTGTCGTACATACCTCTTCTTTTCATCAACAGACAACTCGGGAGACTCTCTTATGAACTCAAGCGCCTTCTCTTGTTCGTCGTAGTAGGCTGTAGAAGATTCACTTAGAACTGTTGAAAGCTCTGCAATCGCAACAACGTACATTCAATCAAGTCCTTTGTGCCAAGATAAGTCTGTGATGGTGAATAAGACTTCAGGTATTTTCTCGTAGCTGCAGACTTACTTCGCTGTAGAGCCTTCAAAGAAACGTTAAATACGCAATGAGAGCTAAAAGCAACGATTCGTACCTAGGTGACTCCACACCCGCAAAGTTGGCACGAATGCAGGTTTCAAGAACTCCTATGCACCCCCTCGCGTCTTTCTTCTCTCTGAGGGATCTTAGAGATCGTTTGACCTGCCACCGATTGATTAAATATACTCTCGTGCTTCAGCCGTTGCTGATCCGTACCTTGCGAATAAGTTTCCAGTCATAATAAGGATCTTCATCAACTTTCTTCCATTCATCAAAATGAAGATATCCGTCCAATTCACTGGCGGCGTGTTTCCACTCCTATCGAGATAGATAAGCGTCCGTGGACAATAACGTGTGCCTCACGTACCTCATAATTCTTTGAGCCCCGAAGCTTCTTTCTCAATACGCCCTTCTGGCCACGCCATGTAAATGATACAGGTCAGAAGAGCCCATTCGAGGGAAAGTGAGGGGTCCGAACATGAAAATATCCATTCCTTCGTATTCACCACTTGACGAATGAGCACGTAAAGACCAAACTCAATCGCTATAAATGTGAAAATGAAAAACTTGAGGGCGCGTCGCACTGGGTGATACAGCAAAATGAGCGTAAAGGACTCACCAGAAGGGGCCACCGTACAAGTAGAAACAGCCAGTCGTGTCGTCTTTCGTTTACTCTGTCCTTTTTCTTGCGCCTATGCATCTGTGTCAGGATGTATGCATAGTCCCATTGAAATCGAGATACCTTTTCACGCGCAGGTTGACCGGAGCGAAATCCGAGAGAGCAGATACTTTCCGCACGCGCACGCCGTGATGCTGAGATACTACAGGAGAGCCTGGTGGTCCAGGCGAGGAGGCCTCGCCAATTGGATAGTCATCAGCGTGAAGAGCCTCTTCAAAGGCTCGTATATGACTGACTCGCGAATTGAAGGTAAGGAACATGTATAGCTTTCTGGTGAACAGAGTCGAACTCACGATGCGTCTACATAGTCAGTATCTAGTAGTTCTGCGAGTTTGAGAGGTCTACGAGGTTGACGGTTGCACTGGGATGAAGCATTGGACATGTCAGATACAGACGTTCGCCCTCAGAGCACCGAACGGCAAAGGCAAGTGACGTAGGTCACGTGATATCCGTCTTGGACTAAGGATTACGTAATTGCGCCGTTGCCAAAACTTCGCCTTCAGTTCAATAACTGAGTCTACTTTTGTACATGCCTTTGTCAAATTGTGCGATCTCTAGGGCATCACTGACTTTAGATCCCATCTGTCTTCGTATCCTCCTAGCCCGATGGCAATGCTCCAGACTTGTCGACTTTGATGAACCTAATGTACGAGCATCTGGTACGTGACTCAGTACAGCTCATTCACCGCCAACCATCAGAAGAACAGCCTCTATCGATGAACGAAATTATGAGAGATTATGAGGTGCGAAAGTAAATGGTGATCCATGCGCAGCCGGGGCCCTGGATGTTCGCTGGTTGCCACTGAGCCAGATTGGGAAGTATTACTATGCAGAAAGGAGAAGATTCACCTATTTTTAGGTCTCCACAAAGGTTCCATACCAGGGAATTGGTCGTGATATCGATACTGGTAACATATAAAAGCCCCATTCCTGAACTTTCTCCTCTCTATCTTTCTCTCTTACCTTCATTCACTACCACTTTACTTAACTATTCACAATATGGGTTGGTTCTCTGATGACTCTGATCAGGCGCAGGCTTATGACCAGGTAAGGCACCTCGTCATCTTCCATCTTCCAAAATTCCTCATTACTCGCTAGGTTAACAGCTCCCCACACAAGGCTGAGCTTTCCCATGAGCTGATCGCCGCCGCAGCCTCCTACGAGGTAGATTTGTTATTTCGGACGTGTTTTCTTTCCTCATCGCTCATCTCGCGATCTCTAGGCTGCTAAGGCATACGAGAAACATGTAGCTGAGAATGGTCAGCCTGAATCGCACGCTAAGGCCAAGGAGATTCTGTAAGTTGCGCGCTTTGCCCTTAGCATGTCTTTTCCTTACTATAATTTTCGTAGTGCTGGACTCACTGGTGCCTTCGTTGATCGCTTGGTCGAGACCAAGGGGGTATGTAGACAACTCTTTTCTCGCTGCTCTGATAAAGGAGTTGAACGCTTCGTTTTCAGCTCGACTACGTCGACAAAGAGAAAGCCAAGCACCATGCTAAGCAGCAAGCCGAGGAAGCCCTTGCTAACAATGAGAACTTCTGATAATGGAACTGTAGGATTGGTAGGAAACGAAATGAATCAATTTGTATGTTACTATCCAGAATGCTAGTGGAGTTGAACCTGTAAATCGTGCGAGAGATTATTTGCAAGATATGAGCAATATGAATGAGTACCCCTGTTTCATCCCAAGGTAAACATTATAAGGGTTATTTGTCAAATACAAACTAACAAACATCCCTTGTCATTGTCCTTCATGATCGCAAACATTATCCTTCTCTTTCTCTATCCTGCAGTAGTATCGGCTTCCCCTATCAGCACTCCACGATTTTCCAATAGTTCGGCATGCATCGCAGTCATACTCACCCTTATCTTCCTTCTATCTGTTCTCGCCATCGTCAAATTCGCCTACATGAAGTACAGGCGGCGTGTCTATGTTATTCACTCTACATGCTCTCTGCATTGTCATCAACGCGCCTCCTCTTCCTTCTTTGATATATCTGATGAGAAATCCGCTGGAAAGTCGAGCAAGAGCGCGTTCTTCGTTGGTTTACTTGGTTCACCTGCTTGGGAGACAAGTGTCAAAGCCCTTTATGACAGGCCCTCGCCATATGCAAATCAGATCTATCTGCAATCCCGCTCTAGAATGGACAAAGAACGATGTGCCTCTAACAACAACAAAATTTCCATCAGTGAGTTTGGCGGCCTTCCCCGTCCTCGCACTTCGTCACTTTCAGACACTTTGCCATGTACGCTTGTTACACCACTCGGTTCTCCTTCATCTGAACTACCAACCTATCCTGCCAATGCAAGACTCAATACACCTACACCAAATAGGCGACACTCTCTTCCAGCATGCACACCTAGCAATGATCGCCGCTGTAAAGGACATTCCGTTATAAAGGCCTTGAACAGCACCAAAAGCCGTCGGTCGGATATTTCTAGTGTTCCCGGCCTTAGACTAGTGCCATCGGTGAATGGCACGGGTATCTCATCATCCCCAACTACTGAGTCTTCGTTCCTTGATTTCGAAATTTTCGCTGATTCCTTCCCGATCTTTACATCCACCCCAAGCAAGTCGAATCACACTGTCAGATCACCTGCTCCTCCTCTGCCGTGTCCTCCTCCTGTCCTCTCGTTGCCATTGTCTGGCGATCCACATACACCTGAAGGGCGAAACCATATCTCTCGTCCCTATGCACTGGCCCCTAAAGACAAGCACAATTTGTCCGCGAATGTTACAAACATCAAGAGTCCAGAACCTTACGTTTCTACTACTGGTCCTCAGTGCCTGTCCCCTCTGGATTACCTCGCGCCACCTTCTCCGTTCAAATTTAACGCGATTTCTGTTGATACCTCGACGAAGGCAGCGACATTTCCAAGAATGAAGCATACCGGTAGATCACCGTCTATTCGTGTTCGGAAAAGTCCCCCGATTGGCCCATCTCCTCTAAGGATCATGACGTTTCCCGAATTGTCTCGAACGGATATCAGCTCAGACGCACAAACTCTTCATAATCAGAACAAGGACAACGCAAATAATGCAATGGAGTCGCTACACCGAGGCTCTTCATACTACGCAGAAGTCGGACTCGGCTACCCTTCAAGCTGGGATGCAGGGGCGAAGGCAAAGTTCGAAGAGATTGATCCTACAACACTTGCAAATACTAATACTTCACACAATAGCCCTGTGAAGCGGTGTCAGACTCAGCCTTCTGGCCATCATCCAATTTCTGTCGATCCCTCTGGAAAAAATGACGACAGCGAGAAGAACGAGGCAGATGTTATGCTCGGTATTATTCAGGAGCTTGTAGAAGAGACGAGCCAATGGGATTCCAGCTTGCACATGGACGATAGCTTCAAGGCTTTAATTCAAACTCATTCGGGAAGAACGTCGTCGAAGTACTCACCGAAGAAACGCCATGCTCGCAGCAGTTCCTGTTCCACCGCTTCCACCGCTTCTAAGCCGATACAGAAAAAGACTGTGATAGCTTCAAAGTCGTTGGAGGTCGATCTCGGTCTCCTTGAACTTGACGCTGTGCGGATGGAGAGCTTCAGATTGAGTACGATCGAAACTCCAGTGGATTATCAGTACTATCATCAATCATCTTTACCGGCAAATGAGGAGGAGGAGACAGGGTAAGATCTTCGCTTCTCAAAAAACCCTCTCCGACAAGCATTACTTTCACAGGATGGACATTGGTCTAGCATGGTGACTTACATGAGATGTCGCAAGAAAATGTTTGATTATGCAAGGATTCCATTATTCTCTTTCCGTTTCGTTCTGTTATTGCATTACTTCTTTTGGCTGCATTCTTGGAAATGCCTCATCTTGTTACTTGCAAAGGCTATCCTTGATGAAGGAATTCTATACGATGATTCGTTTGTGAAGCAGTTACTCATCCCCAGCTCGTCGCAGGCTTCTAGTTATCTTACATTCTTTCCATACCTTTCGTGTTTCGTATACAATACCAGTTACGATTAGCATTCAGTGAATCCATGTACTATTTATTGGTCGTATCATGTGCATGAAGGCCTGATCTTCCTTTCCAATGTGAATGTCTGTTTATGTGAATGCAGCGAGTCCTACTAATACATGGGATCGTGAAATAATATGTAATACACAGCAGGGATATGCGATAGGAATCAGTACATAAGTCGAGATCCAGGGAAATCGCGACAACGATATATGAGCTTCATTCTGATCGAGTCAACCACCTTACAAGGTTGGTCTGTTTAGATTGCTCAATCGCTTTTTTAACGTCTTCGCGTTCGACAGTGCAGCGGTATTTGACAAACTCTTTGCCAATGTTTGATGATAGCGCAACAATGGGTACGAAGATTCTCGTCGATACTAGCTGCTCGAATGTCTGGCAGAACACACAAGTCAAATGGAGGCTTATAGAATGAAAAAAGCTTCACTTACACTCAAAAGCGTGGTCCTCGAGCACCTCATCATACCGATGCTCCCGCCATTAATCTGCACCGGAGCTGAAGTAGAAGTACGGATAGCATCACGAACAGACTCGTGGAGCATTTCAAAAGTGAGAGCGTTGTAACCGGCCGTGTCTGCATGTACCGATGCGATGAGCAGACAGAGTGCAGGGTAAGTTAATTCTGGTGTATGAAGTTTGAGAAATCAGGAGTTGAGGAGACATACTCGTGAGGGCATACCTGATAGATATGGGTACTGGGGGCGGTTGCGTTGACTGTCTATGGATATTTCAAGATGACGGACAGTCAGCCAAGGAGAAGCCGGCGATAAATTCACGACGGGGGATATCTACATGCGCGGTGTTAAGTCAGAGACGCCACAACAACAAGACAAACTCACCAGCAAGCGAGTTAACACTCTGATGTCTTTGGTGATACTAAAGGTTTCTTCGAGCATGCGGTCAATTTTGGGGTCATCCAGCAGCGTTTCCACTTTGTCTTTCCATGTCCTCTTGAATACAACTGAAGACTGGCCAGGAGTTTCAGGCAACAACATCGTTCTCATGAGGTTCTTCCAATCTTGAACTCTGCCAGGAGCAGCAGTCCTGATCATGCGCCCTGAAAACCGACTTTTCACCCGCTTTTCTAACAGAACGATGGTGTCCATGCGGGTAGTGACACCAACGACAGCCAGTCCCTTACTCCCGAGACTTGCTTTGCAACTCTGGACGGTGTCAAGTAGGGAGTAAAGAAGAGATTGGCGTGAGTGTAAAGCAAACAGATCGAAAGCATCGAGGATAATGATTGCCGGACGCCCAAGAGTAGGGATACAGGAAATGAGTGTATGGAGGTGTGCAGTAGGTACAGATATCTTCATAGAATCTGTGTCGACGAAGGGGTTCTCATCGTCCTCGGTAGCGTCCTCTATTTCACCTTGTAGGTGTTCGGGAAGTTGGGAAGATGAAACTTGCTGGCCTAGCTGATGCGCAATCTCGCGCATGGCAAGACGGTCATTGACCTGTATCCAACCAGACAGACGAATAATAATCGCTTGTTTTTCGAGTCTGGAAATACATTTCTCAATGATCTGTGAATAATTTAGATACCGCTACAGAAGACGAAAGGCTAGCTGCAACTCACATGAGTCTTTCCACTTCCACGGGGACCAAGTAGGAGACAACTATTACCTTCCCCACGGGCTACCGTCCCATGGAGTAGGTCATTGATCTTATTGAATGCTATTTCATTGGCAGGCACTTCATCCTCATACTCATGTACAGGTTCAACTTCGTCGACAACCGGTGGATTGCGCAACGCCATGAGAACGGCTCGCTTCTGGGCGAATAAATGATGAGCGAGGTCGATGGACGGGAGGTTTTCTGGGGACTTTTTCGGAGAGGAAACTGGGAGGTCAACAATGGATTGTGATGGAGGGGGAGAAGAGGAAGGTGTTTGTAACTGAGACGGCATATTGGGATTCTCTGGCGGTGGAGATTGCGAAACGGCCACAAAGCGAGGTTTTTTAATTAATGTGTTTCTTGAAACCGTATGTGCACCATTACTATCGGCCTTGGTGATTCGCGGGGTGCCAGGAAGCTTTTCCTTGGTTGATCGAGCTCTCGTCCGACTTGGAGTAGACGGAAGTACCTGCACTCGCTTTCCCCTTCGTTTTTTCGTAGGTGAGGGTGACTTGCTCCCCGTACGAGATTTCGAGGGAAGCAGATCTAGTTCATCTTCACTTTCACGACTACTAGAGTCGTCTTCTGCTGGACTAACGACTGGCTTCGTGATACGAGTTCTACGGGTCGACCGGGTAGATGGAAGAGATACATGAGCAGCAGCGGCAGTTGAGCGAGTTACACGCTTTGAAGGCGAGTTTTCGGCGGAAGTGGGGGGGTCTTTGCGTTTGGGAGCCATGATGGTCAAGGCGTATTATACTTTTAGTAGTGTGACAGAGCTAAGAGGAATATACGGGCTGTCACTACACGTGACTTTCTACCATTAATGTCACGTTCCTGTCACATCTTCCTCAGTCGTACTTTATACTAGTAATCACTGTATACTAGTAATCCCTTCATCCGACCGTTGGGAATGGGGCTTACCGGGTGAGCTTGTCCAATACAGGCCAACGTCTGAAAGCTTACCTTCATCAGACTTGCTCGCTGGATCAATGCTCCCCCAGATGGCCTGCAGTCTATCATGCAGAATATCATAGAAAATCATAATGTCGGCCGGCTTTCTGCAGTTCGTTCAATCATTCAGGTGAACTGATATGTCCGAAGGGTACTCGCCTAGGAAAGTGGCAGCTAGCTGTGAAATCATATCGCTCGACACTCGGCCAGATTCCAGGGTTTCAAATTCCTTCTGAACGAGTAATGGTCACTTTGACAATGTACGACAATGTATTTGTTCTTCTCGAGGATCCTCTGGCCCCTACCCGTGCAGACATCGTCGCTGCTGCTTCTGATGGAAATGCTTCCACTACTTTCCAACCGACCCACTACCGAACTACCTTTCTCACTTTGAGCCCTCCTGGTGCCCTCGAGCAGCTCCTCGCGCAACTAAAGGCCCGTTGGGTTCCCGTTCGACAGGGTTCGTCCGGAGTGTCTCAAAGAGGTCAAGCTTCTGGACATCAGTTGACCATCGATGGCCATGTGTTTGGCATTGGGACCGACTGGCTTGTTCGAGCTGGCATTGTGACTATGGCTGGCGGCGAGATGAAAGGGATGCTTATTGAAGTACGTCCGAGCTCTATTCTAGATTCAGCAGCTTTGAATGACCCTTGCTTATTGAAGCTGAATATCTTCCTCTGCCCGCGTTACATTCAGATGCTACAGCCGATGGAACTTCGGAACTTCTTTCAAACCTCTTGACCGCAGTCCTGCCCAATGTCAGAGATGCAAAAATGGTTGCAGTCACTATTAGCGACGCTCAGTGGGAGGATGTGCTTTGGGATCGCGAAGAAGAGGAAAGAGCACAAGAACAGGACGCGAGGGAGATGAATGGCAGTGGGGACGACATCTATGTGTATGGTGATGAGGACATTCCTACAAAGCGGCCAGGAGATTGGACTGGGGTAGATAGAGATCGTCGTTCTGCCTACTTGATAATAGGTGCATTGAAATCCGAGGGTATTTTGTGATACACAGATGCTTAGACGCTCAGTAACTGTTCCGTGCCTGCATCGAGTCACTCTAGCGCCGGCGCCTTCCCCATGCATCATCTGAGTCTTGAGCCCTTTGCTATTCGCGTAGAGCTTGTTCAGTCAAATCATCGACGAAATCTTTACGATGCCATGTCTTTCAACACGCTATAGTAAGATCAAATTGGTTGGAAGATTACAACCCAGTTGCTTTCGACGACACGAATCTACTGCCCTCCATTTCTATCAAAATAAACAATTAGAGCTGTATGCTGCCAAAGAACCGAAACCCTTGACTTTGCGTCAATTGGTGAGCAACGAACTTAATCGCTGAAGGATGTGCTGGTGACTTGTATTACAGGTGTTTTTCGGTCGTTCGATGGACGAGAGTCGGCTTGTCAAGGTGTTCTGCACATTGAAAACAGGGCTGTATCGACTCTAACATTATTTACGCAGAGTGCCAATTATGTACGCACTGAGTTGCCTGTGCGAATAGCTCATCGTCTCCGTGACCTACAAGCGCTCCCTTATGTTGTGGTTACTCAGGAAGGAGTTGCAAGGGTCTACGAGGTACGCCGTATATCGACTGTGATTGCTGAGTCGCTACTCACAAAGGTCTGTAGCTCTACTGGGCTGCCTTTGAGAAGTAAAGATACTTGCACGCAGCCTTTGGACCCCCATGGCTAAATACCCAACGCAGGTTCAGAAATTACCCACCAGTAACAAACATCCAGGAGAATGAAGCATTCTGCCTCTTTCTGTCCGACATTTTAAACGAACAGTACGATCTAACTCATAGCATCTCCTATACACGCTAATCTAGACTACAGTGCGAGTGTTATTCCAAGTCTTTCCCTCGGAATGTCTCTATCCTCTCCTTATCTGTCCCCTGACGATTTGGATTCTTTTATGCGTCGCATGCTAGTCTCGCGGATTTCCCGGCGTGTTCTGGCTCAACATCACATTGCACTGTCAGAGATACATGCCGGAAGAAGTAACCTCAACCAGGACGCCGAAGATTCTGAGCCTCATGTTGGGATCATAACGACAGGATTGAATGTGGGCAGAAGCATACAGAGATGCGCCAAGTTACTGCAGCAGCAGCCAGCGGAGGATGAGATCACGGACCGTTCTAGCACACCTGAAGTGATAATCGAGGGCAATCTTGAGATGAAGTTCTCTTATATTCGAGAGCATCTTGAGTACGTCTCTCACCCGCGAAAAGATCTTATTAACTGACGATAGATACTCTTAGATATATCCTTTTTGAGTTGCTGAAGAACGCGAGTACCAGAGGACCTCTGCTTTGTTCTTTTCTGAGTACGGTGCTTTTTTAGTCTATGCACGCCACAAGATCAAGACATCACAACGCTGACAGATTGCCTCCAATATATGCTACTGTAGCTGCAGGGACAAATGAGATTGGGGTCCGGATATCAGATCAAGGTGTCAATTCATCATTATCCTGTCCCACTTCAGTTCTAAGACTTGCTTTGTTCTATACAGGAGGAGGTCTTCTTGCTGTACGAAATCAAATCAAGACCCCGTCAGACCTTTTCTCCTTCTCCCACATTCGCAATAGCGGCCGGTTGGAGGGTTCTCGTCTTGGTTCCTTACGCAATGCTAGTTCGCGCCGTGGTGGTGTATGGGCAACAGTTCACGAACAAGTCGAAAGTTGGCAAAGAGCCTCCGTAAAAGAAGAAGAGAACAGTCTTGAGGGCGAGGCGGGGGTTTGCAAACACACTCGGATGGGTATTGGATTGCCGATGAGTAACATTTTCGCAACGTCGGTGGTTTTTGAGTGTCAAAAATAAGACGATGTATTGATTGATTTCATCAGGTATTTTGGCGGTTCATTAGAGCTTGTGTCGCTGGACGGATGGGGTACGTATTGTACCTCAGCTCTGTTCATATTATCTCACAATCGTGCCCCCACAGGCACGGACGTGTATGTACGCCTCCCGAAACTGGTGAGATATGGTATATGTCGATATCTGTTCCTCTCAGTAATTTTTGAACAGGGTACTAATTTAGAAGCAGTGAACTTTTAAGTAGCTATGTAGGAACTTGAAATGTACATACATTTAGCGACCTGTTGAGTATACGATATGGGTGGTGTATACTCCCCTAAGTCCTACATGATATTTATTACGTCATGCACCACCTGCCATGAAATGACCCGATATATCCACCTTATTCCTGCCAGTAAAAACGCCTGATCGCCACCAACCACTCTCCATTACCTATACCACCACCACCATCACCACTTTCTATACATTATGTCTGAACAAGTCGGAGAGGTAGTTGTCTCTCCGCCATACTTTTTAAATCTACTGCTGATACCTCATGTAGGCCGTCCCACCTTCCCAGCGCAGTAGCTGGACATCATTCCTGAAATCGTGGGTGTCTCTGGATTCGCGCTTTAGCAGATGTTAAGGATTGACGAATTATGCCGCTTTCTGTCGACGCTGGACACTTCATCTAGGATCGCGTCGGTGTCGGGAGACTTGTCGTCTATGACAGCACCGCCATTCATCCTCTCCCCAGTGTCACTGACTGAGTTTCCTGGTGCGTTCTTTACACCCGCCTAATGCGATATATTCCTTCGCTAATTATTCCTATATTCTCGTTTGCTTGTATTTGCTCTTCGACGTGCTACGCTTTGGACATTAGCATACTGGTGCGAGCGGCCAGAATTGTTCTCCGCCATTGCAGATCAAACTTCAGAGGAGGATAGAGTGCTTGCTGTTGTTCGATGGTTTATAGTAAGTCTTGTCAATTTCAGACCTGGATGAACATTCCCCTATCCAGCCACACACCTGTGCGTTGTCCTTGAACATTTGCCTCATCTTTTGTGGGCTCGATGTGTTCCTGCTTGTTGGCTTGAAGGGATGATTCCTGGCAATGAGCCACGGTTCTTCCGAGCGATTAACTTGAGCTTTAGAGTTCGTGACCGTTTTGCTTATCACCGCACTTGTTTAGAGTACCCTCAAAGGACAGTACACGTCTAGAAATGAATCGATGGGCTCAGAGAAGAAGTGTGTTCATACTGTCAGCTCTCGTTGATGTTTGTTAATTGCTTGTTAGGCCTTTAAATCCTGTCCTCGGCGAGTAAGTCGTGCGTTTCATATCTGCTTTGCAACGACTAAAGGAGTGTTCTTGATTAGGCTGTTTTATGGAAAATGGCCGGACTTGAAAGGGCGGGGCCAAACTGATTTGATCGTTGAACAAGTTTCGCATCATCCGCCGATTACAGCTTACACCATCGAGAACAAGAGTAAAGGCGTCAAACTTACTGGACACAATGCGCAGAAAACTTCATTCAGTGGTGAGCGGCGTCCCATTCCGAACACTTTAGCATTCACTACTCAAGCCATATATCTTTAGCCGGTTCCATCATCGTGAAACAAATCGGACATGCTGTCCTTACCGTGAACTTGCCATCTGGTGAAACTGCCGAGTATCTCATAACCCTTCCCCGATTGCGAATAGATGGTTTATGGTATGGTTACTTCTGCAGTGTGAAAATCATGTTTAAAGTACAGTTTCGTAGGTATGGTTCGCCATATATTGAACTTGCTGAGACCTCCTATATTATCAGCAAGTATCACATTTGCTCCATTGAATATAAAGGCAAGGGATATTTCTCTGGGAAATCCCACACCTTCAAGGCTACCATATCACCTGCTCCTGGTACTGGTGGTTCATCTGCGACACACGCAATTGAAGGATTGTGGCACACAACGAGCAAATTCATATCAGGTCCCAAAAGTGGCGCCGACTTTCATGATGTCACTGGCCCTAAAGAAGAAGTGACTGCAATCGGCGGAGAGCCTGATGGCGAGATGGGAGAGTTTGAGACTAGAAACTTGTGGAAACTTGTTGCGAAGGGTATTCGGGAGGGCGATTTTGATGCTGCAAGTAAGGAGAAGAGTAGGATTGAGGTGTGTGTGTCCTTTTTCATTATCAAAGATCGTACTAACTGCTGAACCATCTAGAACGACCAACGCCAGAGACGGAAAGATGAGGTTGCAGCAGGGACGAAGTGGCCATTGAAGCATTTCGTTCATGTCGATAACGATCCACTCTGTAAGTGTTTGCTCTACACCGTCGTTCAGTAGTCCTGATCAATGGATTAAATAGATGAACGTCTCAGTAAATTAGGAAGGATAACGCCTTCTTCAGAAGACGCATATGTTTTCCAGGAGAATTGGCCCCAGTATACTTCTGCCTCTACCTAGTGTGGCCATGTCAGATTCCTATAGCAAGATGATAAATTAGACGGCTCATAATGTGTCTGGATAATGATCAATATACGCGGACTGTAACTTCAGTATCAATTTGCAGTGTAAAATTGTACTCGTTTCATTAGTATACGACCTTGAAAGTATGAAAACGGTTTTGTCACGGTGGCATGACTCTTTGACAAGACGCGTTTGAGCCAATGTTTTACCACGGTTCCAATTTCCCTTACCACCTGCGATGCCCGGCCCATCGAACGCGAGGAAGAAACGAAAGTCTCAGGGAAAAGGTCAAACCAAGAAGTCAACTCGTCCTTTGGAGGCATTTGACGCGACACAAAGATCCGACACTTTGAATACCTCGTCGTTTATTCACTCGCCAATAGATGAAGGCGGTGATGACAAGCTTCGATTACCCACCACTCATAAAGAAGCCGAACCTGTTACAGTTGGCCTCCAAGACGATTTCACTGAAGTAAAGCCAGGAAAACCAACCTTCACAACAGAAATTGTGTATGATCAGGGCAAAATTCGTTATGACTTTGACGGCTGGTCCGACGTCCTTCTCCAGAAACCTTATATACACGACCCGGGAAATGGACCGAGGGTGCGAGATACGCGGGCGTTTCTGGCGTCAAAGTATTTTGCTCAGCCCCCTGCGCTAGATGATCCATTGTGCGCAGAGTTTGCGCAGGAAGAAGTATTGCAGATGTTGATGACGGTGCTTCCGGAGGAAATGGCATTGGTGCGTACGCGTTTTGAGGTTTATAGTAAGGATGTACCGCTCACATATTGTGTTGTGTCTTTTGACAGATACTTTGGTATAACAAGAGCCGTGCTACGAGCCGCATCTGTCCAGCATGCCAAAGACTCTACCATGTCGGAGATGTTCTCCCTGATCACGCAGAGCTTATTGAGGACAACCCAGTTCCGACAGAAATGACCTCCCAGCAATTACCTCAGCTAAGGAAAGAACAACATCTTAGTGGACTATGTGCGCCATTTTCTTTACTAGATTCGCAATCATTCATCAACGTTATTTCAGGTTCCTCGATGTGTTTCATTCTTGCATCCTTTAATCAATGCGACCCTCGCACAACAAGAAATACTTGGGGACACACAGGAGACGAGATCGACGACTCGTCATGGGCAGTACTAAACGGCCCTTCTCGAGTTTTGGGAACCATCGCCAAAGCTCTGGTGATGATTATTCGGATGACCAGACTTGATGATTTGGGGTTGGCACAGCTCTGCTTCCCAGACGCTGTAGACTATGAAAGCGCTTACAGCAAGCTACCAGCAAAGGGAGGACGTTGAGTGTGGTGCTTGTTTATATTATAGTGAGTTCATTACATTCAAGAATTTTCAAGTGGAAAATGACTAACAGCAATTGCAGTGTAATTAATTTCGACTACTAATCCTCGCTATCGTTTACTGCTATCGGATTATACAACTCCTGACTATGTACATGGTATTCATTGCTAAAGTTCATGAGAATGCTATGTGCATACAGTACATAAGGGCGATCAAACCTTCTGGTACAGCCTGTGTCAGCCTGGCTTATCAGGGACAAAGAATTCCGGGAAAAGCGGTTCCTGACATATGGCTATGTTTGACGCTTTGAAGAGGGATAGCATTCCAGCTTTCATTTCTCGCCCTCATGATCCCAGATAAAGCAGACTCTCCTCCCCCAGCATACTCAGAACGAGAATATGACCAAAAGATTGCTGAAACTACCTTACAGCTCTTCGTAAATAGATCAGAGGATTCAGAAGATGGAGAGAGGCAGGACGGCACTTGCATTGAGCAAGCTGCGTCAAGTAACAGTGTAGTCAGCCCTTCGCCTTCGAGAGCCCTACCTTCGATACCTTCCATATCACCGAGTTCTGACCTCAGAATTCACAAAAAATCGGCTTCTCATTCCTTCTCTTCTCGATCTACGAAACCGCGTCCGAGCTGGCTAGCAGAAGCAGCATCGGAAGTATCTTCTCCACCGCATGTCGTAGTCCAAACAGATCTTTCTCATCGTCCTCGACGTGCTCTTCCTCTGCATCCTCAAAAACCCAGCAATAGGACGGTATCTGCCTCTGCAGGTTCCCCGACAGCTCCTCCTCATCTCGAGTTTGATCCTGCAGTGGCATATGCTAGATCTGAACTGTCGTCGATGGGTACAGAGACAAGGCAATCTGCTTCCGATTTTGATGCCAGTGCATTTTACAAGTAAGTGTTGCCTGTGCTGAGCCATTACCTGTTTACATTATTTTTGATAGCTCTGCCGTCTCCTCCCATCTCAAATCGTCCTCTCCTCGAACGTAAATCTCAGTGATTTTCCTTTGATTATTTGATCTGATGCGTCTCTTGAAAACCAGTGCTCGACCTCGACATCAATTTTCCCAAAGTGTCTCCTCTCTCGCATCAAATTATCACGATTCTTCGCCAGCATCACCTGTTCCAAGGTATTCTGCCCAGCCGTTTTCTGAGGCTGATTCATCGTCATACGATGCTCTAGTAGCACCTACGAGCCCGACTAGATGGGCTACTACTGAGTATCAGGTCACCCATTTTTGATGGAGAAGCAGCTTGTATGTTGATCGAGTTGATCTCTTTTATGTGCTATGATTCCTCTACGTCCTTTCTATGACTACACGTTTCGTCCGCCTACTATACTTGTACTTAATAATGTAGACTATTTTCACTCCTACACTCTATGTATACCTCTGTACGATGCCATTCACTTTCCTGCATTTCAAATCAATGGAAATAAATGAAGTCAATAAATCATTAATAGGTCAATAGTACCGAGTCGGCGGGCTTATCGGCCAGGCTCAAATACTGCACTTTCCAATCCTTTTCTCTCCTCTCATGGCAACCCGCACTCCCTCTACACACTCCTTTCCAAACTCCTCTCGACAAAGCACACAAGGCTCGCAGTCCAGTCAGACTCAATCGTCTACCAAACCAGCAGACTATGTCTACTTTGACAGGTCCACTACCGGATTTACAGATCAGGCACTTCCCAAAGCAAAAGGAGCGCAGTTGAAGCTGGAGCACTACTATAAAGTCGTAGTTGATGCCGCAATAGAGCGAAACACAAGGTGAGGTCGCAGCATACGGGGCTTGGCTACCTGTTCACCCGGATTCCGTCCAGACGTGTCGAACTGGAGCGTCGGCTACAGGGGGATGTCTTGATGCCAGAGGAACGCAAACAGCGCCAGTTGCAGCAGCTGGGCAAAAAGGAGTCTACTTTCCTTCGATTACGAAGAACTAAGCTGGGCTTAGATGACTTCCGAACAGTCAAAGTCATTGGGAAAGGTGCTTTCGGAGAGGTCCGTCATTAGCTGACCCACGATTAAAATTCAATATCAATGAGGGTGCTTCCTACAGGTCAGACTGGTTCAGAAGACCGATACTGGAAAGATCTACGCCATGAAGACTTTGAAGAAGGACGAAATGTTAAAGAAAGATCAAGTCAGTTGTGTCCTCTCCATTTTACCATACAGAATAATGAAGAGATTGCAATTAGCTTGCTCATGTTCGCGCTGAGCGCGATGTCCTAGCAGAATCCAATTCTCCATGGGTTGTGCAACTCTTTTATTCCTTCCAAGATCCATCGTATCTATATCTTATAATGGAATTTCTTCCCGGAGGCGATCTCATGACTATGCTCATCAAGTACGATACCTTCTCGGAAGACGTCACTCGGTTCTACATGGCTGAATGTGTATTAGCCATAGAGGCTGTACACAAACTTGGATTCATCCATCGGTAGAAAGTCCACGCTCTTGAAATTTGGTCAAACTAAGTTCTTTGTAACGCAGTGACATAAAGCCTGATAACATTCTGATGTGCGTCACCGTCTCCCGCTTGGTTTCTCTCCCCTTACTCAATGTGATGCAGTGACAAGGAAGGTCATATCAAGCTCAGTGACTTTGGGCTTTCCACAGGGTTTCACAAACAGCACGACTCGAATTATTATCAGCGTCTACTAGAATCTGCAACCAAGGGTCAGGCCCCAAATCCAGCTCAAGCAGCGAGGAACAGCGTCATGGTGAATTCCATTAACCTGACGATGACGAACAAAGACCAGATTGCGACATGGAAAGCCAATAGGCGAAAACTTGTACGTCCTTGACCCATCCTGGCAGTAAACATTGATTGACTTGTGTAAAATAGGCGTACTCGACGGTTGGTACACCCGATTACATTGCCCCTGAGATTTTCCTGCAGAAAGGATACTCTAACGAGTGCGACTGGTGGTCTCTTGGAGCTATCATGTTCGAGTGTCTGGTAGGCTACCCACCATTCTGCTCAGAGTCGACGCACGAGACATACCAAAAAATCATGCAATGGCAATATCACTTGGTATTCCCTGATGATGTTCATTTGAGTGAGGAAGCAGAGGATTTGGTTCGGAGGCATGAGCAGATTTTCCTTCTCTTTAATAACGTAGTGAGAGCTTACTGTCATGCTCTTAGATTAATTACATCTACGGATCGGCGACTGAATGTCGACCAAATCAAATCTCACTCATTCTTCTATGGCGTGGATTGGAACACGATCAGAATCGTAGACGCTCGTAAGCAACGCGAAACTCGTATTGACTTTTCGTTGACTTTAAAGCAGCTTTTGTACCTCGTCTCAAATCTATCACCGATACATCGTATTTCCCTACTGACGAGCTGGAGCAAGCGCCGGAAGATGTTCCTGCTGATTCGAGCGAAGCTAGCAAGGATTTGGCCTTCCTTGGGTAAGCTTTGTGATTTCTTCGACATGATTAGCATCCTGAGCATCTTGCAGCTACACATTCAAGCGGTTCACCATCAGCTCGTGACTGGATGAACGAGGATGTATTACAGTGGGACTAGCAGGTTTAGTCGATTGTTTAGAGAATTCATACCAAGTTGTAATGTACTAGGGTTTGCTGCTCCATATAGAGAGAGACGAAAATGTTATCTTATCATGCTGAACCCTCTGATCCGCCGGCTCCTCGATCGTGGGGAAAAAGCATTCCAGCTTTTTTTCTAGGCCTGTATAACTCGGAAGCCAATGTCTACTGCCTTTGCTGGGTCTTGGAGCTCGTTACCGACGTCTTTGACGCCATGGATGTGGGTACTACTTGTTATCAAATAACTTATTATTTAAAAAGTAATGCGATTTCTAGTCTCGATGTGATAGAGTCAATGGGTCATACTCAAATGACGCCTGTCCAGGCCTCCACGATACCGTTGTTCATGAAGCACAAGGATGTCGTCGTTGAAGCAGTCACAGGATCAGGAAAAACACTCGCTTTTGTCATCCCTGTACTTGAAAAACTCATTCGAAGGGAGCGGAGGCTCCGCAAAACCGATATAGGTGCTTTGATTATAAGTCCTACACGGTGAACATCTCACGATATAACTTGAAGAGCAGCATTCTAATATGACCCGACAGTGAGCTAGCGACTCAAATACATAGCATCTTCTCCGCATTCCTTTCCGCTCAGCCAAACTCGAATTCCGATGATCCAGAGATGCTTTCTCCTGAATATCCACCACCCCTACTCCTCGTGTCTTCCGGTCAATCTTCTCCTGCGCAGGATATCGAACGATTCTTATCCTCAGGCGCGGATATCGTAGTTGGGACACCAGGACGGATAGAAGAGTTTCTCTTGGGCAAAGGGCGGACGATAGTAAACGTGAAAGAACTCGAGGTTCTAGTTCTGGATGAGGCAGACAGGTATGATGTAATTACTCTTTGCAAATAACGGGGTTGAACCTTTTCACATTCAGGCTCCTTGACCTTGGGTTCCAAACCACCTTGACTCGAATTCTTACCCATCTTCCAAAGCAACGGAGGACAGGTCTTTTTAGTGCAACGATGACTGACGCAGATGCTATCTCAGAGCTTGTCCGAGTTGGGTTACGGAATCCAGCACGAATTGTGGTCAAAGTGCAGTCCAAGAAAGGTATTTCGAGGACGGGGGGAAATCAAAGTAATCTCGGAGTCATCGAGGAAAGAAGAATACCCGCCAGTCTTCAGAACTATTTCATTCCCTGTAAAGCCTCTGAGAAAACACTTCAGCTGTCCCGTATTATCGCGCACGAGATAGACAAGTATCAGGCATCCCAATTCATAGTATATTTTGCTACTGGTGCTTGCGTTGATCATTTCTACAATGTGAGCAGCTTCATGAGCTGCCTCATCTGGTCCCTAAAATTTGATCATAGGTATTACCCGACATACTCCCTCAAGGCACCAATCTACACTCCCTGCATGGACACTTGTCTCCTTCCGCACGAACACGCACACTGAAAGCATTCTCATCCGATATCTGCACACCTTCTTCTCCGTCAATACTCCTCTGCACTGACGTAGCTGCGCGAGGACTTGATCTCCCCCATGTGGATGTTGTCATTCAATACGATCCCCCTACCGATCCGAAAGCATTTTCGCATCGTTGTGGCCGGACTGCGCGCGCAGGCCGAATTGGTAGAGCATACATACTTCTAATTGGACGTGAGGTTGAATATACTGGTGAGTTCTCATGTCTGGTTGGTTTACTTCGTAGATTTATAAGATGATGTCGGCGTGTATAGACTTCATGAGCGTACGCCGGATTCCACTGAAAGAACACCCATACATATCAGACTCGCCAATTCAGGACGACGTTCCGCGTTCTGAAGACCCAGCCGTCTCAGTGGCACTAGCCAATATCCGAAGGAAATTACTGACAGACCGTGCACTTCACGATCAGGTACATATGCTTGTAGTAAAGGCAAATGTGGGACTAACTTCAACCTCCTGCTTTTAGGCTGCGAAAGCGTTCGTGTCATTCGTACGTGCATACTCGAAGCATGAAGCTTCGTACATTTTTCGTTTCAAAGATCTTGATATCATTGGCCTTGCCAAGAGTTACGGTTTACTTCGCCTTCCCAAGATGCCGGAGCTCAAGGATGCAAAGAAGGACGAGTGGAATGACGCGGAAGTTGATGTAAGATATCAACAATTTCAACCCATGGCTCTGTTACTCACATTGCCACAAGTGGAAAGGTTATGCGTATAAAGACAAGTTGCAGGAAGCAAAACGCGTAGCGACGCTTTTAAAAGCTTCTGAAGCTTCTGAAGCTGAAAAACAGAAGAAATTAGTCAATCGGGCTGAACAAAAGAAAACCAATGCATCATGGAGCGACAAGACTGTCAAGAAGGAAGAACGAGAGTTGCGAAAAGAGAAGAAACACAAAAAGAAGGAGTGGTTAAAAAAGGCCAGTATTGTCGTAGAAACTTCCGAAACCAGCTCGAAGCGGGCCAGAGAAGAAACAGAAGATAATGATGATGCCGCGAATGAGGACTGGGATGAGTTGGCGCGGGAGGAGAGGATGGCAAAAAAAGTACGAAGAGGAGACGTTAGTCAACAAGCATTCGACGCCGAATTCGCTGACTTGTAGATATTCGTAGTCCAATGTGCACTATGTACGTGTTTAATATTATGTTTAATAAGCTGTATCAGTAGGTGCATCGTGATTCGTGAATGTATCTCTGGGGCTGTCTACAATGCTAGCAGCACTACGCTATATTATTACACTCGTAAACTCTTATGATACAGTTGAACGTAGAGAAGTCGGAACACGGCTTGACATATTAGAGTCTCTGTGTGTAAAGATACAAAACTAGATACTATGAAGGTAACGAAGAGACGGGTTGAGTTCTCTGATTCAGGCGTAAGAGTGGTCGCATCTATCAGGGTAATATCGTTAGTTTGTGTTTATTCGTGTAATAGGGTAAAAGGAATACCATCTCTTTGAAGACAGGTAATAATTCAGGTATGTGAGTTAGTTCTGGTGGTTTCAGAGCTTCCGGCTTGTCCTTGGCTTTCCGCTTCTTTGGGGGAGGAATATTGCTGCGAGGAGCCCTTGGATGATCTGCAGAATCTTGTGGAGAAGGAGGTAAAGGTTTCGGCAGATGAGCCAGATTTGGATTTCGAGGCAGAGGTGGTACTGGTAGATCTTGGCTACTCCGCGAAGCGAATTTGAGGGATGTCATTGATCTAGTTGGCTTCAAACTCGAACCCCTACGATTGTCAGGAGGGCGACTTCGAGAAGGGCTGGGTCGAATAGACGGTGTAGGGACAGCAGTACGTGTCCTTCGAAGGTCTGCAGCTTTTTCCGGAACCGGCGGCGGTCGTAGTTCTTGATCACTTTCTATGTCGTCTTCTTGGCTCTCACTGTCCTCGTCCTCATCGGAAGCTGTCTCGTAATCGCTGGATGATACGTCGTCGCTGCTCTCTTCGTCAGTTTCTTCAGCAGCCAAGTCAGCTGCATCGCCCTGTACCAAATCCCCAAAACCAATTTCTCCAATCACACCATCGACAAGCGCTTTAGTTGCTTCGTCTTCTGCATCGGCATCGTGCTGGCCTTGTGTGCGTCCAAACCTCCGGCGGATCTTGTCCTCGTACAAGACCTTCAGCTTATAGTGGTACAGAGCTATCTTATCCACCTCGGTAAGGATATCAACTCGTTCCTTTCCTTTGTGGGGAAGTAAGAATTCGAGACTCAACGGCTGTCCGATACCTTCGCGGATGACAGTAAGAAATAATTCGATCCATCGCATGAGGCTGTCGAATAGGCCTTCTCCTTTGGAATGCACTTTATGAACAAAGTTATAGAACGACTGCTCATGCCGTTGAATTAGGTCAATGAAGGCTTGCACTGTGCGACTGGGATCCTCCTGTGTCACTGTTACAAGCATCTCAGCATCAGCAAGGGAGCGACACCCTTAGACTCACAGTCTTCAGCAGACTCGACGGTCCTGATGAGATCGTTGATGAAGTTTTGCAGATCACCAAGGGAGTCAGCAATGCTGGCTGCTCGATACACCTGTGCTAAGGGCGAGTAGAAGATTGTTATTATGTCCTTTAGCAACTCGGCCGTGAAACCCTATTTGATGATTGGATTAGTAAAATCGATGAACTTGCGCTCCTCTTTCGAGATCTCACCTCGAATATCAGAGCAATCAACTGTTCTCGATCTCTGAGCCGGGAGTACAAATGTCCCAAGACCTTCAAGTCTTCGTACAGCCATGCATCGTCGTCCTGAGGTCCATCATCATCATCGGAGTCCGCCAAAGTCTCCCTGTGTTTCATGTAAATTGAATGCGCCCGATTCGCTTTTCCAACGCGATATAATTGCGCCCTGGACAGGATGGGCTCGTCACCCGATCGTAAAACGATTGTCAGAAGGTTGATATTCTCTGAAGCTGACAATGGGAATAAACATCAAAGCAGGAGGCATATGAAATACGGACTGACCGGCATCTAGTTTGTATGTATCTTGGATTTCCTTTGGAGCGTACACAAAACGTTTAATCTTTTCGCATATTACAGGGTCCTCAACCTTCGATTTGACCGCTTCTATTTCATCTTCAAGCAACTTCACCTCCTCCATGAGAGAACCAGTGAACATTCTACCCAGATTATTAGATAAGGCAGTGCCAAAACTGAGGCATGAACTAACCTCTGCAATAGACTGCGGTTTCCGAATGGCTGCGCAAGGAATAGATCCAAGACACCTGAACACCAAAACCAATTACGAATCAGTGAAAGCAAGAATCTACTAACGACTCACTTCGAATCATGCCGATAGGGTTTGAGATCTTCAACGCAGCTTTGAGCATGAAATAGGGCATCAATCCATGCAAACGTTTCAGACTAGAAAATGTTTCAGATGCGTTATCGGACGCAACAAGTTGCTGAAACACAGTGGATGCCAATCTACACGCATTTGTCAATGATTGTGAATAGAGACGCGTTACAGGGGTGATCTGACGATATTCGAGCCCACTCGAGAACCGCTTGGAAATTGGGCGGTAAATCTCGCACGTTTGGTGTTACTTTGATAGTAGCAAATATGTGTGTGAGGCCGTCTGAAGCAAAAGGTCTCGTCAGTTCGCGTTGCACCAGGGCAAGAATTCATACGACCTTTCCCCATTATATCACCCTTTACCTCTTTGACTGCACCCCTCAATCCATCTACACGAGATGCAATCTCTCGGGCAAATCTCTTACGGCCTTCCTCTCGCACTTTGTCTGCTTCCTCTCTCCATTGCGCATCTTCCAATTCTTCTGGGTTCAAAGTCGTCGGACCCGATAACAAAAATGACCGAAGAACGGGAGACGATGACAGGGTTGAAGATGCCAAAAGTGAATGAAGGTAAGCTCGAAGAGTCAGCCTGTTCTTTTCTCGAGCTAGTCGCGAGGGCTGATTCTGAGAAAAGGAAGAATAGAGACTCGGAGATTCTTCGCCGTCCCATGGGACTGACGCTTGATGAGAGACGGAAGTTGGCGCAGGGCTCATAGGTGAGGTTGCCGATGGCACATTCACAATTGTTCGGTCTTTGGCGGGTGGTGATTTAATGTCTTCCTGGGGATGTGCTTTCCGTAATTCATTCGCAATGTTAGTTCAAGGATAAAGAGAAACATGCACCACGACAGACTTCATTCGCGAGTGTCTTGAAATCACCATATCGTCTAGAAACGAACCAGTCGGGCTGATGAGAACGTCGAGTGCGAATAATGAACTCCTATTATGCAACGAAACTTCATTACAAAGAGTAGATCTGAAGTAGCGAATGCTCGAACCTCATGAGCTCGACTCCGTACCCTTCCTTTATCTATCACTGTCCGAACGCTAACGATGTTGACCTCAAAGATCTCCTTGTTCTTGAGATTTCTAGCTTCTCGTTTCTTGGCCAGTGTTTCGAGACGGTCGAGATCTGTCTGAGTAAGACGAACTACCTCTTCGTGCTCCACGAGTTTCGTAGCAGCACCAAGAAATAACGAAAGGTTCCGTTCGACACGAGCAATAGTTTTCATTCGAGTTGCCTGTTCTGCGCTTTCATCGCTGTCATCAAAGACTGATGTGGCAGACAGGTTACGCGAGAACAGCGCAGCTAGGAAGGGTTGTAACTTGTCCGAATAAAAATCCTTCGGAGCAGATGCCATGAAGGGAAAGGTGAGAACAAACTGTCGAAATATATATCGTAGAAATGGTAGATCGAGCGGCGGAGCATCTTTGGGAGGAGGGCTGAACGGAGGACCTAAATATGACAAGGTAGATGTATTGTTTGAAGCGAAAGAGGTGATATCATTTAATTCACGCTCAAATTCGAGCTGAATGAGATATTTCTTGAGATAGTGAGCACGAAGGGGAGTAAGAATTTCAGCTGGATCTTGTTCAGAAGGATTGGTTTCCGCCACCGGAGAGGAAGTAACAGGGATATCAGTTGCATCGAGAGAAGCCAGAGCCTCAGGTGGAAGCTTAGGAACAGAACGAGTGGGACGTCGAGGACGAAGAGAAGGAGTGCGCTCAGCTATTGGAGTCGCCGGGGTGGACGATGAGGATGGCGAGTACATGACAAGTATCACAGCCGGGGCGCCCTAACTTCGGGTGTCATCATCGCAGCTCGGCACGTGCTTATCATGTCATCATACCCACGTGACAGGCACATTATTTTCTGTCCGGTGTACTCTCATCATTCATGGCTGGAGACAAGTCCGACAAGAAGGATAAGAAGAGAAAGGAGGTTCAGGAGGAGGTGGAGGTGGAGGATGTGGATATGACTGATGGAGAGACCAAAGTAGGTTTCTTACTTCAAAGTATTCTTCACAGTTTTCATAAAAGTCGTTTTTCAGTCACCTAAGAAGCCCAAGAAGGAGAGGACAGAGATTTTCATTCCTTTGGAAGAGCTGTCCCCTCTAGCAAAACCACTTGCTCAAAAGAAACTTGTGAAGAAACTCAACAAGACCATCAAAAAAGGTGCACTCAAAGCTTGTATAGTTCTTGTCCCGTGCTCATGATACGTCTCTGCAGCTTCCAAAGCACGGCAAGTGAAGAGAGGCGTCAAGGAGGTGGTCAAGGGTATACGGAAGGGTGAAAAAGGGTGCGTGAACTTTTCTTTAGCCAATGTCTTTGCGCTCAACCATCCATGTCTTTACAGACTACTGATTCTTGCTGCTGACATCAGCCCTATTGACATAATATCACATCTCCCTGTCCTCAGCGAAGAAGCACAAATACCGTATGTTTTTGTAACCTCAAAAGAAGAGCTTGGTTACGCTAGCTCAACAAAACGACCGACAAGTTGTGTGATGATATGTCCTGACCAGAAGAAGAAGGCGAAACGGAAAGAGGGGGCGAAGGAAGAGAAGGATGAGGACTATCGAGAATTGTATGAAGAATGTTACAAGGAAGTAGAGAAGTTGGATACACAAATTGTATTCTAATTTCTAGCTATGTACTATGTACACAGTACATACACTCAGTATTACATTATTGAATTTGTGATCGGCGCGTCAATTGAATAATTCACACGATTAGCAAATATTTTTTGTGCAAGCACTACTACTACAACTTCGTTTTCTTCATTACATTTCTCTTAATATTCCGCTCTCATCCAATGGCTCCTGCTAAGACGAAGTCTGCTAACGGCTCCGCTGCAAAGGGTAATGCTGCTGCTACCTCGACAAACGGCACTACTACCCTAGTTTCGGTTACTGCCAATGGTAAAAAGGACACGTCGGACGATACTCCTGTTTCCTCCGGTGGGAGACCAGACAAGAAAGCGTATGATGTAGAGCAGGAGAGGCTCAAGAGCGAGATTGATGCCCTCCAGGTGAAGCTGGTGAGTCAAGTTTCCCTCTACATCTGTCCTTCAGTGCTCTCACACGCAACATATAATAAGTCTGCGGTCAGAGAGAAGATTTCTCTCGCCACTAAATCTGGCGCTGGAAACGAAAGACGGAATGCCCTTAGGGCTGAGCTCGATGAAGTCCGAGCCCAGCAGTCCACCAACAAGCTTTCTCGGGGTAAAATTCTCGACCAGGTCAAGGCTCATAACGAGAGCATTGCTAAGAAGGTATTTTCTTCCCTGTCTGCGAGCTTCATTACCTTATCAAGACTGTTCATGACACGCCTATCAGATCAAGGATTTACAAGCAGCAAAGACTAAGGTTTCGTTCAAGAACGTGGCCGAGGTCGATGCGCACATTAAGTGAGTCCTCTTGACCCTCCCGCCCATGTAACGAAGAAACTAATTGCACTGTTAGGAACCTCGAGAAGCAGGTAGAGTCCGGCAACCTGAAGCTTGCGGAGGAGAAACGTGCCCTTGCAGAAATCAGCTCCTCTAAGCGAAACCGTCGCGTTGTCGAGAGCTTCCAAGCCGACCAGGACGCCATCGAGGCTGAGCGTCGCGCTGTCGACGAACTAAGGAAGCAGCTCGATGATCCAGATTTCAAGGCAATTTCGGACCGTTACGACAAGGCCAAGGCTGAACTCGATGCGCTGAAGGTAGAGGAGGACGCTGCTTACGCTGGTCGGTCCAAACTCTTTGAAGAGCGTGACAGACTTCAGGCCCAGATAAACGACCTCTACAACGAGAAACGTGAATCGAGCCAGAAATATCGGGATGCAAATGATCGTTATTGGACCAAGGTTAACGAAGACAGAGCTCGCCGTGCTGAGAGAGCTCGCCTTCAGAAAGCAGCCGAAGAGGCGCAAAAGAAGCAGGAGATTGCCCAGCGTCTTAGAGAGGAGGCTGAGGCACCAGCCTACCAGGCACAGATTGAGGATTGTCAGACCCTCATCGACTCCTTGTCAGGAAAGACAAGCGGGAACGTCGTCTTAAAGACTGCATCTCTTGTAGACAGGCCCGAGTTGGCTGGTGTTGCAAAGCTGGATATACGGAAAGTTGAAGCACCGGAAGGTTTGGTTGCGCGTAAGAAAAAGACCGAGGAGGAGGATAGTTATTTTGTCAGTGGGAAGGGGAAGGGAAAAGGGAAAAAATCCGGTCCCAAGGTGAACGGATCTTCATCCGAGTCCTCGCCACTCAACCTCCCATTCTCTATCCTCTCGGCACTTCTCACATTCTCTATCCCCCCGCCCACTTCGTCTGCTGATATACCTCGTGTTGTCGAGAATCTAAAGACGAAAAAGGCCTGGTTCGAAGCTAATCAGGCACGCCAGACTGCCGAGAACATTGCAAAGGCTGAAGCCGATATCGCTCGACTTACTGGCTCTGGGAAGGATACTAAGCCTGCTGAAATAACTGGCGAGCTTACTCCGCCAAATGGTGGAGGTGAACGGCCTGGTGAACCTGCCCCGACCCCCAAGACTGCTGACCCTGTCGCTCTCGCTGTGCCAAGTGACAAAGTCGTGGAGGAACTGGAGGTTGTCCAGGAGCATGGAGCTGAACCTGCCTCTGAGGATTCATGAGACGAAGAGACGAGTATACCTGCAAAGAGTAGATCTTTACAAAAAGGCGGACTGCATGTAATTGTGCTAGTAGTCTGGTCTATTCATCTAAATCTTTATATGTCACCCCTCGTATTATAATCATTTCAAGCAAAATATGGAGCACAGAGAAATGGAGAGCGACAACAGGATATATATATAGATATCGATAACAAACGGCGTACTACACAATTAAGGAGCGTGAAGAGACCAAATATATGTTTCGAAAACAAATTGAATAAGTGATACAAGGAAGAACGATTATATGTAATCGCAAAGAAAAGTCAGAATTGGCAAGGCATAATTCAAAACAATTAAACAGTTGCAACGGCCCAAAGCAAAATACTAGAATGTGAAGGTCTCCATTTATCTCTCAATTAGACACAAGTTCGCTACTCCGTTTTCACAGCATCAGGTTTGTCCGAATCGCTCCCAGGAGTGGCGGTGGATCCAGACATCCCCATTTCTTGAGGGAATGCACCAGAAACATCAAAGCCGTTTCCTGGGCCGGAGAAGTCAGGGAAGGAAAGATCTGTGGAATGGACATTCTGTAAGGAGCTGTCTTGCGTCGAGGATGCGTCCATATAGGAAAGAGAACCGTACGCGTCCGAATTAAATGTCGACGCAGATGGGTCTAGAGCGCCCGCTGGAAAAGGATCGTTTTGAAGGGCGGCAAGCATGCTTGACGTCGTAGGGGTATTGGCCATTAACTGCTGTGGGCGAACGTCCATGGCATTGAAGTTCTCTTGTCCCGCCATGGGTGACAATGAAAAGAATTGTTGCTGCATCACCGGCTCTACCGATGCTGCTACTGAATTAGTGGAAAGTGCCACGCTCCGAAGTACATTAACTGCGATCCAATCGCTTCAAAGACACGGTGATTTAGAGAACATAATAGTGTCAGGAATCGTATTGTACTCACTCTAAGAACAATTTCAAAATTTGGAAAGCACCAAAAGCTGGATCACTACGGATCGTCTACGATTGCCCATCAGTACGCCACGCCAACAGTTTAAAAGAAAGTGTGTTACTTACCAAGTCTCTCATGACTTGACTGGTTACATAACCCCAGCGGATGAGAACGCTCCGCGAACTCATTGTGCTCCTCTCTTCACCGCTATGATTAGCACGGCTGCTTCCCATCAGCCGTTCACAACATTTATCGGCCCACGTCATGACTTCCCTCACGGGCTCATTACTCTTGGACAGGCTATCCATCAGAGTTACAAACTCAACCTCTAGCAGTTGGACCAAGTCTTCATGGCGGCAGTTGCATACTAGGGCTGATTGGTTTCGCACGGATTCAAAGTCTACCTTCTGCCATGAGCGGCGCATCTCCGACAATTGCTTTTGATTCGTGAGGACGGTGTTCAAGGCTTGAGTCACCTGGTAGATATCCAAGAATCGCACTGTACAGATGTTCAACGATAGTTAATGCTTTCAAGGTCCCGAAACCACTCACAGACGAGATGCCCAAATCTTGCACCCAACTCAACCTTGGGTTCCACAAAAGTATTGCCATAATCATTGAGTGCCACCAGAAGAATCTTCTCCATCTTGTTTGCGAATTGACGAAGATTAGCTAATGATGCCGAAGGAATTGGCGACAACATCTGAGATCGGAGTATTTCCAGAATTTCCTGTTGAATTCTGGTTAGCATGCCACGTATGCGATGGCAGCGCGGAACAATATACTTACATCGTACACGATAGCATCAGCCTTCGCCATAAGACCGGCGATAGCAGGCGCATGAACAACCTCTCTATGGTTCCCGCCCAAGTTGGACCAGAACGTTCTGAGATTGATCTCGAACTGATCAAAACGGAACGATCTAACGTTTTCCAGCAATAGGTCAAGATGATCTTGGAACCATCCCCAAACTTCTCTGGCCGCAATGCTGTGCGGAGATGTAGAATTGGCGCCCACAGCCTCTTCAATGGAGGGGAAGTGTGGAAATTGATGAACGGACAAGGTCTGCTGTGACGCGAGGTATGGAACAGAGTTGCTGCCAGATGGAGAGGACTGCGATTGAACTGTGAGACCGGGTTCAGCCTGCGGATTATGACGGCGAATAGATGCTTGGGGAGGGAAAGTACCCGGAGGTCGCTGAGAAGATTGGACCTGTGAGAGTAATGTAGCTGCGGTAGGTGTTTTATCGCTCAAGTCCTGTGAGAAGACAGGTCCTTTCACGTCTCCGGAGAGTGTCAGGGAATTTCTCTTGGATCCGCCTGCTGCTGATTGGGCACCCTCCGAGTCATCGCCATCATCGTCCTCGTCAGATCTTTCTTCACTCCTGTGAGAAGCCTCTGATTGCTCGTGCGCTACGCGAGCTGCATTCACTGAAGGCTGTCCCGCATGATTGTTGGATTTATGAATATAATCTTGGAGCCACTCGGCTTCAGCCGAAGTCGCTGGACGTATACCACAATCTATCCAGTAATTTTTGATGAGAACATCTAGAACGTGATGAATGAAGGAACAGGATTGCTTACAATGATATTTACTGTTCCCCCTCACTCCGAGGCGCCGTGTTTTGATGGTTGGGAAACACAAACGAATAGCCTTGCCCAGCGTGGCCGTGTTGATGTGAGGAATGCCGTACTGGTCACAGACTCGACGGTAAGAGAAGTAGAGACCCTGTCTAGGCACATTCCCGTCTGGATAGGGAGCATAATTGGCTGTCAGCCTGAAACGACAGAGAAGGGGGGGGTATGAGTGTAAGCACAAGAAGAGCACTACGAGGAACGCACCAAGCCTGAACGAAAATCTGCTTCGCCCTATCTGAAGCGCTAGTGGTCGTGGCGGCACGAACATTGGCAGCCAACTTCTCCAAAGCCTGATCGTTATTGAGGGTCATCCTGCCAAAAGCACCTGCGGCGTGAAGAGCCTCCTGACTTGGAGCCATGGTGGTGTGAGTAGCACCAGCGAACATGTTCATGTTGTGGTATTCAGGGGGCGGATTACCGAGAAACATGGCAATATCCTCAGTTTCGCTGGAAGAAGAATGAACGCTGTCGGTATCGCGAGGATATGGAGAAGCGGCTGCACGAGCTGCGCGGATGTGACTGGGACGAAGATGGTTCTTCAGCGCAGGATTAGTGATGTTGTGGTTGGGTGGAGACTGAGGATGCATACAGATCAGAAATGACAAAAAAGGAGAAAGAGAAGAAATTCGCACAGGGTCACCGTGGAGAATGTTATTGTGTTGACCTAGATGATAAGTAGCGCGATAGATATCGTCTGCAGAAGGACCGATTCCGTGCTGCATCCTGGAAAGACCGCCCTGAGAAGAGTGAGGCCTGGAGCTGGATGAATGAGTAGAAGATGAAGAGACAGAGTTGGACCTGGAGTGAGAATGAAGAGGAAGAAAGTCGAGAGGCATGTTGGCGGACATCATCTGCATGTTGACGGCGGCCATGTTTGAATGAGAGATTGGGAAGCGGACCAGCCGTGAGATGGCAAAGGAGCAAGGATCGACTGTTGAGGGTGACCTCAAAGAGAGAAACGAAGAGGAAAAGAAAGAAAAAAAGAAAAAAAAGAAATAGGCAAGACTCTGTCTGTGGAGAGTCTTTGGAGATGATGATACTAACGGAGAGTGGAGGATTAACGGAGTTGGAAGAAAGGCAACTAGTTACCAGATCACCAAGGGTGGTATACAATCGTCAAGGTAACAACGACAAGCACGCTTCCTGTGTTCACTCTCTCCTCCCACGATCATTCATCACAATATCTTTATTTTACTCTGCCCCTCCCAGGTACATGTAATTTCGAAACCGTTTACGTAGCTTTTTCTCTTTCAAATCTCCCAGTCGTCGTGCAAGTTCGACCCATGACCCTATCGTCAGATCTTCCATTTCATATGGCACCTCTTTGCTCCCATTCACCAGCGTCTTTGGTAGCTCTGACTGTGGTAGCAGTGATTGCAACATCTCTCCAGGCAGTGTCGTGTATTCCAGTTTGAAATGCGGTTCATCTTTCTTGCTTGATTTAAACAAGTCTGGAATATAGTACTGTTTCTCCTGTCAGTCTCAATCTCGTGTCGCCTGTGTTCAAGCGCTTACCTGGGCATAGCCTAGGGGAGTCCACAACTGGTTGCTCCTCGATGGCGCTTCGGCATCAGAGAACCAGGGTTGGTTCAAGTTGCACTTCCAGCTGTCGCGATATGGTTTTTTCTTGCAGAGCGTCTTCTTGTTGCCGTGTTCTCCATGGTCGTGTCCAGGCGTACGTTCTTTCTTCTTCTTTTTCTTCTTCTTAGCATCTCCATTGTCGTTTAGCATGTCTTCTGCCCCGGAGACATTATATGCGAAGATCCTGAAAGTAGGCAGGTACGGATTGGGGACAACAGGCGGGGACACGTTGATGACCGCATAATTACCAAGATCAGTCTTTTTCGATTTCGGTAGCGAACCAAAGTCGTCCAAGAGAGCATCACAGAGATCACCGTATGAAGAGTCTTCGACTGTATCCTGATCGCCAAGATCTAATTCCAGGTCGACCGCCTCGACAAAGAAAAACTGCCGTAACAAGTCAACCACGATCCTACTACATAGGGCTCCGAGAAACCTACATGATCTGCGTTCATGTGCTGAAGGAAACGATCAATAAGCTGCTGGCGACGATGGTGGGTAAACACTCACTCCATATAAATGTCCTACAACTTCAGAGAAACAAATCAGTGTTCATAGAGTCAACGCGCGACCAATCAGCGCACTAGTGTCCTGAAATCTCAATGCCAATTCAACGTAGCGAACATACTGTGATACTATTAGTATTTTTACATTCATCAGCTTCGAAAACTGAACGATACCCACACATTCGGGGAAGTAGTTCCCTCGGGAGGGCGGAACATGACCTTAATTAAAATGTGCAAAGAAATCGATATTTTCACATGGTATCGAGGTTGAACGACTTCGTACCTGTTAACCAGACCTGTGATAACAAGGTTGAGAAACTAGTTCACTGACGATCAATAACACCACTTACCTGCATTCCACGATCTCGGTAAAGTTTGAGCTGTACCTCGAGCCAGTCGAATTGAAGATTCCCGGGATCCCCGGGATCACTGAAACTACAGCCACCGACGGCTGCGACCGTCAGATTGTTTTCACAGAGACAGGGAGTTGAGGATCAACCTTTATTGGAGTCGTAAAAGTACATTGTATTGAGGCTGATGACAGCGAGGGCATCAGGTACGACCTCAACTGAATAGTATGCTCCGCGCTGGAACACTTGGTGATAGTAGAATGGTATAAATGATTTCCATATCCTATTCATGGTGTGAGCAGGTGATGACGCGACGCACAGGAAAACAGACTTACGAAGAGAACTCGCTCGTAATCGAGTTGGGGCCTACATGTATTGAGCAGGTTAACGAGAATATATAGAGAAACAACTACCTGGTGCCAGAATGTTATGCGCTAAGAGCTGCGTCAGATTTCCGAGTAGGCAAGAGATGGAACTTATTACTAACGCCAAACATCGTTATTTCCTACGAATGGGGATGTCAGCCTGTCTAAAATCCTAAACACGTACCACTCACCGAGACTGGGGACAACGGGGATGCCCTTACTCGTGAATACCTTTTCCATCTTCCTTGCTACTGCACGATTAAGATCGTATATTTCGTTCGTTGTCCTCGGCAGCTTGCGGTCATTATCGTGCCTATCTTCACCATAAGCGTTGAGCCAGTGAACAAGCAAACTACTTGCCTGGCATTGTCACCCGTCCCTATTCAATGCGGGGCCAGTAAGATAAGAGAGTTCAATGACGTTAAACAAGACGGCACCACCAACATATGACAAAGTCGATTTCTGACGCCCATTTCTCGTCCAGGAAGTCCAAAGTAAAATTGGTGAGACTGAAGGGCGAATCGCAGTCTCTGTCACCAGCCACATGCGATCTTAAGCACAGGGTCTTCATCTGATATGGGACACAAGACCTACGAATAGGGTGTGCCATAAAAACCAGCGCGTTTCTTTTTCTTCTTTGGTTTCTTCCTATGACATGCCTTTGATATGGAGGCGTGTTGGGTGTAGTACGGGTCTGGGTGGATATCTGTGATCTGCAAGAATCTGCCTCGAAGCTGTCGCGGTTCTGCGAACGGTAAGGACGTAATTACTTTGTAGAACCTGAAAAGACATACTAGTAGCTGGCACCTGGAGTACAGCCTGTCCAGGCGCCGCTGTAACGAAAGATGCAGAGAGAGCGACATAAAGCAGGATGCTGGAGGACAGCATGGTTGCAAGTACAAGCACCCCTTAGCCAATGCTCAAGCACTGCAGCTCACCCATACTCTAGAGGAGTTACGTGACGATCGTCACAACGCACGTTCGATCGTGACAGGCGCGTATATACACTTCTATAAAAGGTAATATTTCCCCCTGTCTCCATGGAAGAGGCTGATCTACAGTTTTTTCAATTCGGGACGAACTAATCGAAGCTACAATTTGTACAAGGCTACTATTACTTTATGCTCAGACAATACAGGTAAAGCGATGGGACGGTAAAGAGAGTGCAAGAAAAGAACACGTAAATATCATGGCACAAGACGGGAAATCACTTTGTCGGAATAGACCAGGGTGGCCCTTGGTTCAGATCACGACTGCTGGCATCAGTCGAAGTACAGTGAAGTGACAGAAGGATAGATGCGTTGTCGGCTGTATTGAGAACATCGCGAATGGACTTCTCCGCGAGGTGGCATACCTGTGGAGTCGAGTCAGCGCTCGGGATGAAATTTTAACAACTCGGAGAAATTTTTCCTACTCGACTGTATCCCCCTGTTTGCAATGTCGAGCGACTTTTGGCGATAGTGTTGTGAATTCCATCGTAAGCATACCGCCTTCTGTAAAATTGATAAAGCGAGTCAAAACAGCGAACGGCACGGAGAAGGAGTAAAAACCGGACGCACAGGATGCTTTCAAGCTCAGTGCGGGTGCGAGGTAGAATGAACAGGTCCGCGCCGCTCAAGTAGCGGTCGAACGCAGCATAAGAAGCACACCCTGCAATAAGAGCTTCATCGATAGAAGGGTGATTCGAGTCCCAACCGAATATGTTTTCGCTGAGCCAAAGTGAGTAACGCGTCATGAAGAAAAAAGTTGTCAACGCACGATATATGGGAATGAGCGACGGCTTCAGGTGTATGAGGAGCAAGAAATCTATCCATTGGAAGGGGCGAGAGTTGATAGTTGAGTAAGAGAGAGTTGTTCGATGCACTTGTGCCTTTATAAGAAGGAAAACAGCTGTGAGATGAATGAATGGATCCACACAGGAAGCGCTTGGCTGTGGTCTAAACGTGCCACTTTTTATATATGGAGTCAAAGAAAGAAGGCTCTGAGTCAGGCATTTCTATTGAGTTGACTCCTTCCTAATTCAGCTCATTTCACACGTGCATCCAGTAATCCTCCGTCTGACTCTCCCAGTAATTGTATAACTCGTAACATCTACCGGTGTGATATACCTGCGGAGGTCTTCTCAAGTTGGATAAATCTGTGCATTCTTGGCCCGGTAACTGGGAATCCTTCTCTACTATCGTCACCTTCAAGCTCCTTCAAGTCGCTTTTACGCTCTGCCAAGCTTTTTTGCATATACCTACCCCAACTCCTTCGCACAAGTATTTCGGATGGACAGCCCTTCGTTGTCGCCGCCGATTGCACCCTCACAGCCGCTCTATCGACCCTCAAATGCCGAGGACACCGCTGTTTATCGTTTTCTTGGTCGTGTCAACCAGAAATATGGCCTTGCTTTGACCTCTTATCTTGACCTCTATACCTGGTCGACTACGCATATAGATAGCTTCTGGGATTCTGTTTGGGACGAAACGCATATAGTCGGTCACAAGGGTAATCATGTTGTTGACAGAGATGCGAAACCTTCAGATAACGTCCCTTGGTTCTCTGATGCACAAGTCAATTGGGCAGAGAATATGCTTCAAAATAGATCAGCAAGTCATATCGCTCTCATTCAAGCTAGTTTGTCTCGACAATGACTTTGCCACCAACGTGTTCTCAATTCTTGTATCTATCTATCTAGCCGAACCGACTTTGGAAGATGCCAAGCCTCCGTTACGACGCTGTACATACGCCGAGCTGTACATTCTAGTAGCAGATCTGGTCTCCGGCTTACTGCGAGCTGGAATGAAACATGGTGATCGCGTCGCTTCGTACTCCTCGAATTGCATTGTCAGTCCCTTTAATTTCAAATTCGTATCAAAGCCCCAATGGTGCTGCTTAAAGGATATTGACTGATCATTCTCTCTGTACTTAAAGGAAAATGTTGCGGTATGCCTTGCAACCACTGCTCTTGGAGGCATTTGGGTAAGCGCAGCCGCTGACTTTGGGCCTGATGGCGTGCAAGAACGGTAGGAGATAATTATGCTGCGCGTAGAGTTTTCTCTGATAATCACTTCAGGTTTGAACAAGTTCAACCGAGTTTCATTTTTGCTGTCGATGCTGTAGTGTATGTGACAACGCCTACCCTGGACCGTCGGAGCGCATACACTTACGAATCCGTTCAGATATAACGCCAAAGTCCATGATCACCTCAGCAAGCTCCATGTGCTTACGTCTGGTCTGTCCAAGATTACTACGAGTAACCCTAAGGTTATTGTCATAAAAACGGGTCATCAAGCACACAATATAGTCAATTGGGACACGGATTGGGTCTCTTGGGAAAACTTTTTGGAACTCGGTGCAGAAGCAAAGCTTGGTCGTACGGAACAGGGTGAAATTAAATGGCATCGAGGATCCTTCAATGATCCCCTCTGGATTCTGTTCAGCTCGGGCACAACTGGTAAGAACGTTCTCTGACTTCTGTCCGTTCGTGAGCAACGCTTCGAACAAGAGGCAGGTCGTCCAAAGTAAGTGTATGATTTGTCTTCGCACCTGTTTACACTGAACTGAGGTCTGCGCCAGACCAATAGTTCACAGAGTTGGAGGGATGCTGTTACAAGCCCGTAAGGAATTTGCTATCTGCGGAGACATCAAACCAAGTGATGTATTCTTTTATTATACAACCACGTCTGTCCCCAAATCATTGGCGATGCTGTCGCTCCGAACTGACCTGAACTCTACAGGGGCTGGATGATGTGGAATTTCCTCGTAAGCGCTTTAGCGTCAAGCTGCACTCTCGTGCTATACGGTATGCTCGGTCATTCATCGCTCAAAAGAGCGCTTATGCATCTTGTCGCTTGTTAGATGGAAGCCCGCTCCGAGATCCTGCTTTCCTCTGGAATATGGTAGATGAACTAGGGATCACCCTTTTTGGTACGAGTGCTAAATATATTGATCACCTCTCCGTGCGTGTTGCAAAGTTTGTTCAACGGTGTTATATCTAAGCTTCTCTTCAGAAAAAATACAGGCCACGAGAACACCATTCGTTGCATACTTTGCGGCATATTTATTCTACTGGGTCTCCGTTGGCTCCTCAGTTGTTTGACTATGTCTATGAGCACATACATCCAAGTGTCCTTCTTGGCTCAATCACAGGTCCGTGAGTACTTGATGGTAGGCCGGCCTCGCTGAGACACCTTGCAGGGGGCACTGACGTATGCTCCCTTTTCGCGGGAATGTGTTCTGCCTTGCCTGTCTATCGTGGCGAGATCCAATGTCGCATGTTGGGAATGGCTATTGAGAGCTTCGACTCCAACGGGACCCAAAACCCGCCTGATCAGCCTGGCGAGCTTGTGTGTGTGAGACCGTTCCCTTGCATGCCGGCCGGCTTCTGGCCGCTCGCTGGCTTTGGAACGGAAGACGCGGTAAAATCCGCGCAGATGAGATATGAACAGGCTTACTTTTCAGAGTTTGACGGTGTCTGGTGTTAGTCGCAATATCTCCTGAACAGGATAGACGCTGATTGTCAGCAGATCATGGTGACCATATCATCATCACACGTTCGAGGGACGGTAATGGTGGAGGAATAGTCATGTTGGGGCGGTCAGATGGCGTACTGTATGCAAAGCGTTTTCTCATCTCTCATTCATCTAATTCGTTTCTGTCTGTATAGGAATCCCGGAGGCATACGGTTTGGGTCTGCTGAGCTATATGACGTGATCGATGCGCATTTCGCAGAGTCTATAGATGACTGTCTGGCTGTGGGCCAGAGCATCGACGGTGGAACTGATGAGCGGGTCATTCTCTTCGTGAAATTATCTCCTGGCCAGGTACTCTCTGCCGCACTGGAACAGGCCATCAGAGCGGAAATACGCTTAAGACGAACTCCAAGACATGTTCCCACCCGGGTAAGCGACTCCCAAATTTCTTCAATGCCAAATTCATCCGATCTCGGCAAAGATAATTCAAGTGGATGAGATTCCCTATACCCTGAACGGAAAGCGCGTGGAAGTGCTGGTGAAGAAGGTGCGTGAAATGCGATGAGTATCAAGTGCGCCGTACTAATCTACGATGCAGATAATTAACGGAGCACCATTGTCGACTGTAAATCCTTCAACACTGTCGAACCCACAATGTCTTCAGTTTTACGCGGACATCGGAAACTTGCTGCGCAACGAAGTTGAAAAAGCTAAGTAATCAACCCATTGTTAGTAAACACGTTGCCTCGGTGACCGTGGTATAGTGGCGCGTACGCATAAGCCTCATGTACAATTTGTCGTTTCTTTTTTTATTTGTTATGTAGATTCTTTGAACGAGAGCTTTGTAAATTTCCTGAGCTGTTTATTGAGACGAGCGTGAGCTTGCATCGTGCCACAGTCTGAGTTGAGCGCAGGTTGAACGTTGAGCGTCAAAAGACTCAAAAAGTACAGGAATTTCTTGGCAGAGCGTTTACTATCTTATCTTATCTTTTCGAGTGTTGATCGGACCGATCGATACAGTTTGCCTCGTTGCAGGGCCGGTTCCCAAGAGACCTGAAAGAAAGAAAAAATAAAATTTCAGGTCTCTTCAGCTGGTGACTATCATCTAGGCCATTGCGGGCTGGCCTCTTCCTCATCTCTCTTCTCTTGACTTGTTTCTGCATACTTATCTGGACAGCTAGCTAGCTGTTTTCTATACCATCAGGCACAACTCCATCTTTCACTCAGTTCATGTTTGCCGCGTGTTCATTGTACTGCTAAAAATCATGAGGCCCTCCGAGTCCGATATAAGACGTTCTCGTCCTACTCGCAATGACTCAAGATCTTCCTCTCATCCGCTGACAACCACCTACAAGAAATCTCGCATGCCTTCCTTGTTCAACGCAGTTCGGGGTGGAATTTACAGTGAGTGTCGTTGATCCTGTTATACGTGCTCTTTGTTCTGAGCTTCATCGTTAGCCGCCGCACTGCTATTCACAATCATCTGCCTGGCAATGGCAGGTCACTTTGAGCAGGTCCTTGCTTCTTCCGACCTCAGTAAGTTACGCCGAAGAGTCGCCGCTTACTATCCCTCGCTAACATATCGTGTGTCACCAGCTCGTTTCGTCCCCTTCGCTATCTTTGTTTGTTCTGCGAGTCTTTTAATCATTATTCTCCTGTAAGTCTGGGAAGCGACGATAGATGTGTGCACTTCTGATCCTCATGTATACAGACTGGGTTTCAGCCTTTGGCTCCGCGAGCGTAATCCGATATCTACGAGGATTGAGCTTGCCTCGTTGGCACTCGCAGGTATCTTCTGGCTAGGTGAGAGTCCATGCTCTTTTTCTATCGAAGAGTTCTAATTATCGAGTGTGAACAGTCCTTGGTGTATATTTGGCCACTTCTGAATCACAAGCTGCCGATGTTGAATGTTTTGCATCGGCAACCTCTACCGAGCCGCTGGACGACTCCTCTGCCAGTTGTAAGCTCAGCTTATTCAGTCTGATCTGTACTAGGCCTTACCCTTTTTTCAGTCCACACAGAGCAGTATCATGCGATGTATCGGGTGCTGAATGCCTTTTCACTAGTCAATGCTAGTTTATGTGAGTGCTGTTCCATTCACTTATGCTTACAGTGTCTAATTCCGACTAGTGTTGATTTTCTGTCTTGGCCTATTCTTCTTGGCCTTACGAAGACATAGAAAGGGAGACGAGCACATGTGGTATGGACCGGTCACTTCCTGTGCATGGTTCAACGAGTACAGCAAGCGGAGTAAGAGCAAGAAGAACAGCCGATCAGGAATTCTTCCGACTGAACGCTCGCAAAGGTATACCCATCAACCTTCGAGATCCCATTCAAGCAGACGAGAGCGGACGCAGACGACAAATTATCCGGCGAAGGTGTATCAGAGTCAGATGCGAGAGAAGCCGCAGACTAGACAAGTCGGAGATTCTGCAAACTCTTTGCTCACTTCAACCTCCGAGTCTTTCGACAATGGTGGCATGAAGAATCCAGGCAGGACAGGTAGAAGATAATGTGTATCATCGGAGATGAATAGTAGAATGTATGAGGTCTATTTTTAAGTAACGGGTTTTTATGTATGTCAAGAGATGGATGGATAATTACATACGATAGCATTGGTGAAGACAAACTTCTTGCTGTGAATTAGAAGAAAACATATTTGAACGTGCCCCGAGTCAGATTTAGAGTTGAGCCATACAATGTATGATCAGCACGTGTTGTTCGTTCGTGAGGTTCCCCGAAAATCTTATTATAAAAGTCCCTCCTGGGTCTCCTTCTGGTCTCCTTCTAGCACCTCTTCTCAGACCCAACCCCGTTCCAAAGAAATAACGAATTATGACAGTACGATTTGGAAACTACAGACTTGCGTTCTACGGTGAGCCCAAAGGATTTTTGTTGAACACAGATCGAAACCTGATCGAGAAATAGTTTCCGTGTTTTTACTCTCAGGTTCCGAGTGGACGAACCATCATTTTGTCGGCGTGTATCTCACTGCGTGGTATCCTTAGGCACAGTACTGGGATTAGCTGGTCATTTCGCTAGTCTATTCCTTCCTCACCTGCATCGCGACTTTATGCGTCCTCGGCTGCTTGCAGAACCTGTGGGATCAACTGACTTGGTGCTAGGCGACTTCACGACTTTTTCTCTCATCGTTCCATCGCTCACGATATTTGTATTCCTACTAACGTGTGTCGAACCGCTGTCTTTTCCGACACTCACTGACTCTGGGACGAAGGCTGCAATGGGCACAACCGCGAATTGAAGCTGTTGCGCTATTCATACTGGGAGTTCTTTGGCTCGGTGAGTTCGCCTATCTCTCTCGCGTTCGAAATCATATTGAACATGATTTTATCTCTCAGCCATGGGTGCATGGTCTACGTTAGTATTGCAGTTACTTGGCTAGTATTATTTACGACGGAAGACCTTGCAGCGACATCATCGGCAACATCCAATGTGATTCCCTAGCTGGCAATGTAACCGCTACGAAAAACGGGGAGAGTGCGTATTCAACTTGTTCAACATTTCTCGACAAATGACAGATTTTTGTATGCCCAGTGTCTGCTCAAGAATACTGCTACGAGATGAAGGTCACTCAGGCATTTTCGTGGATGCTCTTCTGTCTATACATCATCGCCTTCGTCATTCTCCTGCAACTCGTTACGCAGGCTCAAAGATTTGGTCGTTGGAATATCTGGGCTGAACCTATCCAGGGTAAGGTTTGAAGTTGATCTCAAGCACCTCGTTAATTCATTGCTAGAACTTGGCTGGTACGGCGAGTGGCCGGGGTACTATAATACTCATCAACCTGGCTTGCAGCAGGCATACCAATACCCTGGATATGCTCCTTAGGGCTACCCTCAAGCTGGGAATGGGATCGCCCCGCAGCCTGGACACTCGATTGTGATTCAACCCAGTGCTAACGGTGGACCTCCCGCAATCACTCAGATTCCAATGAGCACTGTATAATTGGCACAATGCGTTGGTGTAAAGATAATAGACTGAGCATGTTTTACATGCTGCATCTTTACTACACATTACTAAAAATGAATACGCATCGCGGAATACGCGTGTACGTGTATTAGCCTCGTGTAGACAATGAACATCCGTTATATATAAGTCCATCTTTCCATTTGTATCGTCTCAAACCAGATATGCCGCTTTTTAGAGAAAACCCCGTACGCTCTACGGCAGCAAGTAGGTTCTAAAATCCTGAAGCTACCATTGAGATGGCTGACTTGTGACATTCAGTGGGCGCTGTCCTCGTAATTGGATATCTACTAACCAAGATCCTATCATCTCCCAGTATGTCGCCTCTATAAATCGAAAGATGCTTCGCCTCAAGCGCATAATCGCCAGACGCATTTCATCTCACGCAGACACTGATCGCGATATTAGCGATATCGTTCCTGTTGTTCTTGTGAGTATCTTGCTCTTACGGTAGAACCATGCCCAAGGGCTGAGACTGCTTTGTAGAGTGGCAATGCACCATCAACGAGAGGGACAAATCCTAAGCAGAACCCAGGAAGAAATGGTCTTGATAGTACGTGCATTTTTACCACCCTTTCTTTGACGGGTCATTGACTATCTTCGATTCCGTAGTCAGGTTTCGGGCTCTTTTGGATCGGTGAGTATTCTGCAGTTTTCGGTACGAGTAGAGATCTCATCAATCTGGAACATCTGGAAGCTGCTCTTCTGGCCTGGAAGGTTTTCAGCCAACAAGGTGGATCCTCAGAGCTTCGAGGAGAAGCAAACGGCGGATTTGCTGGAGATGGCTGGCCTTATCCTTGCTCGAAGAATGACATGTACTGTATTGTGGAAGAGTATTCGTATTTTTGAAGTGATATTTGATACCGCTCGGACACAGAGTTGTTGGGGATAAGATTTGTTGGGGATAAGATGGTCCCGGTCAAAGCCAGGTGTAAAACGACCCTTTCTAGTCGCCCGAGACCACGGCCGGACAATCCGTGCGTGACTAAGCTACAGCTTTACTCGGCCCGGATCTCCGAAATATAGGGCCTCCGGCATTTCCATAAGTGAACACTGGTTACCCTTTCTACTGACTCCCCAATACCCCCCCTGTTCAGACTTCTCCTCCTCCTACCAATCTAGACTTATGATAAGTACATCATTGCTCAAAACTTTGACTAGACCTTGCTGAGATCTCTTCCTTATCTACGCTAACCAGACCAAGCGCCGCATCGAGACCGATGTAATGAAACTGTGCGGCCAACAGCTTCCGTTGCTACTTGGTATACTCACCCGCTTTCGTCTTTCAAGTTTAATGTCAGACTACGATGTATCCCTGGTCAATGACAGCATGCAAGAGTTCTATGTTCGTTTCAAAGGCCCGGATGAAAGTGCGTCGTCGTTGCAGTGGTTGTGAACTTCACCGCTCACCCTTTCCGTTTCTCAATAGCCCCCTTCGCCAATGGAGTGTGGAAGATACACGTTGAGCTTCCAGATCAATATCCTTTCAAGTCCCCAAGTATCGGCTTCATGAACAAGATCTTTCATCCAAATATAGACGAATTGTAGGACCAAGCTTCCCTTCCGTGCCCTTCCTGATTGATATGTCTCCGTAGGAGTGGTTCTGTGTGTTTGGATGTTATAAATCAAACCTGGTCTCCCATGTTCGGTGCGTTTGACGCTGCGAGTTTCATTGCTCGAGTCTGATTACCCTCCTGCACAGATATGATCAACATATTTGAAGTCTTCTTACCCCAACTCCTGCGGTACCCGAATCCCAATGATCCTTTGAATGGGGAGGCAGCTGCTCTTCTTATGCGTCATCCGAAGGAATACGACGCCAAAGTGAAAGGTGAGTGGGTATGGTGCAGATAGGTCGATCTAGTACTAATGGGTGCAATGCAAGAATATGTGCAGCGATTTGCAACGAAGGAGGCTCTCGATGCAGCAACAAATGAGAAGGATGAAGATGATGACGAAGAGATGAGTGATATCGGTAGTATCAGCGACGGCGAGTGATTGTTCGATGCACGATGTTCTTTCCATCATGCTAGTCCCTGCTCTCCTCATAGTTTGTGTCCTTTGCAGCATTTGTACAGTGTACCATATCTCATAACTCTCAATCTCTTGGTCTCTTGTTACATTCATTCCTCATCTTATCATCACCTATCTTGGATATTCTGTGTTTCCCTCTTTGTACGTAGTAACACCCCCCATGACAATGGTTTACTCATATAGATTCTTTGATCAGCTAGTGGACATATTATTGCTCGTGTCTGTCACAGGTAGCTGTACGAGTTCATCTATTTTCTTCTGAGTTTCGGAAGCCGCCTAGAAAGGTCACAAGGCGGTCAGCACGAGAACAATCGGACCAAAATCATTCACCGACCTTCACAAGCGTATCAATGTGCGCTTTTATGCTTTCCATAGTGTTCATGTTTGATTTACTTTCCTTCAGCAATTCCTCCTTGGCCTGAAGAAGTTCGCGGCGTTTGAGGTCGAGCCTATTGCGGTCGGTCGTGTGAGAAGGAAGGATAGACATGTGAAAATAAATGGCGAACCGTTGGCGTTCCGCCAATTCGAAACTGAGGCGATTTAGCATAAGTTGGTGTTCATCCGCAAGTACATCGGGTGTCCTTGCTTCCTCAGGTGCCAACTGCTGAAATTCTTCAAGAGGATATAATGGAACATCCTGATAGACAGATCTAAGCAAAGACACCTGTAAACTCCACGATCACTTTAGCAACACAGAACGTACGCAAATTGTCGGCATTTCTCAATTTCTCGCTCTAGATGGCGTTTCTCATACAAGAGGTTCTGGAGACGAAGGTGCGACTGATCCATTTCGTGTCGAGCAGCAGCAGTTTCATCTTTTCTGGTACGGGTTGCTAGATTTGCTGCACGGTTGAAGGACTTTAGACAGGAGATGAGAGCTGCAGAGCGTATATGCAAATAGTCGCTGTCATTGTCGCGATGAGCAGGTGAGACAAGGTCTCTAAGGTTGTCGATGACTTGGTCGCCGTCCAACAGTGACATGGTCGCGTCAAAGGAAATGACTAAGTAGTTATGGGAAGGCGACCGGCCCGGGAACTCGGCAATTGCATCAGCAAAGCATCACCTTGCCCCAGATCACTCAGCACCGAAAACCACAGAGTTCGCTTACTCTCACCATCCCCGTTTCTTTCCTACCATTACTTGAAATCTTTCTCTATATCACTCTTTCTTCTTCACTTCAATCATGGCTCGCGAGCGTTCAATGTCTGGCACCATTCCTTCCATGGAAACCTCCCATGAGCAGCTCAAAGATAACACCATCATCATAGGTCAGTCTTTCCGTCTCCCTTGTTACCGCGCGCTGGTAATGATAAGCGTCTTCCCTAGTCCTTGGTGCCTCTGGTGATCTTGCAAAGAAAAAGGTAGGTCAATCTCCCTAGATCGTGCTTTCGTCGGCTTATCGTCTTCACTAGACTTTTCCGGCCCTCTTCGGCCTCTTCAGAGGTGGCTTTCTTCCCGACGATGTAAAGATCGTTGGCTACGCTCGTACAAAGATGGATCTCGAAGAATTTCACAAGCGTGGAACATCTTACATCAAAAACCCCAACGATGATCCTGAGTTGGCCAACTCTATACAGACCTTCAAGGGCCTGTGCACCTATGTCGCAGGAGACTACGAGGACGGTGCTGCTTTCGATGTTCTTAACAAACATCTCGAAGAAATCGAGTCTCATTATCAAACAAAGGAACGCAATCGTCTCTTCTACCTTGCCCTTCCTCCTAGTGTCTTCATCCCTGTGGCTAAGAATCTGAAAGAGCATTGTTACATTCCTAAGGGAGGTATCAACCGCATCATCGTCGAAAAGCCTTTCGGAAAAGACCTTGATTCTGCTCGGGAACTGCTCGGCACTCTCAAGCAGTACTGGGCAGAGGACGAGACTTTTCGTATCGACCACTATCTGGGCAAGGAAATGGTCAAAAATCTGTTGGTCCTGCGTTTTGCTAATGTCGCACTGAATGCGGCATGGGACAAGAATTCCATCAGCAACGTTCAGATCACCTTCAAGGAACCATTTGGAACCGAAGGGCGTGGTGGGTACTTTGATGAATTCGGTATCATTCGTGATATCTTGCAGAACCGTATGTCTCTGCGTGTCATTTTTACTGATCGCGTCTGATCACGGGTAGCTTAGATTTGCTGCAGGTTTTGAGTGTCTTGACAATGGAACGCCCAGTTTCATTCTCAGCTGAAGATATTCGTGATGAGAAGGTACCCGGGTCTCCCACGACCGACCGTACATGCGTTCTCACCATACTTCACAGGTTAAGGTCCTTCGCGCTATTCCACCTATAGAACAGGATGACACCCTCCTCGGTCAATACGTTTCCGCTAACGGTAAACCCGGTTATCTCGACGATGAGACTGTCCCTCGTAACTCCGTGTGCCCCACGTACGCTGCCACCACCCTTTGGATTCACAACCCTAGGTGGGAAGGTGTGCCTTTCATTCTCAAGGCTGGCAAGGGTAAGGCGTTCAGCCACTCTGGCCCGGTGCTGCTCTGATATCGCTATCACAGCGTTGAACGAAGCGAAAGTCGAGGTCCGTATACAGTTCAAAGACGTCACGCAAGGTATCTTCAAAGACATTGCTCGAAACGAACTTGTTATCCGTATTCAACCCTCTGAGGCCGTATATTTGAAGCTCAATGCTAAGACTCCTGGTCTCTACACACGCGCTATGCCCACTGAGATGGATCTGACATACAAGAGACGGTTCAGTGACACCAAAATCCCGGAGGCCTATGAAGCTCTTATTCTCGATGCTCTGAAGGGAGATCATTCCAACTTTGTCCGTAATGACGAGCTTGATGTTGCATGGAAGGTGGAATTCGGTTTACTCTTTGCACAGCAACTGTAGCTCATGTTTGATCATACCAGATATTCACGCCCATCTTACACTGGATAGACGGAAAGGCTGGGCCCCGTCCACGACCAGTCAACTACCCATACGGCTCACGTGGACCAAAGGAACTGGAAGCGTTTGTCAATAAGTATGGATTCAAGCGTGCCAACGAAGGATAGTGAGTATTGTGTTGCCGATCCAAAAACAGGATTATTCACACCTGCTTCGTTTCAGTGTTTGGCCTGTTGCAAGTCTGGCGTCGTTGTAAGGAAAAAAACGTACTACAAGAAGAAATGGGCAACTATGTATTAGAACTTTTTTTTTGTTTTTGCGTTGATGGATGCGATGTCGTGAAGGAATTATTTAGAGTGTCCTTTCGTTAGTAACAAGTGTACATTTATCAAACTTGTAAACTATATGGTTCATGTTTCGTTCTGCATCTGCAGCAGCAGCGTCTGGCGGTAGAATTAGGCGAAGTATCCCCAAGGGAATACGTTTCCTAGCTTCAGAGCTTTTGTCTTCGCTCCTCCTATTCGGGATTGCTGCAAGGGTAAATCATGAAGAAAGAAGTACTTGGTACTTACTGCATGCGCAGTGCGGATCAAATTTCATTTAGGCATGATGCATGAGCTATCGCTTTGACACTTGACTTCCATGTCGTCGTCAGATGTAAACTCACTGCTCGTTCCGCTCCATGTCTCGTATATCCAAAATCTTGGAAAGGTGCGATAGAAGTTACTTCCACTTCAATCACTTCCAACATTCTCTAGAGCAAAGATGACTTGATGTATCATCTCACTTCTCATCTACGCATGAACGCGATATACTGGGGTCTCACTGCGTTATGTATCATGGGACAGAAAGATGCGTTGGATAGAAATGAGATGATTGAATATGTTATGAGCTGCTGGGATGAAGAGGCAGGTGGGTGAGTTTGACCTCGACCGGCTTTAGCGTGATATCTATAGAGCCTCATCGACGCCATCTTTTAGGCGGTTTTGGTGCTCACCCGGATCATGATGCCCATATCCTCTCTACTCTGAGCGCAATTCAGATTCTGGTCACACAAGATGCGCTGGATAGAATCGATATCGACCGTGTGGTCAAGTGTATGTGTCTCAGCTCCTTATGCGTATCCCTCATTTAAATGCTTTTGAATAGTCATCCTATCGTTACAGCAGCCTTCCGGAGTCTTTGCGGGAGACTCGTTTGGAGAGATAGACACACGTTTTTCTTATATTGCTGTCAACGCGTTGTCCCTCCTTGGCCGGTTATCAGAGTTGGACGTAGAAAAGACAGTCGGATATATCGTTCAATGTAGGAATTTTGATGGTGGATTTGGAAGCGTTATTGGGGCAGAAAGTCATGCAGGGCAGGGTATGTCAAGGTTTCATCACTTTGTCAATGTCAGCTAAGTTATTTTCGTTCGTGGTGCAGGTATTCGTCTGTGTGGCAGCACTAGCAATACTTGACAAGCTTGATGAGATTGATACACCTACACTGGCATGGTGGCTGGCTGAACGACAGCTTCCGAATGGCGGGTTGAATGGTAGGCCAGAGAAACTCGAAGATGTAATTTCTCCGCCGAATCCTATCACAATATTTAACTCATTCTCCGATTTCAGGTGTGCTATAGTTTTTGGGTGCTATCTGCTCTTTCGATCTTGAACAAAGTTCCTTATATCGACGCGGAAAAACTGACGTCCTTCATTCTCTCTGCTCAAGTCAGTCAACTGTCAGCTAACGGGACCATTACTAATTTGCGTCCAGGATCCAGAGCATGGTGGTATTGCAGACAGGCCGGGGGATGTCCCAGATGTTTTTCACACACACTTCGGAGTAGCAGGTTGATCTGGTTTTCATCCTCTGAGTCTGTTGTTTGATACTGATAGTCTTCGTTAGGTCTATCTATCCTCGGCTATCCTGGTCTTGTTGACCTGGACCCGGTATACTGTATGCCCGCTTCCATTATTGAGCGTATGGGTTTACGGAAAGGGTGGAAAGCTTTAGACAGAAGGTTGGCCTGAATCGCACAAATGACGCTCGTCAGATTATAGGCGTGTATATTTATGTGGTATCCATCCTCTTCGGTCGGTGTATTATATATGAATTGTCTAGATTGAATAATTTCATTCAGCACCCATCTACGCTACAGTATGCATTTACTTTTGACTGTAACAATTAAAAACTACCACTGTGATTACGTAATACTATTAATACTGGATAGCGTGGGAACTACCTTTACAGTTCTAAGAGATAAGGTTTTTGTGTATTGCTTGGAGTAATACCTGTAACGACTTCGTACATCGACCTCCTCAAGGTAATTATTCAAATTTTGTCTCTCTGCTACCTGCGCTGAACTCAGATTACTATTGCGTTAGACCAACTCGCCATGCCCGGAAAAGTCAAGGCTTACGAGCTCCAATCCAAGTGCGCCTCGACGAAACCCTCTTTCGATTTGCAGCAGTCTAATTGAGAAATCTGCTAGGTCCAAAAATGACTTGTCCAAACAACTTCTGGAGCTCAAGAATGAACTCCTGACACTGCGGGTACAGAAGATTGCTGGAGGATCGGCTTCAAAACTCACCAAAATGTTCGTACTGGATGTGTTTTCATCAATTTTTATCATTCACTGACACGCTTTGTTTGCAGCAACACCGTAAGAAAGTCCATTGCACGAGTATTGACGGTCATGAACCAGAAGGCTCGTCAAAATCTGCGGGAGTACTACAAGGACAAGAAATACCTTCCTCTTGACCTTCGACCCAAGCGAACTCGCGCTATCCGCAGGCGGCTGACGAAGGTAAATATACTTAAAATGACTAATTCTGGTGTAGCTCACATCTTCATTTCAACAGCACGAGAAGTCGTTAAAGACATTGAAGCAGCGCAAGCGGGAGCAGAACTTCCCTATCAGGAAGTACGCTGTGAAGGCATAGAGCGACATACGGAAATATCTCATGTTCTTTCGCGTTGACTTGTATGCCCTATGACTGAACCATGCCTGTATTGTTCTACGACGAGGAGAACGTTGTACGTCAGAGTCTGTTTCAGAGACATATGCAATTCCTGTTATTTGCAATGGAAGAAAGTGAGAGCTCAGAGTCAGAGTTGCCATAAAGAAGCGGTGGAGTTTTCCCAGGGCCCTTCGTCATCCTACCCGTCTTCGAGTACGCTGCTCGTAGTGGCACTGTGTACGCTTTGCCATTGCTTGGAACGTCCTGCTCGGCGCTTCCATTGTCTGAACAACATTTCGTCATCCGGCAGTCCCTAGTGATATATATATCATCATATATCATCATATATACTACTTCTAGTGCCCATCTTCCAACCGAGTCTCGCTTCTCTCTTTCTCTTTCTCTTTCCCGGCTCCTTATCTCTGCTATCTCAACTCACGACCTCTGACGAATCTCTCTTAAAGTTGACGACCTCGGTCTAACGGTTTAGACCCTATCACGATCTATGGTGAGTAATTTGATGAACTAGTTTACTTTATTGAGAAGAGCATGGATCAATGGATGGGAGCAATCCGTACGTGGATACCGAGTCCGCTGTATATTGGCACGTGTGCGCTCGACCCTTCCTTCGTAGCATGAGGTCGGAATGTTGCTAGGAAGAAGCTTTCCGCACGCCGGACGCTGTTGCCTTTAGACCACCATGGCTCCTGGCTCTCGCTTTGGGAAGCGTAGCAGTTCTGATGATGCTACCTCTAAACCTCCACCCAGAGTTCTCACTCGTTCCCCTTCTTTGCAGGCTGACCACAAGAATCGACCTCGCGAGCCGTATCCCGTTCCCAGCAGCAATCCAGCCAGTCAGTACACACTGCTGGAAAAGCTGGGCACAGGCAGTTTTGGAACAGTGTACAAGGCGATGCATAATGAAACTAAACAGGTGGTGGCCATAAAGCAAATTGGTGCGTTAGGATGTACTGAATCAAGTCACTTTCCCTGACGTCTTTCTTTCTTTTAGACTTGGAAGACTCGGACGACGACATTTCGGAAATTCAACAAGAAATAGCCAACCTCGCGCAGTGCGACTCTGAATATGTTACTCGGTACTACGGCTCCTTTGTTGTCGCCTACAAACTATGGATCGTCATGGAATATCTGGCAGGAGGCTCTTGTCTAGACTTACTCAAGCCAGGTCCATTTTCGGAATCTCACATCGCGGTGATATGTCGCGAACTTTTGTTGGGCCTTGATTACCTCCATACCGAAGGCACCATACATAGGGATATCAAAGCAGCAAATGTCCTCCTGTCCTCCTCTGGGAAAGTGAAGCTAGCGGACTTTGGTGTGGCTGCCCAGCTCACTAATACTCTCCGGCATACGTTTGTTGGTACCCCGTTTTGGATGGCACCAGAGGTTATTCGACAAGCAGGATATGATGCCAAGGCCGATATGTGGAGTTTAGGAATAACGGCAATAGAGATGGCGAAGGGGGAGCCACCGCTGGCAGAGTATCACCCTATGCGGGTATTATTCCTCATTCCTAAAGCGAAACCTCCAGTTCTGGAAGGTCCTTTCTCGGCAACCTTTAAAGATTTTGTCTCTCAATGCTTGACAAAAGATCCCAACGCTGTATGTACTGTTTCCCTTTTCTGGTCTTGAACATGTTACGCTTACTTTCATTCAAACCTCATAGCGACCCACTGCCAATGAATTACTCCAACATCGATTCATTCGGGGTGCTCGGAAGACTTCGTATCTTACCGAGCTCATTGAGCGATATCAAGAATACCGCGCACGCTCGCCACAGAAAGGCGCACAACAGATGTATCAAGCTACTATCAGGAATAGCATGGCCTGGGATGCGAACAGTAGCATGAGGAGTGATTGGAACTTTGATACCATCAAAACATCCTCTATCATGGGAACATTGCATGGTATGGCGAAAGATCTTACTCTGTCAGAAGTATCGGAAGAGGTGGCGGCGAATCCGAGTACAGGGACAATGGACACAGGAGGTGCAACGAGAGGTAGCGATCCTATAGTAGGCGGTATTGGAAGCAACCTGTTAGCGAGTCACTCGACAGTCGTCATAAAGCCCCCTTCGAGTCCTGCGGCTGAGAAGGATATGCAGACTTTGCTTGCCTCGGGCGAGACATCTTCTGTGGAATCTTCGGATGCTCCGGTAACTCCTACTGACGGCGCTCCACCTCCAGCCTACAGCGGTTCCATGCGAAGCAGCAGGCGGTCATCATACGCCGCTCGTCATTCTGTTTCCGGTCCAGGAACTGTGGTGCGAGAAGCTGATCTTGGGAACGGGGCAGACACTATACGACCCGTCAAGAAGGTGGATGCGGCAGGATCATTGAAATTGTCGGCAGAGCATGTCGGAGACTTGCGCAGGGAAAGTAGCTCTCCAACTTCACCTACGATGCACAGACGCGCTGCAAGTGAAATCGGAAAGGCGGGACGGTCCATCGTTGACGAGGTTGTTCTTCCTCTCCTACAGAATGTGATTATTTTTCTCCAGTGTTCTGTGACTTCTTTCTAAAGAGTTTCATTTCCAGAGCATTCGCGATGATATGGACGCTCGGGAGATTGAGTCTCTCAGCATGTTGTCTCGGGGTTTCTCTGAACTCAAAGAGGCCAATCCTGAACTTGCTTATAACGTGGTGCTGGATATATTATCTGGCCTTAATGAGTGGGTACCTTTCCTCTGAAATCTGCGCTTTGTCTTGTACTGAATGGGCACACAGCAATCCGGCCGTAAGGCAATACATTCATACATCGCGGGCCTTGTTCCCTCATAGACGAATAACACGAAAGAGTGAAATGACATCGAAGGGGCTTGTAGTCACTGAAGTGCAAGAGGACTTATCAGGCTCACTGTCGGGTTCGGGTGCAGACGTTGCTTCATCAGCATCATCAGTCAAGAGTGACGATACTTCATCTGCAGCACGCAGGTCACCTATAGCTGAATTGTTGTATATGCGATGGTTGGAGGGCCTCAAGCTGAAATGGCCCAGTTTCACGTAGCATTTTGGCCCGTGTACTATGCATTGCCCGTACACCATTCTATACTGGTTTGATGCAGCTTAATTATATTGCTAAGTCTTATTTCGTCTTTTTGGTTCATACCGTAGCATTGTTTTTCGTTTTCTGCTTGTTGTTCCGCCTTACACCGCTCTCTTCCTTGCGATACGTCGTTGAAGTGCTACTGTTTCCTCGACTTATCCATGCGCATTCATTTCGCACTTTCACTCTGTGTTTTGTCACCACGTCTATATTATTATAGCATAATGTGCTCACATATCATGACTTCACGACTTTTTATTGCCCGTTCATACTTTCGGACAATCATGACAGTATGTAAACTTGGCTGATGGTTAGACATGAATAACTTTCTGTTTATACACTTTGGATATCGACTGTGATGAAGTATGGACACAGACTTTAGTGTTATAAATGTGAATACTTCGATTTTTACGAGAGAGCTGATATGTTCAATCAGGTTTGCACGGCGTTCATATACATCACATATCTGAACTAGTTGTGTATAATCGTGAGATGATCATAAGGAGTGTGTAGTAGATGAACGATAGTAATAAATGTTCGATAAAGTTATTCAGAAATGATCGTAAAGAGTACTAAAGCTAAGAGAAAAGCTAAGAGAAAAAATAAAAGTACGAGAAAGACGATGCTGAAAGCTGTGATGCAGTAAAATCTAAGCAAATATACACAAAATAAATGTAAGAGCGAGAAAATCTCGTATGAGTAGTAGGGCCCTAAAGTAAAACTATTCTGAAGATATAAGTCCAATGAGAAGTTCAAGGAACTATGAACATAGCATGCACAAGAAAGCAGAACAGGATAAAGAGACGATGACAGATAGCGTTCATGTGAGAAGAGAGACAACTGATATAAAGGCGACGGTCATGGTACTTAGACCGACTGCAGCTACACTGGAAAAAGATTCGAGGGATGAATTCGGTTGAGTAGAAACAGCTGCTTGTGAGGCGGATGCACTACTCGCAGACGACCTAGCATATGACATTAACACTACACGGGAGCTTCCAAAATAAATCGCTTACCTGGATGTACTCGCAGGTTGACTCGAAGACGTCGCCGCCGACGACGACGACGAAGAACTGGAGGTAGAGCTATCCCACTGGTCATTGAAAATGTCAGCCACTGTGACTGTGCTGGAGGAAGAACTCTCGGCGTTTCGATAAGCCGTCGTCCCATTTACGAGCTGGGCGACAGACTTCATCGTCCAACCGTTCGACTTGATAGTAGCATAATTATCTTTGAAGGCTTGCACTGACTGATCGGAGAGCTCGTGTTCAAGAACAATAAGTCCTGGATTCTTTGGTCCTGCAACGGATGTCAGTTCAGTCACGACTTGACAATGCATGCCATAAGAACTTACCTGTCAGCCATTGATTGAAAGAATTCTGAATAGTTTGGAGAGTTGTACCCCCACTGGTCAAACTCCAGTCTTCGGTACTAGAATATGACCAGGTGAGTAATTCGGGTAGATGGTAAAAGAAAATAGAATACACACTCTTGATTCCAGATGATCGTTTGCAAACCGAAAACCTCTCTGGCAATGGCACTGACTCTCACGTCTGTGTCACCGTAGGGAGGCCTCCAGAATTTTGGCACACGCCCTCCAGTCGAATTGTGGATAATTTCCATTGTCCATCCAAGCTACCGGTATATTTAGCTGCCAGCACGGTGCGGAGAAGAGATGCGCATTTCTTACCTGAGCAACTACGTCCAAGTTACTTAACGTGGTCATGTACGGGTGTGTGTACGTGTGACAGGCAATATCTCCACCACTCTGAAAGGCTTGCTGGAAAGCATCTGCATTGTTGAGAATGTTTATGCCGATCATGAAATGGGTCGCGGTTTCGTTGTTGGACTCTAGGAACTGGATTAAACCGGGAGTGGCCTAGGAGAAGGTTGGTAGTTAGTTTGTTTGTTTACGGATTATTGATTTGTGAGAAACCAGAACGCGCCGGTGTTGGGCCATCATCGAAACCAGTGCCAAAGTAACCTTCTGGTGCATCCCAAATATCTTCTGCAATTCGACACTTGTACGTGGCCGAACAGATAGCAGGGCTATTAGGGTCGTTTCCCTGAGGATAGCTTGGATTCTCATTGGGTAGACCTGTCGACTGAGGGATATTGGGTATAAGGCCGGCAGATTCTGCAGCACTTAAAGCATCGGTCCATTCTTGAGGAAGCTTGGTCGAGTCCGGAGTAGTCTGAGGGTACGCTGCAGACCATGCTGAGAAGCAAGAGTAAATAAATACTAGCACGGGCTGAGGTTCTTGAAATCTACCTGGAGATCCAACCGTAGCATAGTCTTCGCCATCTGCACCCTGATCCCGCTTGAAAAGACCGTGAACGGAATGATCTCGAGCCTGATACCATGTAGAACTTGGAAGGCGGCGGTCAACATGAAAAGGGTGAGCCAAAGAAAGACCGGCGAGAATAAGAGATGCCAGACAGACGGAGAGGACCATGATGTACGAAAGGGGCACGGCGAATAGAGCAATGCGAAGAGCTTTATGCATCCACCAGCTCCTGTCCATCTGGGCTCGATCAGGCGAATTTCATATGGGTGATTGTCGACTATCTTCCGACGAAACAAAGTTAGTCATGAGGTAAAATTGTCCACTTTTTCGTCCTTTTTTTATGGCGTTTCTTACCCGTTGATTGTGCCCGTTGATTGTGCTCAAGCAGAAAATTTACTCAGATAGGCGCCATGTGAGCACCCTGTCAAAGCAATAGCTCCTGCATCACTCTATTAGTCGTTGTTTAAACACTTCGATGAAAGACATACAAGTAATGGTAATAATATTATCATGTCCAGCGATGTAATCAGCGTGTCATGTTGTGTAAAAGATAAACCACACCTGGCGCATATTTTGTATGAGAATATCAATATCAAAGCGGTTTGTGTAACATATGCATGACACGGGCATAACACATCTGCGTGTGGTCTAAATCAACCCGATGGGGTTGGTGCAGGCGATGGCGCTGCCGATCCACCCTGATAAGCCGAGCGAAGCACAAGAACGCCATTCTTCAATTGCGCGACTTCCTTCACCAGAGTCGTGAATTTCTTCTTCATCTCGGGATCATCCTTAATATACGGCGTAAAATACTGAATACACTCCCTTGTCGATGCGTTTGGAGTGTTCTTCAGCCATTCAATCAAAAGTCGATCTTCGAGTGGTCCTGTTGGTGTCGCAACTGCCCCCAGCCCTGTCTCGGACGTTGGAGCTTTACGCTTCTTCTGTTTAGGCGGACCAGCACCAACGGGTGATGTCGGAGACACCGCATCTTCGGCCTTTCGCTTCTTCAGTGGCATCATCCCCTGCTGTATTCCAGCGACTGGACTGTTAGCTCTGTCAGTTGGACCAGCACCCACAGGGCTAGTCGCACGACTCGCTAGGGGACTTCCGCTGCGGCTAGCACCATTGGTTTTCAGTTTAGGGGCTTTAGGGCTGGTCGCACGCTTTGCTACTACCGAATGCCCGCCGAGGACGGGCGATGTTGCCCGAGAACCAGGCGCTCCTACGCCGTTGCCGTTCAACAAGGATGGTTTGGGCGCCTCTCCAGTCTCGGAAGATTGGGATTCAGGCGGCGAATGTGGCTGAGACTGCGGCTGCACGGCAGGACCTGTTGGAGGAGCAGGCTCCTCCTCCTCCTCCTCCTCTTGCTGTAGAATACCAGTAATTGAGTACAGCATATGAAAATAAGCGCTCCCCTACTCACAGACGATGCATAGGGATTATCCTCTTCCTCGCTATCGTATACGTCATTTCCTTCCCGTGCGCGAATGATCTTCTGCATTGCCTTGGCTTGTTTCGACATACCAGGCTTCTCTTCTTCTTCATCAGACTCGTCAATGTAACCTTCGCGTGTCTTATTGGCGTTCTTATACTCTTTTTTCAAGCGTTCCTGTAAATGAGAGCGATGTCATCTATTATGTGCGAAGAGAATCAATGAAGAATTCACCTCTAATTCTTTCGCTTCTTGATCATTGGTGTCCTCCACGTCCATTTTCTCCTCATCATCGGCAAAATCTTCCTCAAAAGTGATTTCATCCAAATCACCTTCACCACCATACTCTCTGGCTCGTTTCTTTGCACCCTCACCATCTTCCTCATCTTCACCGAACAGGTCTGCCCCGCTGTCTACGGCCTTCAACTTTCGTCCTCCAGGCCCGAGACTCTGTTGAGTATCATAGACCAAAGATCCGCTACCACCGGACACAGTACGTCCTTCGGCCTCGGCTTTGAACATAGCTGCGGTAGCTGCAGAAGGGCCTTTGCCGTTTCTTTGGTGCAGCCATACAGACGGGTCGCGTTTCTGGCTTTTTACATACTAGAATAGACGTTTGTAGACACATGATATCAGTGGCACAAATCAACACCTACTGCAGATTCCATAGTTATCGTGTCGGTAGGCAAGTCATGGTGAAGCTTCTTTTGAAATTTATAGTATCGGTGTGATGGAACAAACTTGAAAATTTCGTTCGCTGCAGGCATAAAGAACGCGTATGAGCCCGACTTGGTTGTGTCCTCGAGCTGAGCTGTCCATGTTTCCTGGCCCGAAGCATCTTCAATAACCCAAGGATACCTCTCCTCCTTTCTCAAATTCCGTATCTCGTCCGGCACAATGAACACCTGCCGCGTCTTTTTCTGAAATTTCTTCTTGTTGTTCCCATTCCCATTGAAACCTTTCCCCTTCCCTGACCCACTTCCTGACGCATTATCCGTCACTGGCCTTCCATCGACATCCACCATAACCGGCTTGCCGTCTACGCCAATAACCTGTTGACCATCTGGGCCAAGCATGGGGCGGACTGCGAGGCCTACGCCGCTTGCAGCTGGGTCCCCTCTCCTCAGATCTTTCCGGTTCAGCTTTATAGGCGCCTGCCACCTCATGATATCCACACTCTTCCTCGAGTCGAACTTGAAAACGTCGTATTTCCACCCATTCAGTGCCGATGACATTAGCTTATAATCCGAATACCCGCCCACAGGTAGTTGTAGTTCCTCCTCGTCGTCCTCTTTAGCTTTTGGTGGCGGAGGCTTCAAAGCTGGTGACGGTTTAGGACCTGGAGAACCACCAGGGTTGGGTTTGGGAGAAGATACAGGTGTGTTCTTGCGCGCATTCTTTTTTGGGTGAAACAGTAGCGAAATATCAGCCTTGGGAGGCATCGAGTAGCGCGAAAATGATTAAACTTGGGTAGCAGCGTGGTGAGACGAAAGACTTTGTCTATACACTCAGAAGGAGGAGTGAGAATATGGTCGTGATGGGTGATGAGGTGAGAGATTGTGGATGCTGACTATTGTTCGCGCGCCTCAAGATTCAAGCCGGGATCTCTTGTTCTCCGATAATTGATTTTGTTCTGAAACAATGCGCAAGCGCACATTCAAAAAGTGTAGCACAAAACACAGGTATAAACTTCTTTCGTATGTACGGAATAACATGTCCCAACTACCTACAGAATTGAAATTGAACAACACAAAAAAGGGGGGCGGCAAGAATACAAATATATATGTGCGTCATGTAGGAGGGACTTCTGTTCTGTTGACATTTCCGTTTTGAGCTGGTGCGTTTGGACCACCTCCTGGAGGAAACATATTTTGAGAAGAAGCTGGTCGTGATAAGGGGGGTTGAGGTTGGGGAGATGGGTGGGGGTGCTGAGGGTGCTGAGGATGCTGAGGATGTTGCGATGGGTGAGGAGGTGGTGGATGTTGCATAACTCCAGGTGGAGGCAAAGGATAAGGCGCTGGTACAGGAGGACCTTGTCCGTATAGTGCGGGTGGCGGTGGACCGCCTGCGAACTGGGGTGGCAAACCAGCATTCTGCCTTACAACATCCAATTCATGTCGCAACATATCTATCTCTCTAGCCATCTCCTGATGACTTTGTTTTAGCTGACCGACGAAATCGATTGCTGGAATCGGGAGTTGAACTAAAAAGATTGAAACAACTTGACCCGGATGGGAAACGCACCTTTGCTGAGAATCTCCCACTTGCTTGCCTTCATACCCCTATCCGCCGGTAAAGAATCACGCAACTCGTCGAACAAATCTTTCATTTCTTTCCTCCGTTTCCTCTCCGCGAGCTTGTGGCTGACCCGTAACTCTGGGCTGCGAGCATATGGCGCAGAGCCTGATTTACCGGAACCCCCAGCAGCTGGAGAAGGTGCGGAAGAAGCGTCTTCCTGTCCGGAAGAAGGAGCAGAGGGAGAATTTACAGGATCTGTGTTGCGAGTCTGTCGCGACGGTGGGCGAGAACGAGAACGAAGCATTCTAGTGGGACCAGCAGAAGGAGTAGAAAGAGAATCTGGAACAGACATTCTCCTGTCCTGAGTAAAATTCATTGGAGGCATCATATGTACAGTCGAGGACGGATCGAGTTCATGCTGCATGCTAGACGAGTCTGGCGGTTGGCTGCTCGTGGGCCACGCGAAAGTTGCAATGCCGGCCGGAGCCCGGCCCTGCGGGGAGTCCGTGCCGGAAAAAGCCGAGTAGCCAGAAACGGCGGAAAACATGGAGGAAGTGGAATCTCGTCTCTCATTCGACCACCAGTGCGATGTCCCTCGAGAATCTACAGAGTTTCGTCTCTCGTTCAGCGTCAATTGGTCCATTCGATGCGTATCAATAGCAGATCCTCTCCGTTTCGGTGCCGGTGCGTCCATGTCCACGTCCGTATTCCCACTCACACCCGGTCCTGCAAGCTGTGGATCGATCTCTTCAGCCAAAGTCAATCCGCTTCGATCCGTAGACATTTTTCGCTTTGTCCCATGTGCCGCCAGCGTTTGTGTCTCTGCTCCTGCTGTGGACGGACGCCGTGTCTGAAGATCGTTTCTGCTTGTATCTGCACGATGTGACGGATGAGACATGGATGATAGCAAACAGCGCGTGACGCACCTTCAGAGCCCGGATTCTCACAAATGGTAGATATCGAGCGGTCGGAGGTAGGTGCCGAGCGTGACTTGTCGTGCTCAGACGAAGGCGAACGTAAAAGCTTGCGTATGTGAGCAACATTTTCGGATGGATGATGGGGAGTAGCGTCACCAAATACAAAAGAAGAGGACGGACGAGGGTCGGACGGGGCAAGCGGGTCAGAAGTTTGCCGGTATAGTTGGGAATTTGGAATTTGCTTTTGGGATACAGGGGCAGCGTGGAGAGACGGGTCAGTGATGGAACCTCTCCGCTGATTCTGCAGATATTCGAGAGGAGCCAAAGGGACTACTGGAGAGAGTCTCGAGACAGCATCCTTTGAGGAGGAAGGCTTCGAGGACGTCGACTGCAACGACGGGGAAGAAGGAGATGGACGACTGGCGTCGTGCTCAGGCATGGAGCAACGAATTAAGGCGGTATCCAGCAATCCAGTTATATGTACAACCACTAAGATTCAGAAAAATGACAAGATACCAGCAACGTGGCTAACTTCTCACGTGACATTTCCTTATTTGGCTAAATTAATCTACTCTCTTCCACCACCCTCCGTCCCTTCCAGCTCAGGTCTATCGTCCGAATGTATCCTTGACTGTTTCGTGTCATTCGTCCTCCCCGTCCTCGTTCTTCCCTTTCGTCGACAGCGATCATCTCTCGCATCCACGGCACGTAGTCCAGATCGACAACCCCTCTCCGCATTTCCCCAACTGCCACGTTATGTCCCACTTCTTTCAGCAGTTCTTCGTACTGCACGCGAGCTTGCACCAGCGCACGCGTGTCGTTCACGCTACCTTTGTAACGTGGGGGGTTCTGAAGTGCGCCACGCGACATGCCTATGGCCGATGACACGATCGACCAATCTCGATCGTGATGTCCACTGTACGACAGTGTAGGAGGGCCCAAAACATCGTCTTCACTCTCCTTGATCTATGGTCAATGTCCGTTAGAAACGAGAACGGGGCGCAAACACACACTACTACCCACCTTAGGCGTGTCCATCGCGTTCCATAATAGGTAGCTGTCTGTGTATGAAATTAGTTCTGCATGGGATGTTTCAATAGAATATTTGTCGTGGAAACTCTCGTTTGGCGCGTCAGAAGACTTGGTGCCTGGTAGGGGCCACCGCCAATATATCAGATCTTCAAGATCTTGGTTGTCCTGATTACACGGAACGGTCCGCTCCTCATCCATGTTCACAGGACACCACATTTGAAGCCAATGAAGGCTTCGACGGAGATCCGGCGGCTGATCGTGCGCAGAGCTTTCATAGACGCCAGATATGATACTGCGTTCCACCAAATAGCTCTCGGCGCAGCATACAGCTTGCAGAAACGATGTTGCTACATCATCAGGACACGCTTCGAACTTCAAGGTGCTTTGTAAGGGGAGATCTGCAGTGGGTACCACGGAAACATCTAGCGCCCAGGAATCAACCAGCTATCTTGAATGAAACAATGAGTAACAGAACAGTACCATTGCATGTCAGGATCACGGGACGCTTGCAATCCTTGATCAAGTTGATGACAGCAGGCCAAAAGTTGGCATCTTCTCTGAAAAGAACGTCCACTTCTTCCAATAGAACTAAAGACTGGCGGACCGTAAAGCGAGGTTCAGAATCACCCTCTACGGAATGACTGCCATTCTCGTTCACGACAGTCGAGGGTGGATTCTGGCACTTGTCATCCCTGAGACCTTCAGGATGCTTGCTCCGCGGGAAGGAGCTCAATAGACTGTCACCTTTTGCCTTGGTCTCCAATTCCTTGTCCCAATGCTGCGCTTTTCGTACTAGATGGTTCTTACCCACTTCACCAACCAGGTTTTCTAGATTCGCACCGCTTCGCTTTCCTATGCCAGGGTAGACTTCAAAGACCTCCCATCCGAGTTCTTCTGCACATGCGTAGACCGCAGCCGTCTTCCCGCAGCCGGGGGGCCCGGTAAGCAGGATGGTGTTTGTCAACTGTTCATTGAACAAACGATTATCTGTGATATCTTGGGCATTGTGAGGTGAATAGCCATGAGAAGATCGGCGATACAATCGTGATGGTTTCTGGTCCAAGTATTCATCATTATCTCCCCCACTTGGGACGGGTTCTTCGTCCTGAAGAAAATCATCGCTGTAAACAATCCAATCATCCTCTCCGTCCGAATCTATCCTTCGCTTCTTTCTTCCGGGCCTCTTAGCCACCGCGCGAACGACACGCGGGCGCTTTGTCCCCCTCTTCTCCTTACCCTTCCCCTTTGCTTTTTTATTAGGCTGTGACGAAGATTCGGCAGTAGGCGCGGTGTCTGATTTCACCTCGAGGGCACAAAGCCAGCGCCGTAAATATTCGGCATGATGCTCATTCCCGAGAACGTGCGATGCTTGAGTAGGTCGCCATTTCTCGGTCCAGAGCTTGCTCGGTGGCAAGACGTTGTCCGCTGGCTCGGCGCAAGCTGCCTCGACCATACGAGCGATGGCAGGATGAGATTGCTGGTGCTCCGTCGGTATTGACCCTAAATGAGCCATTCTAGTGGTAGGCGACGAAGACACCTGGACACGGAACTTTTGCGTTGTATGAGGACAATAAGTCTGGTCATCATCAGGAGGAACTATACTCTTCAGAGACTGTGAAGAGTGATCCTTCGGAAGCGAAGGATGCTTGCGGACAGGGAGAGATGTAGGACAAGAAGTATATGATGTTTGTGGTCCTCGTACATGTTGCGATACTTGGTCGGGATACGGGGCCTGGAAAAGATGACCGACAGAAGTCGAAGAAACAACAGAGTTTTGCGCAGGTGTTGATGTGACAGCACTGCGAGGCCGAGGCGCAAATATCGAGTACACTTGCTTTGGCGCAGGTTTTACAGGTTTTACTGAAGACAAGCTCATACCCGTAGTTGGTGTATTAACCTTGATCTTGACAGGAGATGAATCTACAACTATCGGAATGTCTTTCCTGGTTCCAAGGTCTGGCGCAGATAAGGTCGGTGAGGTTGAACGAGAGCATGTAACGTCAATAAGGTCGATAATATTGGGAGAAGAGGATTCTGGAGGCCCAAAAAAGATTTCAGTATCATTAGACGATTGAGCTGTTAAAGTTGTAAACACACAAATAACAAGCAAGCAAGAAGACTCACAGTTGGGTTCGACTACGGCAGCATCTTCCATATATGAGAGAACATCTTTGCCTCTTGTAGGAACATCCCACTCTTCATTATAAACGTGTTCTACGCTTAAAGCGATGTGGGACCCAGTCGTACCGGGTTCAGGATCTGGCGGATGCGGTATGGCATTCAGTCCAGTTGCACCAGTTGTTTGTTTCTTGGTGAAGTGATCAAGTATGCTCCTTTGGCTCGTCTTCACAGATAGCGCGTCCAGCACGGCTAACAACTTCAGAATCAAACGCGAAGGTCAGAGTAATAGGAACTGACCGTTTTGCCTTTTGACGCGTTGTCCGCGGGTTTTGAAGTATTAGACTTCTTCCTCCCAGCCATTCTGACAGATTATTCAGTAGAGATACAGTAAGTTGCTCAAAAATACAACATAGACTGGAGAAAAGGAACAGAGGACAAAGGCTGGGAATGCTGGCGTTTGTCGCGCCTGTGTGGGTTACCACGTGACGTGACGGCCCACCCAAATGCAGTCCTTTTGCCATCCAACACGGTTGGAATCCCTGAAATGGATTTCAAAAGAGTATCGCGGTAATTACTTCAGTTCTAACTTGGCAGACAGTTTCTTGTATGAATCTTGTGCTCACCCACAGAGCTCAATGGAACTCATGTCGAGGTTCTCGAACGTCCCCCAACAGCGTTGGAATTCTCAAGGATCACACACGTCTCGCGTCCTGTAGTAATCAAGGGTGCGACTCCGATTAATCTTCATTCGCGACGCGCAGACCCTCATTAGAGCGTCATCTCAGGATTTAATGTACCCGCGACATGGAAATCATGGACAAATGAATATCTTGTTGACAAGATGGGTTCCCATCCGATCTCAGTTGCTGTCACTCCAAACGGGTAGGCGTTGGGCAATGCAAATGTATATCTGATATTAATGACTTGTGGTTAGTCGTGCAGATGCGGTGACTCTGGGGCCGGACAATAGGCAGTATTTTGCCGAACCTCTGATTGAGACCATGACCATGAGAGATCTGCTCTGCAAACTTTCATCGGATGAGGTACGTGTGGTTCACGTCTCGTTTCTTCTCTTAGCTCTCATTATTTTTACTGGTGCTTTGTGTCAGGCAGAACATAGAACATTCACATCGAGATGACTCGGAAACCCTGTATCTACAGTCCCAGAATGGGAACGTCTACTCCAGTCGGTTCTTTGAGGGAGGTTCAATCAGCGATCCCTCTGAATTTGAACCGCTTCGGTGCGATATTCCCAGCGAAGTAATTTGGTGCAGCGAGGCTTTCGGTGGGTTTAGGTGAAGTTATATATGATCGTGATCAATCATTTAACTACTCTCGATTTGATCCTCTTCCAACGCAGATAGGCCACCGGATGCCGTTAATCTATGGATAGGTGACAGTGGGAGCGTGTCAAGTATACACAACGGTACGATTCTCTATGAATACCTTCCTTTTGCAACGAGATCCCAAATATCAAAGACAGATCCTTATGAAAATATCTATACTGTCGTTCGCGGTAGGAAGCATTTTACCCTTCTTCCGCCGACAGATGGATGGTGTTTGAAGGGTTTGTTTCGTGAAATCATTTCTAGTACTGCATGTTGAAAACCTGCACAGAACGTTGTTACCCTCACGCGACGTATGTTCGAACTCTTGGACGTTCCGATCTGATGCTGCAGCCTTCGTCTTCCGAGACTCCCGTTCGTTGGTCCTCAGTAGCAGACCCTCACCTCCCAGGTTCCCTTCCTAAAGAAGTCTGTGCCATACATATTACCATCGAACCTGGAGAGACGCTGTATCTCCCGGCCGGGTGGTGGCATCACGTACGGCAGTCCGGACTTACCATTGCTTTGAATTGGTGGTACGACATGGAGATGCGAGGCATATCTTGGGTTATATTCTCTTTCCTGCGAAGCAGTGCAGACGTTTCTGGTGAAGATGAGGACGACGTAGAAGAAGAACCTGTTCCACAGGAGATTGTATAGATACAGTATGTACTAGTACAACAAAATATGAGCAATGCGCGTTGCCAGCGAGGAAAGCACAGCAAGAAATGCGATAACAAGGAACGAAAATGGTTACGGCGCGTAGACTCTTTCGCCGCGGTAAGTCCTGCCGTTCTCGTCCAACAGCCTCTTGAGTTTCACTGCAATCTTCCTGATGCCATCTCGACATTCCTCCAAACCCCTCCAGGCGCCTGATACACTCCAACACTCTGAGCACGCTTTCGATGCTGCATTCATCGTCTCTAGTTCTAATTCACTTCGCGCGTGAAGTGCAACGACGACGTCCACAAGGCGGCTGAAGCCGACGAACCACGTATTCACGCCATGATCTGGATCCATAGACGTATCGGCCACCAGATAGGAAGAGGACAATCCGATACACCTCCTAAGCACACTCTGATCAATACTCTGCGATTCTCCACGCGACATGCGTTTCAGGACATTAACGACAAAGTTGCTGTAGTTCGTGGGTGGGTTCTGCTCGGGCTAGAAAAAAAGAATGAACTTTGAATCAGAGGAATTAGAAGGGAAAGTACGTGCAAGTAGCTCCGGGAAAGATTCGTCTGAGCTACTGCTCATGGTAGGAGAACCAGAAGTGGTGCATTTGCGAAAATAGGTAGATGACGCGATAAAAGCAGACTTAGTTACTACTGTATGAATATGAATTGGCTTGGCCGGCCGACACCGCCGATTTAAATGGTTTCCACAATCTGAAGACGATGGTAAAGAGGGTAGTACCAGCTGCTTACTAATCAACACGACTTCAAGGTGGAAGAATTATTGATGCGCATATATTGAGCTCCAAATGAACGTCCTCAACATTCTTTCTCGTCTCTCCCCGCCTCCTGTCTCTACCCCGGAGCAATACGATGGATTGGAATGGAGATGGAAGTTTCTAGTCTTCCGCCCCGCTTGTAAGTGCAGTTTCCTTACCCAGCGTCATTCCACGGTTTCTTACTTTTCTTTAGATTTCAAGAATGAGGTGTACTTTCTGGGTGTCATTCTCTTTTATGTCGCATTCTGGTACTTCGGCAAATCCTTGAACTCCAAGAAGGTGGAGAAATGGTTGGTTTTTATACCAGCCTGGCGTTGATTAGTATCATCTTATGTCTGTATGCCCGCCCAGGATGACTTTCCACCTTCCCATTCTCAACGCACAATTCTCTCGGCCCAACGCGAACTCGTTAATGAGAGACGGAAATACAGATTTCTTCAGTTTTTCTACTGGACGGCGAAATGTCACGTCCCTACACGTCATTTTCACTCTTCGGCCATACCATGACCTTTTGCAAGTAATATACCAGGCTGTCTGGTCATTCGTGGATTTGCAATACAACCCACGAGACACCCTTCAACTTGACTTCAAGTTGCTTCCCTCCGCACTTCCTTCCGATTTTGTCTGGGCTGTAGTGTCTAAAGACGAGCTAGCGAAGGTGAAGGATGACCGCTGGGATTTGGTATGTGTTCTTTCCTTAATTGGGGCATCTTTCTGCATACTCAAGTCCTATACAGACGTTCACTAAGACATCTGAGAATAGTCAACTTCCGAAGAACATGACCTTGATGTCAGGTACGCCATCTATACGACTATACCTTTCTTCATCCTCAGCCCCTTGCAGAGTTCGCCGATGTGGCGGAAAGCATTTTCAAAAGCACGAACATCCTTGCTGTCCTACAAGATCCAAAGATCCAACCGTACTTTCGTTCTCTCTCCGTAAGTACTGTCACTCCTACTGTTGCAATTGACTCTAACAATCAACTCAGGTAACCGACCAGCCCCGTGAACGACCGTCCTCGCCCTTACTTCCTCAGCAGCGCGAAAAGCGTGTCATTGTTATGCTTTCTGTACCCTCGACATCTCGTGCTGCTGATACCGTGGATTTCGTTTCTGCCCTCTTTCCCTTCATCGACTCGTTATCCAAGGTTTCTCTTCGCCCGGAAACCAAGACGAAATTGAAAAAGACGAGGGACGAGCTTGACAAATCCCTGAAGCAGGATGCAGAGAGAGAGAAGAAGGAAGAGGTACCCATCCTCACACTTTTAACCAAGTTCAGTATTGACCTTTTCTCCGCAGATTGAGCAGGCGCGTGAGGACCAAAAGGCTGCAAAACGAAAGGCGGAGGAAGAGAGAATATCAAAACTCAGTGCTGCCGAGCAACAAAAGGTACGCAGCCTTCTTCTGTATCACTCCACCATAGCTGATTCACAATAATTTCTGCAGATTCTCGACCGTGAACGTAAGCGTTCCATCCGCAAATCTCAAGGCAAATCTGTCCGTAGACAGTGAGCCCAAGCTATCAATATACTCATGATATAAGGGAATCGTCATATAATCATACCCTTCAGTATGTAGTAGTACAGATATTACTTTGTGGTTAAATACATTCCAAACTATGTGAGCATAAGATATTGAAAAACTGGTGTGAACAAAAAGATGTCTTAGAGAGAAGCCGACTTTTCAAGTTTTGATGCTTCAGCTTTCAAGGACTGTATGGGCAAAGATACTGCAGAACCATCCACCGGTGACCGAGGCTCACTCTTTGGACTGGCGATATCCGCCGTCACTGACTTGCCTTCTACCTCCTCTGCCTTCGGCGCAACCTCTGCCTTCGGCACAGTACTGTGCGATGACGAAGACGCCCCCCAATTTGTACCCCAGCTCGTGAAAAATCTTAACAACCACATTGGCTTGATGCTCAGATGATCGACTACGTCCTCCTCGTCCTCTTCCGGTGGCCTGATGAACTCTTGCTTCGGATCAATACACAACTCTTCCTCAAACTCGCTCTCCGTCTTGCCTTCTATATCCACCAACCTCTCCTGCCCGTCCAGAGTCCACTGTAGTCGATTAAATCGCCCATGCGCACCGTGTACACCCTGTGGAATTCTGCGTCCACCGGTACCAAATATCTTTTCACGCATGGAAAGAACCTTGGCTCGAGGTGGACTGGCAGCGTGCCATAGATCAGGTACGCGGAACTGCTCCGCTTCGTACCAGAGCGTGTTGGTCGCTTGGCTGATCTTGTTGGCATTCGCGTTCTCGGTATCTACTTCCGCGATGACTTTGACACGAGCCTCAAGCTCGGCAAGTTCTGCGAGATGTGAATCGTAGTGCTCGCGCAGGTGGATGTTGGTGTCTGACAACCTGGAGGTAAGGATCTAAAGAAGTGTAAGTATTCTTATGTTGAACGAGGGAATTTTGTATTTACCTGTAGCGTGGCGACCACATTCCTGAGGTGTTCTTCTCTGCGCCACATAATCAGATACTGCGCACACAACTCTACATCAATCCTCATTCTATCAATCGGTAGTACCTTGACGATCGTCAATGCCTTTGGCCTCGATTCTTGCTCATTAAAGTCAACGCTTTCCCCATCGGTCCGATATAAAGACAGCGAATGGAAACTCCTTCTTCGTCTCGTACTCAATCCCAATGACTTGTGGCTCATACCACTCTCATCCTCTCGAGATGACCCGCTTCTAGCAACGCGGACAGCCCCGCCGGTCGGGGTAAGGTCGAAGTACTCCGACGGCTCCTCTGAAAGCGTGACCCACCCGCTAGGAGAGAAAGCGCTTTGATGGCGTTTATGCCGATAATGGCCCTCACCTTGAACAGCAACGATATTCCGACGACGACCCAGTGGCGGCATAGCCCCCAGTACATCTCTGCTCTCCCCTTTCCGCACCTTCTCCTCCTCCTCCGACACCCCCTCACGACTCAACCTATCTCCAGCTTCGTCTTCGTCAGTGTCCCCACCAAGATTGTGATCGCCTTCAACCTGGCCTCTTGCGCTGACCGGATCAGACCAACTCGACACCCTGCTCGCATACGGGATCCGATTTCCAGGCCAAGGTCGCTTACTTGGATGACCTCTTCCTAGCACCTCCGAAACCTTCTTCGCATACGCAGTAGCAGCGGACTCGTCGCGTTCTTGTAACCGGAAATTAGTCTGACCGGACGGCATCGTGCTTTCGTTCAGACTCGCGTCCGTGTCGCTCCCTTTCGTCATTGGCTTGCTCCGGCTGTGATATAACAGCCCTGACATTGAGGCATGTGGGGAACCCAGCCTGGATGTACTGCGTCCTATAGCCCGAGGGGTCCTCGGATCCTCGCCTCCACTCACAACACCGTCTGGATCTCTGGCATTGAAGAAGAACGCGCTGCTGTTTGGGCCACCTACAGGGGACACTTGTCCGCTGCTGAGCAGATCGTCATCATCATCTCCGTATCCACCGTAGAATGGTCCAGATACAGTAGGGCTCTGAGGTCGAGAGGTCGAACGTTGTTGAGACATAGAAGAACTAGGAGACAAGAGGAGTCTTGTTGCTGGTCGTTTCTTTGCTGTCGTGGGTGATGATTGGGGTGACTTGCTTGGTGGAAAAGAGGGCGAAGCGAGAGGTGAAGGGACTGGCGAGAGATCTACTACGTTTGCGCTACTGTTATTACTAGGAGTTCTTGTTTCTGGATGCGTCTTGTTTCTGCGTTTGCCATCGACTTTAGACAATCTATGTGACTTTTAGCATACACCGACAACGAATGGCTTATAGCACCTACCCGGTCCAGCTCTCCAGTTTGTCCCTGACTTTAGAACCTCCCTTGGCCCAAAGCGCACCAAAGGTTTCTGGGCCGCCAGCACCCTCTTCTTCTGTACTCTTCCCATCAGATTTCTCTCCGTGGATAACGAAACTCTGCACAGAGCCATAACGGCTTCTTCCACCAGAGACGCTCGCTCTCCTCGAGAATGCAGGCTTCAGAACCTCTGGGGAGGCAATCACAGGCATCGAGACACGCGTAGCAGGCGCACCGGAGGGATGCGAGTCGGTGTTATCCCCGTCGCTCCATAAGCTACCCTTGGACTTGGCGAGAGATATCGACTTTTTGGTTGTATTGTGATGCGAACGCCAGGAGCTAAAGCCATCCGAAGGATCGCGCTCATCCTTCTCCTTGTCGTTGTCTAATGAGTTCTGCTTCTGCTCGGCTCTCTGACGAAGGCGAACGACGACGGACACGCGACCAGTCCATAAACCACGAAGAGTCCCTCCCACGCTAGTAAGATCAGCGTCCTTGCCCTTGTTAGATGCATAGACTTTTCTGGCTCCATCACGACTCTTTCTGACTCGAGCTTTGACTTTGGCAGCAGCCTTGGATATATCAACGCCGAGACCGTCATCAGAAGAAGACGGATCGGAAGGATTAGAATCAATATTTCTTGAGCGATCTTCGCTTTGACGTTGTTTCGTGCGAGCAATAGACTCTTTGCGACCAACCACGACACTGACCAGGTCTGCAAGATGGGGAATGGGAGAAATTATACCGGATATACCACTGGAGGTGGTGACAGCTGATGTGAGTGCAGAAGGTAGATGAACATGGGGATGTGGAAGCGGCACAAGGGAAATATCCTCGATAGAACCATTGTTGCGACCTTTTCTGTCTTTTGATGATGTCTTGAGTTTATTGTCGTAGGTTGAAAAGACAGAGTTAATGAGAGAGGGAGAAAGGAAAGTAGTTTGAGTTGGCTCAGGCATTGGAGAGGTTCCGGGAGTCTGTAGAGCGCTACCGGGAGGAGTGGGGCCAATGAGGGACAGTGTCGGGGGTTGAGAGAGGGTAGGTTGAACGGGAGAAGGTTGAGAATGAATGGTAGGCATGACGGGCATGGAGTGAGTGTGTTCCTTGAGAAATACGGGAAGGAAAGAGGCATTGGAAGAGGAAGAGGGAGTAAAGGAGTTGAAGGTTGCGAGTGCGGAGGTAAAAGAACGAGGAAGAAGAAAGGGATCTTTTGGAGCAGTCTATGCTGACAATGAGCATACACAAGGAAAAAAAATTAGAGACCTACATTATGCGGCGAAATAGCTGCTAAGCGATTGCGAACAGCCAAGACGAGACTAAATAACAAAGAGAGAACAGAGGGGTCCGTGATGCGATCTACGGGGTCGAGATACGATCTCCCAACGTGTTTGAACCAACTAGAGAGACCGTCCAGAGTGAAATCACAAAGAAGCCCGTCAATGGGCCGGGTTGGAGGATAGTAGCTAAAGAGATATAGCGAGACCTGGATGAGACGGACGAGCTCGAGCACGGTGTCATTGAAGGAAACCTGGGGAAGAAGGTACATGGAAGTGAACCTATCCTTGGTCACATCACTAGGCTCCTCGAGAGTGAGTCCGCTCCTGCCAGCACAACCCATGCGCAGAAGATTTATATTGGTGTAGAGCTGTTGAGCGGCAGCATTGAGGTCGCCATCTGGAACGAGCACAATAGTGTAGTCTGAACGAAACTGGGCAAGAGAGGTGAGCATGAGAATGCCATGCTGGGTATGCTTTGGCTTTGCATGTTCCTGGAAGAGTTGATAGGTGAGGTCATCAACGTCCACAGGGGCGACAGTGATCTTGTGAGCGTTATCGCCGGTATAGACGATGAGAAGAGGATAATTTCTACGTTGAAGAAGCCATCTGTCGACAGCATATAGCTGGTAACCGTGAAGAGGAAAGGGATTATTGAGAGAGGGTAGAAGAAGGGAGGGCATGTCCTAATTTGGACTTGCTTCATGTTCCCATCTGACATACGACCTCTTCTCCGCTGTCCCCTCTGCGACAAGCTCCTTCAAAGGCCTTCAACTCTTCATTGTGGCCATTCTATCTGTGATAATCATTTATCTTGTCCTCTTCATCATACTCCTCTGCTTTCTCATCACAGACAAGACGTTTCTCTCAATAAAATACTCACTCTTCTCGACCGACACTCCCTTCATCACCTCGATGCAGACAATCTTCATGATAACGACGACGACGATGACGATGACGATGATGATTTGCTCTCTCATCTTCGCTCACAGTCCGCTCGCCAACGCGCTCTTCCGGCAGACGAGCCTCTCATTCCCTCTACCTCCTCCTCCTCCTCCTCTTCTTTTGAAAAAGATCTTCTCGCAGAGCTGACGTGTGAAATATGCTTCGCCTTTTTCTTTGAGCCAGTGACTACTCCTTGTCAACATGTACGTGAATCTATCTGTGTCTTGTCTATTTCATTTTTAGTGGTTCTGCAGACTTTTTGCTCCAGGTGTCTCCATCGTTCCCTTGATCACAGTTCAGCTTGTCCTCTCTGCAGACAGCAACTTCCTGGCTTTGCATATTTTCACAATCATCCGCAGAATGAAACCATGCTCAGACTCTGTGTGTTTCATTATATTTCACTTATTCCTCTTGCTCATTCGTTTGTAGTATTACACGTATGTCCTACCGCCTACCAAGACCGAAAGGAAGCTATAGAAGCAGAAGAGCGTGATGCTCGTCTCAATACACCTATCCTAGTCTCACATCTCTCCTTTCCTGGAATGCCTACCCTTCTTCATTTCTTTGAGCCTCGTTACCGGCTCATGCTTCGCCGTTGTCTCGCCTCTGACCATCCTTCTTTTGGCATGATCATGTCCTCCTCTTCTTCCTCTTCTGCTTCTATCCTCAATCCTCATGGTCAGGTTGAGTATGGCACCATGCTAGATATACGTAGCGTGCAAATGCTCCCTGATGGCCGCAGCATCGTCGAGACTTGGGGTGCATGGCGATTCCGGATTCTAGAACGCGGTTTATTAGATGGCTATGTCGTCGCTCGTATAGAAAGAATTGACGACTTCCCAGACGACCAAGCCGACGACGAAGAAGAACAGCCAGAAGAGTATCATCTTCCGCACGATTCTGCTTCCTCCTCCTCCTCCTCCTCCCCCTCCTCTCTTCAACGTGGCACTTCTAGATCTCCTCCTCCTTCTCGTGTACGTTCAGAAACTCAGTCCCCTTCTGCAGTCAGTCCACCGCCGCCGCCGATCTCTCACCCAGCGCTCACTCGACCGTTACCTCTCTCTACTGCCCATCTCATTTCGCACTGTTCATCCTTTCTTTCCCAACTACATACAAGCACGACTCCCTGGGTCATACAACGCCTTTCCTATACTCACGGCCCACCTCCACCGACCGATCCCTCTGATCCGGACTTTGACGCATCAAATTTCAGCTTTTACGTTGGCACAGTTCTCCCGATCGACGAGTGGGAAAAGGCCAAGCTCCTACCGGTAAGGAGTGTCAGAATGAGACTCAAGATGTGCGTCTGGTGGATCGAAGGCCTAAGAAGGAGCTGGTGGTTTGAGAGAGGCTGCATAATCCTCTGACCGTTGGTATTTTCAATGTACATTTCTGTGTCTTTTTTGCGTACCTTCCAGACGGCAAGTTGGAACTTCAAAAAGAAACCGGGCATTCGGGATATGGACTGGCCTAGAACGAAACTCACGATGGTCGAATTTACTTGCTGACGTCAGTCGTTGAGCCGACGAGCATCTCATCGCAGCTGTCTGGTCTCTCCTGTGCTTCTGCTCCTGACTCTGCATTATCTGCTTTTGGATTTTTTTTTCGCTATGATTATGCTCTACTTATTTCCAATATATTGTATATATACACCTTCTGTACTTTTATCCTTTTCCTCATAGACCCAATCAAACTAAAATGCAATGTTGTACGAATATCTACCTATACCTACCTACCTTAGTGTACACGTACCTAGTCTAACACAGCTTACTAGAGCTTACTCCTCGATTGAATGCGATCAATCGTGATCAATCGCGCGTTTGTGCCTGGCGATTGGACGCAATATCCAGCTTTGACATCTCTGCGGGTTCTTTCGGGCCGGTTACCTCAATTGCCGGATTTTTCTCAAGCATTCCACTGTACGTACTTGGATCCCACGACAGAGACTCTTATCATTACACAGCATGAATGTCTTGGACAACCTCGACATACTAATCGTAGGAGCCGGATTCGCAGGAATTTACCATCTTCACCATCTCCGTGCCTTAGGCTACTCTGTCAAAGTATTCGAAGCTGCCAGTGACCTAGGCGGTGTCTGGTACTGGAACTGCTATCCAGGGGCCCGCGTCGATTCCCTAGTGCCTGTCTACGAGTTCTCCGATGAGATCCTCTGGAAGGATTGGTCATGGTCGGAGCGCTACCCTGATCGGGAAGAGCTGCGCAGGTACTTTCGATACGTCGATGAAAAGCTGGACATCAAAAAAGATGTCGTGTTCAATCGTAATGTGGTATCAGCATACTGGGATTCTCACCAAGACCGCTGGGCCGTTACCTCAGAGGAAGGAACGGTGGTCCGTCCGCGGTTTTTGATCCTGTGCACGGGGTTCGCGTCAAAGCCGTATGTCCCTGATTTTAAAGGCTTGGACTCCTTTCAGGGAATATGCGTACACACCGCAAGGTGGCCCCAGGAAGGGTTAGACTTGAGAGGCAAGCGAGTAGCAGTAATCGGGACTGGAGCTAGCGGCGTCCAGGTTGTACAGGAGGCAGGCCCTGAGGCGTTTCAGCTGACAGTATATCAGCGGACACCAAATATTGCTTTCCCCATGCGTCAAGTTAAACTTGATGAAGGGAGCCAGAAAAAGATGAAGGATATATACCCCGATGTCTACCGCCGGCGAAGGCAAACATTTGGTGAGCACTAAAATGCCTGAGCAGAGTACCTTCAACAAGAATATCTTATTTACCGATAGGCGGCCACCTATATGACAGATACCCAAAGAGCACTCATCAGGCTACACCAGAAGAGCGTGTCTTGTTCTTCGAGAATCTCTGGATTGGCGGGGGACTCGAGTTCCTGAATGCCAATTACAACAATGTGAGGAGAGATCAGGAGGCAAACGACGAGATCTACGCATTTTGGAGAAAAAAGGTTAGAGAGAGAGTCAACAAGCCTGAAATGCGGGAGATTCTGGCACCTACGGTACCTCCGCACCCTGTAGGTGCGAAGCGTCCGAGCCTGGAATTAACATACTACGAAACTTTCAATCTTCCTCACGTCGATCTAGTCGATCTTTACCAGAACCCTATTGTCGAGCTCACGCCCGACGGTATTCTCACCGCCGACGGCGTCGAGCGTCACTTTGATGTGATCGTACTTGCCAGTGGTTTTGACGCGATAACTGGCGGTATCACACAGATAGACATTCGGGGTAGGGATCAAGTCACTATCGCAGAAAAGTGGAAGAAAGGCGTGGACACGAACCTAGGCATGATGTCGTCCGGATTCCCGAATATGTTCTTCGTCTATGGCCCACAGGCGCCCTCAGTGCTTGCAAACGGACCCAGCTGCATAGTATGTCCATTGCTCTCATGGCAAATTCTCAACTCACTGTTCAAACAGGAAGTCCAGGGCGAATGGATCATCAATTGCATAAAACACTTGACCAATAATGGTATGACCCGCATCGAACCTACTACCGACGCCGAGGCACAATGGCGTCATCTAGTCTTTGAAAGTGTTTCGAAAGGTTTATTTTCTGCAGCGACGTCTGTTTTCCTGGGTAAAAACATACCAGGCAAGTTCGCCCAGCCATTGGTCTACGCGTCAGGTATACCAACCTATGTACGTATTTGCGAGGAGATAGCAAGCAAAGGATACGAAGGGTTCGTGATTTCTGGAAAGCAAGTCTCGACAGATTGATTGGCAATGGATAGTCACAACGATGGTAGCAGATTTAAATTCTGTATGTGGAATCAAAGTAGAAGCAAAGAAAGAATTACATACAGGTAGAACATGCCAGAGCACGAGATTTTTTCGTTAGTTCTTCAAACTCGACTAGTTTCCCTCCAAAAATATCCAAAGCACTGAAAATGTGTTGTCAATGAACTTACTCAAAGGCAGTATTCAGTAATCGATTCACCTCCCATACGTCAGATCCACGCGTCCTTTTGAAAGGGTATCGACCAAGTCGAGATCGGAGATGTCTAAATTCACGTTAGAAATTGCTACAATGAATGAGACGCGCTTGACTACCTTTGGCACCACCTGCGTACGTTACGGGTATTCGAGACCATTGCCCTAGTTCTGAACAGAATTGCCATGGCCATGGATGTACACAACTGAAGCAAGAGCTTGAATACTCACTAGTGACCAAGTCTTCGTCAATGCCTTGGCATAGACCTTCAACATCAGCGGCGTGTATTAAGAACTCGCTATCTCCAGTGTATAAGTATAAGCTGCAGGAGGTTTCAAAGAATTTACCTGCAATATTCAGACAAGAGTCTTAATGAGTCTGCGATGGCCTGATTTGTTACTAGTCTCGATCCATGTCTGTTGCAACAGCGGACCTTCAGAAACTTCCATGTCTGTTAGATCTTGCCATTTGTTCATCGCAACCAGCCATTGATCATCTCTCCGACGACAGCTATCTCAAACGTATATTGAGCCATTGCATTCTCAATTCAGGTAGTCGTTCTTACCTCACGTCAACTACTAATCTTTCCTTTCCGACAACTGAGGAGATAGCTTGCAGCCTTTCTAACGAAAACTTTGCTTTTGGGAATAAATAAGACGTCACTATTATCTTTGCGATGTTTTTTTCAATAATACTGCATTAGACGTCGGAAGAGATGAGGCAACCTTGCTAGCTCCTGCTTCTAACCACGATTCTGCGTTCTCATCGGTAATGCCTCCTCCGATTTGAAGTCCACCTATGTAACAGATGAGGCTCGCTTAAGATATTGAAAGACAAACGATCTGACCTGGCCACGCCGCTAAAGCTTCCTTAGCAGCCTCGTCATTTCCCGGTCCCAGTTTTATGACATGTCCACCCTCGAGTCCATGCTCCTTGTATATTTGCGCGAATTCAGCAGGGGATTTGCTGATACACTGTAAATGTCTCGCATGAGCATTAGAAATTGAGAAACACGAACTTTGACACAAAATTTGTTTGAAGATGGTTGGGATTGGTGTCAGATAGTGTACCTCCAACGATCTGTTTGACTTGGCCATCGTGTATGTCGATACACGGTCGAAAACTACTGTGCCGTCGAGACATGCTTGGGCTGATAACCGAAGAGTTGAAGAGCAAGCAGCGCGACGGACGCGTCGATAGCATCTAGTCCGGCACATCGGTCCGGAATTCTTTACTTTCTTAACCACTACCTTTTCACAATAGTAAGTAGCAATCAACTCTCTTGCCATGGATTTTACAATCAAAATGAACCTTTCTAGATGATTGAATTCACCTCATTTCGTGTCTCCTCAGATAGCCATACAACCAAGTATCTTCCAGAAGAATTGGACATGGACGTTGACGAGGATGAGGATTTCCTTGAGGAGGGAAGCTCCAAATTGACCTGGCCAGGTGAATCACTCACCTCAGCACAGGCTTATATGCGGTCAGTAAATACTTGACTCCCAATTTTCTGCTTGACGTTCAAATCTCTGCAACAGTGGGCATGGAACTTATGTGGACAATGAGGAGGTCATCGCGTCTGTCAGCGGTGTAGTTGAGCGTGTAAACAAACTAATCACGGTTCGTGCCGTGCGTACCAGGTAAGTACTTCTTCTGCCCCTCACTTGTGGCGATCGTGACATTTGAGCCACAGATACAACCCAGAAGTTGGAGATTTAGTTGTCGGCAGAATAACAGAGGTATGCGATGATTCCATACATCTTTTTATTTTTGTAAAACCATCCTTCTGTATCAAGGTCCAACCTCGTCGCTGGAAAGTGGATGCTAATTCTAGGCAAGACGCTATCTTGATGCTCTCGTCGGTCAATTTACCCGGAGGTGTGCAAGTAAGTTTCAGTCAGATCTCTTTTCACGAGTACCTGTTCATTCACTTGATACTAGAGACGAAAACTCGAAAGCGACGAACTTCAAATGCGCACGTTCTTTGAAGAGGGGGATCTTTTGGTGGCCGAAGTCCAGGCATTTTTTTCTGATGGAAGCATGTCCCTACACACTCGCTCGTTGAGCTATGGCAAAGTGCGCCCTGCTCGTAGTTTTCACATGGATTTAGCTGCTGAACTGTTCTGCAGCTACGCAATGGTCAATTTGTAACTGTGCCACCAATTCTAGTTCGTAGACTGAAGTCGCACTTCATATCGTTGCCTTGTGGCGTTGATCTTATACTGGGTTTGAATGGCTATATATGGGTCAGCAAACACGTCAAACAGAGTGAACGAGAAGGAGAAGAAGGGTTTGATGCAGAGGCAGTATACTCAAATCGAAACGACGTGAGTGATAAAGTGAGCAAAGAAAACATGGGGCGAATCTGATACGTTCTTCAGGATATCGACGATTCCACACGAACAGCCATTTCCCGTGTCACAAACATTATCACTGTCTTGGCCTCCCATTATATACCTTTGACTGACAGCGTGCTTTTGGAGGCTTACGAATGGTCTCTCGAGCAAGCAGACGTCAAAGCTCTTCTTCATGATGATATAGGGGATCTACTGGTGGCAACGATTGTTACAAAAGGATAATCATTTACTCTTCTTCATCCTCGGTCTCTTCTTCATCCTCCTCCTCCTCTTCGTTCTCGTCATTTTCATTTTCATTCTCATCATCGTCATCGTCATCTTCTTCCTCAAGGGTTTGGTCCCCTTGAGCCAATGCAGTCTGTTGCTGTGGTTGTGGATTATGGTTCCCTGTACCACTTGCCATCTTCCTTGCTTCGGCCGCCTTCAAAGCCATCTCTTTTTCCTCATCCACAGGCAGTAGCTGCTGCATGGCAAGGTCTTTCCACCGGAGTGCACCATTGATTCCACCTCCGTCATATCCCATATCCTCAAATAATGCTCGTGAAGTCGGGTCGTACGGAGGCCGTGGCTTTGTAGCAGGATGCTTGGTACTCCGTGGATTCCCGTATGGATAGGATGGATGAACGTGAGATGGTAAATCTGTTTGAAATGTTAGCATATCTACGCGATGCAAAATGTAGGGCAGCAGTAGTGACGCACTGTCAGAATCGTCAGGATTGGGTGGTACCATATGAATCGGAATGTCGAGCTCTAAGAAAACGTTTCATTTTAGTCGACGCAATCAATTCGAGAGTGCATACCTTCATCCGAAAGTTCGCCTTTGATGTAATCTGGCGTCTCGTAGGTGTCTAGTACTTGAAGATCATGTTTTGACATGTGCAAGTAACAATATGTGAGGTCCTGAAAGGGTAACCGCCATTCTTTAGATTTTGAATTCGCGTCAAGTTATGGACTGTCTGACAGTCATTGAGTTGGCTTGAGTGTATACTGTTATAACAAGACGGGGCTTTCGCGAATCGCGATGAACGCAGAAGGAGAGGAAGAGAATCACTAGTCACGTGTACTGTCAATGTGACATCGCGCGTACGCGTTGCGTTGAGCGAACTGGATTATGTTGAGCAGTCCCAAGAGCTAGGACAAAGTGACGCCGAACAGTCAGTGGACAGTGAATCCGACATATTCGACACGTTTGAGCGTGCATCACTGAAATATTCTACATTCATTGTCAATATCAAATTTACATGCCAATCCTTCAAATTTAATCAAATTTAAGAGTGTTCAAAGATCATAACTCCATGCAAGACCTCTCAGTACTCCATCGCATTCTCGATGATCTTCGTCAAGTGTTCCCTCCCATCTTCACCGACAAAGTCTCCGATCCCGGGTGCAAGGTCAAGCACACGCCTTTGAGGAAGAGTTCCCTGTACTAGCATTTCAATGTCGCTGTTCTTGTATCTGTTGTCAAGCATTCCGCCGTTCAAGTCAATGCTATTTGAGTAAGTGGATGACTGAGACATACCCAACAGCTTTCAATCCACGAGGTACACCGAGACCGTCGAGGAAACGGGCAATTGCTTCAAATAGGTGAGTACCAATCTCTGAATCCGGGAGACGGGTGATAGAGGAATCCGAGACAGTGGTATTAGAGAAGATAGCGAGTGCCAGTCGATGTCGATCGGGGGAGGAGGGAGAAGTGAATTGGAAAACTTCAAATTCGAAAATGTTCAAAAGCTGAAATCATCAGAACTTTGCAGTGATTTACCTGCAGGACCCGTCAGAGCAACACTAAAATAGTTTTAGTTGAAGCATAGGGGAGATAGTAACAGAAGGGATACCTGACACCATGAGGAATGATAGGATGATCCACATCATAACCCGCATGCTTGTATTTTGGTCCTTGCTTGTTAAGGCCTGATATCTACACGGTAATTCTGTTAGAGGGATCTTTATGTGAATATAGACTGGCTTACAGGGTAGCTCATACCATGACATAAATGAACACCTGCATTACCAAATCCGATGCCTGCCAGTGAAGCTGCCAACCTACAGACGGATCCATCGGATGATTGATAAGTATGAAGATACGGAAAACTTACAACATCTGCCTCCGAGCTTCCTCATCGTCGGAATTCTTAGCAACTCGTGGAAGATACTTCACTGTAGTTCGTAGGGCCCATAATGAAAAGACGTCAGCAAAGGGATTGCTTCCTTGGTAGGCCGGTCGAAGTATGGGATTTGCTGGCCGAGGGGTGCGCTCGGTGTAACTGAGAGCTCCGTGAAATTCTCAAGATGTAGCAAATCAGAAGCATTTGCTTACGGGATTGCGGTATAACTTTCTAGACTGTGAAATAGGACATCCAGACCAGCACTGATGTGCACTGCGGTCGGACAAGATTCCGTGTTGAAGGTGTCGACAATACCCAGAGTAGGCTTGAGGGCACGACTGGCGATTCCTGTCTTGAATGAGCGAGATGTGATATCAACAATTGCTGCACCCGTTGTTTCAGAACCTGTTCCTGCAGTAGTAGGAACGGCAATGAGAGGCAAAAGTTTCTGCTCGATAGGAAGGCCTTTGCCGACTGGGGCATTGATATAATCCATTAAATCTGCGTCTTTGTAGACAGTGAACCTGATTATAGAAATACTTCAATTCGTTGCACAATACATAGGAAATTACACCACATACAGATTAGCAGCTTTCGCCGTGTCAATGACACTGCCGCCTCCGACACTAGTGTTCACTTCAGTCAGACCAACTCAACTTGCAGTAATATAGAGACGAATGTCAGACGCACGCGAGGAAATGACTGAAGTCGTGCTTTCTTGCCCATGCAATAGCTTTCCTCCAGCTATCTTCTGTTGGCTCAGCGAGGACTTGATCGTACACCTCAAAAGGAAGGTCCGTTTGAGATTCCAGGGAAGCCAGAGCCTGTGAGGTGCAGCCTTGCTAAGACTTTGACTAGATGAGATTCATATACGGGACGAACAGCTTTCATGGGCCTGAGCTTGGCAATTATGGGGTCAGTAAAGACGCCGACCTGCAATTTGGAACCAATTAGGTGCAGCAGCTCTTGATCCACTAGAAGAGAAACGTACCTTTCTTGCCTTCATATTCTTCAAGTCCATTCCAACCTCAGCGGTTACACCGTCGCCGAACCTGAGATTGGACGCGGCTACCTGTGGCATTATAGCTGAGTATATATATAAGACCTTGATTCAGGAGATATATGTTCGACCTCAAATGCATATTCCTTTTGCGCTGCCTGCACTGGAGTAGCGAGAGTGCGCAATTGATTGACAGCAGCGACTTGTTGGTGGTGAGAATGACCTGAACTTGAGCAGCCATGACAAGGGCATGCAGAATGTTGTGAAGCGTTGATGAGACGAGTGATGACTCTCCTTGAAGCCATAAGAGCAGACTAAGAGCAAACGTCGATAAAGACTTGAGAATGCGGGGTAAAGTTGAACCCGGCTATCGGGTCCGGTAATGCCGGCGGCTATACGAAAGGCAACTTACATAAGCTTACATACTGAATATCATTCTATGTTCGTCGTTGCTTTTGTACTTTCAGATGAATCATTCAGTATCAATCATTCGATATTCATTATTCGGTTTTCCAGAGAAATTGTATGCTGCACGTGGCAAGGCTGCCAGCGCTTGCATATGCATTGGCAAACTTTTTTTCTTTCCATCCGCAGCTTCAAAGCTTTGAATGCATTGTAATATTCTTCTTGGAAACTCTTTTTTGGGCTGAAACTTGATGAGTAAATGAATGAAAGAATACTTTTCATAGAGCTCTAGACTTGAGGCTTGAGTTTGAGCCCCTGGGCGTTAGAGGGACGAGATGAAATAAATAAACAACGACCCAAGCTTCTTGAACAGCGGCCATCGTCTTCTGCCAAGGCTCGCTCTTAAGATAGCAGTGTTCTCCCCTTCCTTTCTTTACCACCCTAGTCGTTCATTCTCTCTTCACACTTCGGTCATGAAACTCCATGTCCTACCGTTCGCTTTTGTGTTTGGTGTCGCCACTTCCTCGGCTTTTAAAGTCTCCATGAAACAAATTAAACGATCTTCATTTGAGAAGAGGAGCGGAATTACCAACTTTGCTACTCTCGCCGCCACTTCTTCCAGTAATGACAATGATATGGATGTGAGGTGCGTCTTGGAACGTCCTTTTAGCACCCAACTTCAACTCATCATTATTCTGTAGCACTGTTCATGACTTGATCTACATGGCCAACGTAAGTATCGGTTTAGATCTTTCTCCGCTTTCGTTGACAAACTGGGTTATCAAGGTTACTGTCGGTGGAAATGGTGTGTGAAGCGTTTCTTATAGCGAGATGCGACTCTTTGTAAACGGGTTTTTAGTGTACCCCATACAGTTGGATACCGGTTCCTCCGACCTGTGGATTAAGGGGTCTACTTCCCCTCTCCCCAATGCTACTCAAACGGTAAGTCTTTCGCTATTCAGACTGCCACCGTCCAAGGTACTGACATTTTCATCTAGTCGACCACTTACAACATCACAGTAAGTCGTACATGGCGTGTCATACTACCTGTCACTGAGTACATTCAGTATGGTATAGGATGGGCTTACGGGCACGTTTCCTACGCCGATGTAGAGTTTGCAGGGTAATATCCGTTCTCCAGCGACATCACTGTTTATTTATTTTCCTCATATTTCACAGGATTTCAGTTTCCTCCCAAGCGTTGCTCGATACTTCCATAGCACAAAATCCTGCACTAGGTTATGGCGCGGATGGTATTGTTGGCCTAGGATTCACCTCGCTCTCCACTATAGATGCTCTGGTCAACAGTACCGGTTCTTCTGCTGGGAGAAGTTTGCTGTACAACCTCTTCCAGGACAATCCATCGGAGCCCAATTTTATCGCGTTTTCCCTTCAAAGAAGCACCCAGGCAGATGATGATGTGGAAGGATCATTCGCTATTGGTACGTAACCACAGCATGTTGTGATTGCACTTCTGAATTTTATTTTCATTCAGGTGAATATGACCCCGACTATGCTGCGGTGGCCAATGCTACCCAGATACCCACCTGGCCGGTCACTGCACCCAAACGATGGAGTGTGCTGTTGGATGCCTACATGTTGGGCTCTGACACCATCACACCCACAACCGGTGTGCCCGATGTTCCGAGCAACAGAGCTCTTGTCGTTCTAGACACGGGAACGTCTTGGACGTAAGCATTGCAAATATTACTCGACTCGTATTCTGTGATTCTGATTTGTATGCAGCTATGTTCCCGAGGATGTTTGTAATTCTATATATAGCAATATCAGCGGTGCCAAGTTCAGTAGTGACCTTGGACAGTGGGTCCTACCCTGTGACGCAGAAATTGATATGGCCTTGCAATTCAAGTGAGTTGTCATTACATCGTGCCCATGATATGGCTGACGTGGCCTGATATAGCGGCTTGATTTTCCCCTTACATCCGTTGGATATCAACATCCAGAGTTTGTCTGACTCTTCTACTTGCGTGGGCTCAATCATACCTCAATCTTTTGGCAGTCAGTTGTACGTTGGCTGTCAGCAAATCTTTTCCTGCCCCGGGCTGAAGTTTTTCACAGTGATTGGCTTATTGGTGACAATGTCTTGCGTTCTATGTATTCTGTTTATGATTTTGGTGACTTTGACTCGAATAATCAGATGGGTAACCCCTATCTGAGGTTGCTGTCTCTCACCAACCCAGATGATGCCTCTGCCGAATTTGCCAAAGCACGCGGAAGCACTGCAAGGACTGGAATCACTTATAATTCTTCTAATGGCACTGCTGCGGCTGCTTCCTCGACCTCTGTGGATGTTTCGTCCCAGGTCGCTGAAACACTCGCAAAGATCGGCACTTATTTCCCTGCCATCCTTGCAATCGTAGCTCTCAACGCACTTGTTCTTCTTGCCGTCGTTGTTCTCGGCATTGTGTTCTTGTGTAGAAAATCCCGGAAGAGCAAGAGACAACGAGGTTTCGACTCTAGCGCTCGTACGCCTATGGGCCGGTTGACTCCCATGCCGATGAACACCAGGGATAGTGAAGCTCACAATCCACACAGCTACGAACCTGTTTCGATGGCAATCACGGAAGATACCATGTTCGTTCCGCCATCCCCTGCGTTCCGTAAACTGGATGGCAGCATGCTCAAACCTGGCGACAGACCAAAAAGTCTTGCTACTCTTCCTTCACAACAATACCATCAAGAGAATAGCTCTGAAGACGCTTTGTTTGGTCCTCCCTCTCCAGGTTTCCGCGAGTTTGATGCGACTAGACCCAGGAGTGTGGGCATGATGCCTTCGAACCCTTATCATCCTCTCGCCAGTGAAAACGGATCAGTGGATCCCCCTTTTACACCTCCTCGATCACCCCGCTCTATTCTTCGTGAAGGTAGCGTCAGCACCGTGGCTTCGCAACCCGTGCAATTGCACGATCCTCCTCTTGCCCCTCCTCGTTCTCCTTTCCGGTACGAAGCGAGAGTGATCGATAGACCGCAAAGTCTTGCCATGATATCTTCTCAGGCTGCTCCCCCACCGATGCCAAAGCCTGAGATATCGGGTCATCCTTTGGAGGAGGATATCACGCACGCACCCAATCCATCCTTCTTGAGAGCAAAAGACGGTTCGGTGGGTGACAGACCGATGAGTGTTGCGTAGTCGTATTCTGGGTTTTTCTTTTATTTGTCGCCTCGCGTTGATTTGTAATTATGAATCTGCGCATTGATTATTTTGTGTGGTGGACTTATGATACGTGTGCATGGACACTGCTTAATCTCAAATGTTGTCATTACTCGTCGTCATCTTATGGAATATACTGTCTTTTCTCAAAGTGATTCTGCGTCACCTGAACCTAATGTATTACAGAGCTTTCCATGTCCTCGACGGCGTAGATAATGGCCGGTTTGGTTTTGCTCTCTGTCTTGTCTCAGTAGGTAAGAAATCATCCGACGCCTCTCCTGCAAGCTCCTTCGCCTCCGACTTTAGCCTTTTCCACCGCACGATGTCATCGTCTCGGGGTTTATCATTGGGTGCACTCTGAGAGAAAAGAATCTCAATTCCCTCGAGCACAGCATTGGCGAGCTTCGAAACGTAGAAATAACGCTCTTTGGATGCTTTTGTCGACTCTTGAACCTTTGAAGGAGGTGACTCCAGTAATGGACGCATCCTAATGTGCGATACCAAGCGTAAAGCCTGACGGAGGTGGGCACGATTCTCACTGGCCAACGCAGTACGGACCATAAGCGAGACGGTTTCAGCGGTAGGATAAATGTTACGACCCGGAGACCTCTTGTCGAATCTGGGTTTATCAGATACAACGCCATCCATAAAGTCATGACAGTGGTAACCTGTCATGAGGTCGAACGTGCGAGCCGCAGACACCCAATCCTTGTGCTTCCAACACGAGAGGAGCACGAGGTTAAATGTGGAATATGTTGGTCTTATTTTGAAACTGTTGCGTCCCTGAAGCTCCTGAGCCAGCATCCATTCGAGCAATTCCAGGGCCTTGGCAGAGGCTTCAGGAATTTCCGCACTTGAAAGTGCATGTATGACTGATTCAACATGAGCTCTGTCCACAATAGACGCTCCACCTGTTGCCTCTGGTCTCTGGAGAACGTTTGCAAAGAAATGGATAGCAAGCTTATATCTCTCGCTATTACGACATAAGAGAAGAACTGATGCAAGAGACTGCGGCTCGAGTGGAATTGTACCCTTGTTCGGGGGCGATTCTGGTCCAGTTAAGCCGAAATATTCAGCTGCTAGCTGGAACGCAAAGTCCTGGTCGCCTTCGCGACCTCGGGATAGAGCTATTATAGCGGATGAGACGACGAAGCCGTCTACAGGGAATTTGTTCTTCTTCGAAGCCCTCAGCATGAAATTCCACAACAATTTCGCACTGGCCGCATTTTGTGTATAACCTGTGTCCGAGCCCGGTTTGGCAGCAAGTGCTCGGAACATTGCGGTGAAGAGGAGGTGATTCGGGGCCATGGGACCATCATTGTCGAGGCTGTAGAAGACATCAAAGATCTCTTGGTGGAGGCCCGCGTCACCAAGAATCTTCACATATGCTGCGATAGGTTGAACAGAAAATTCAGCACTACTCGGGTCATTCTTTTTGATGTCCTCGACGAGGCGCCGGAAGGACTGGTATATAGAATGTGCACGAGATAATTGCTTCGGATGAGAGCTCCAATTCTCTATGCGGGACAACCCGCTGAGTAGCGTTTGAAATGTTCTCGTGTTTGGACGATGTCCGCGGCGTTTCATCTGCGAATAAAAATGAGTTTTTCATGTGCAAGAGCAGGGGAGTAATATCGCACGTCAGCATATAACTCATAAGCCAACTGAAAGCGCTCGGCCTTCAGACACTCCCATATCATAGTGTTCCACACTGGAACATTTTGTGCATCCAAAGGGGAATTCTTCAGCATAGAGACAGCAGTATCGATTTTCCTCTCGTCGCATAGCCCCTTCAGTCTGGCGGACAAAACATGAGGTTCTAGTAATCGCTTCTCGGTAGCAGGTTCAGTAGAGCTAGGGGGTTTGTAGTGCTTGGACCTGAATTTCTTCTCCGCTGTAGGCTGGTTTGTAGATTTGAATCTACCTGGTGAAGACGAGTATGCCTGGCTGAAGCGTCTTCTGGTGCATGGTTCAGCAATTAAAACGACTTTGTTACCAGCGCTGTAACATACTCGAGTACGGATTGAGCACGAAGCAGAGGAATTGAAAACTGAATCTAATCCTGAACGAAGAAGCATACTGAAAAGTGAGCGCACGGACCAAGTGCCAGAACGCGAAAACTTGAAAGTGATCGAGGAACCACGTGGTCTTCTGACTGGCGTTTTCGGAATTTTGCTGGCTTCATTCTCGGAGTCATTGCAGTTGAACACGTCTTCAGGCAGAGGTTGTTCCTTTCTGTTCCAATATTTATATACGCTAGGTTGATCCAAGATGTTGTTGAACGACCTGCGCCAATGTTCAAGCCTCTCTTTCTTGTACTCTTCTGGTCCTTGCTTGTTGTAGCCATTCCGACCTTTGATGGTGCACCCGGAAGGTCTTCTATAGGCTCTCTTGTTCCCGGCGCTGCACCCCTCCAAGCCCTTCGGGCAGGTCATAACCATAAAGCAGCTCCTAGACATCTCAATGTCCGTACGGGAGGTATGTCAGGTATTGTAAGTCCTTTCATTCAACTATAGCTGATCGTTCTGCTTCAGAACTCGGGAACCTCTCGACCACCATCGTTAACAGTGGGATTCCACTGTATTACATACACCGAGGTCGACTCTGGCAATATGTAAACGAGACTACTATTTTCCATGTGAATGTCATCAATGGAACTAGCCCTGCTCCCGGTACAGAGGAAGTCCCACTCCAGCTAGTCTTGGACAATAAACTTGACGGTGTAACATCCGGGTCATGGAGATTCAGAGGAACCATGCTCTTCTATGATTTGGGTCCCAAAACTAATTCTGGCGTTTACTACGATTGCCTACTTCCCAGTGGCGGATCTGGGTTGTTGATGTTTCTTAAAGGGTTTGTGTTGTTCTTCCCGTGGATTTGCGCTGCGATCTGACCAGAACACAGTGTTCCAACACCACATGGATGTAATATACTTACTTTGCATGCATTCAATCACGACATTTAGCATTTTTGCCAGTCATTCGAAAGCCATTCATCTGATTCTCAAACATATAATTTACACCTTCTTCTTGTGGATAGTAAGATCTATGCGCCGAGCGACCACAGCGAAAGTGAAGAGACTCATGAGCACGGTCGCCACTGCCATCGGCTTGCGTAAGTGAGCAGAGAGCGGTACTTTGTATGAGACCTACGAGGTAATCAGTATCAGAGCCACACTGTTCCGGAGTCTAAGCCTTACATATATCGATTGTACGTGCTTGTCCGTCAATCTCTTGTAATGAAGAGTGATAACAGGACGCCCTATGGTGTCAAGATACGTGACATGCGTAGAAAGCTCCTGGAATGCAGCAGGGAAAGGCGAATGATATTCAACGTCGCTGGAAAAGTAGAAGAAAATGAGACTATCGCATAAACCAATTGTACGCGCCGTACTCACGTAGCGCCTTCGGGAAGAATAATTTTGAGTTCAGCATCATTTACTGCTGCCCCAGGAATCTCTGTCATCACAGGAACCTGCACAATGTACTTTCCAGTTTCTTTGTTATAAACCGTGGAGTCTTCTAAAGGGGAATCCCATCCTAGAGTGAAGCTATAATTCCATCCGCCCATGATGGGATACCGAGGTCTGAGCTCCATAACACTGTATTGATTGGTCTTCTGTCCTGTCCTGGGAGCAGAGGGAGCAGTACGAAGACGTGACGTAGACACATTCCCAATCTGATCATAAAAGTACGTGTTACGAATGCCAGCCGGGAGGTGAAGAGTGAGAGAGGGGAGCACGTGGGGTGCGGCTCGTTTGTAAAAGGCTTGAGTTTGGTGCTCAAGACGCGAGAAATGGCCTTTCAATCTTGGACCGGGTGAGATCTCGACGAAGGCGAGCTAGAAGTAACTCACCTTGGACCGGCATTGTGTAGAATCAATTCATCCTGAATGTTCAGGTTGGCGCCCCAATGACTGATTTCAGCTGCGCGCTTGAAATTGTTGACCTCCAAGACAGGGTAATCGTAGTTGTAATGCACAGTCACAGTTTGCTGATACTTCTTGATGAATTCATCGCTATTAGATACCGGGACGTTATTGTAAGGGCCGTAGGTAACGGTAGCACCAGACTTTGTAACCGGGTTCTCGAGAGTCAGGTCCTCTACATTGACTGGGGTGGTGTAAGAGATGATGCGAGGGGAAGACGATCTGTTGCACACTTGAGCATACATGACATCGACAGCATTCCGTTTCAACTCACTTGACTTTGGTTCTTTGAACGTTAGTTTTGTATGGACTCGGAACGAAAAGTTCTGTGTCGTATTTCAAAGACTGGTCATCCTGCTGCGCTGCTTGCTCCGGCCAAGGTCGCGTTGCGTGAGTGTGGACGGTTTCAAACACGAGATTGACGGTGGAGTTAATTTCCATAGGCTTTGGAAGCTGGACATCCAAACTGAGAGTACGACTGTGGAGCGCACACATAAGAATTTCATCATGAACTCGAAGGCCTTGACACACCCATCATCTCCAGCATACACAACAGTCAGTGGTTTCTGCTGTCCCTTTATTTTGACTTCCAGCCAGCTGGTCGTGTATATTTCGGTTGTAGGAACAGAGAGGGTATACACGCTTGCATCGGCCTCGAGAGCTTTGGCGGCATAAGTGGTTGTGACGTGTACGAGAGCGCCTCCAAGTTCGATAGTGCGTACGATAGCTGAATTTTCAAAAGACTGACTGGAAGCAGAGAGAGCAGTGGCCAGCAAAAGAAGGGCTAATGAAGGCCAACAGCGCAGCATTGTGGTGAAGTAGATAAAGTTGAAAACTGAGTCTGCATATACGTGTCCAAAACCGGACATTACTGTATTCTTTGCCGCCGGCTATTACATAATCTACCAAGCCCACATTGCTCCCGGATTTCGTATAGGCCTGTCCTCTCGTACAACAGCAGCAGATACTACTCTCTTCAGCTTGTACGCCCGCTCCCTCGCCTTTTTCTCTTCCAATGTCTCTCCTTCCTTAAGCACGACGTGCATTCGCGAATATTTATGTTTTCGAAGACCGTAATGGCCACGGCCCCTTGGTTCTATCCTCTTGAAAACTGCTGCCTTGTTGACCCATGCCTCCGCTGCAAAGGTGTAAATTCAGAGCATGAGATTTTACAAAGGCCGACGCACCAACAACTAGCTTAGGCTCCTCCAGATGCTTGTAACGGACGGCATGATCTCTTGCAGTGGCAAGCATGTTCATGATACGCTTGCTGGCCCGCTTTTCGCTGAACTGCATTTGAAGGATGGCGTAATCAATGGGTTTGCCAGATATTTGGTTGCCGAGCATGTTGAGTTTTCGGGGTGATATCTTGAAGCTAGCAGTAGAGTATTTATGCTGCGTGCCTGTTTAACCAATCAAAGAGGCAAAAATGATGGCAAAGTCACGTACAGACGTCGGCTTTGCTTTCTTGGACTTTTTCGCTGCCTTCAAGGTTTTACTGGATGCCTTTAAGGTAGATGTAGTCTCTCCTGCTACAGGCTTTGATGCTTCAAACAAATTGAGCTGGCCCTCTGCTTTCGCTTCCTGCTTTGCAGCCGCAAGCTGTTCCTTCGTTTCTTTCTCCCGAAGTTCCGCGGCAAATTTCTGTCTCAACCAGTTGAGAGGATTTAAAGAACTCGCACTGAAAAAACCACTGAGTAATGCAAGCTTTCTTGCTATAGGGACACTGCGTACTGGCGAGACTGTAGATGGAGCAAAGGCAGACGAGAAGGACCGACTAAGTTCTGAGAGGAATGCACAGCAGACAGCGAGCGTGTCACTACAAGTAGGTCAATAATGAGAATATCACGAGAGAAACTAAAGAAAAACGCATACCATGTAGTAACCCTCGCTGCATCGCTGAGTGTAAGAGGAAGAGACAAAAACAAGCGCGCGCCAGAGATCACGTTGCTCGCCCTGAATAAGTAAAACCCATTTCACTCAAAGACTTGCATCTCACCTCACCGCCGCTGCAGGCGTTAGCCCACCATGCTGGGTACTATTCTTTATGTCTCTTTGCTTCTTGTAAACGCCATGGCCGTGTTGAGCGAAGACCGTTTTCTGGCACGAAGTACAAGCTCTTCCATTCTCTACAGCGCTCTCATTCACTCATACGTGTTCCATTAGTTGGCTGGTCTTCAAAGCGCAGCCAGAACGCAAACCCAAATCTTCAGACTTATGATGCATCTGGATACGGGACTGGGGACGCTGGAGAGGTTGGAATAAAGACGAAATTAATTGACCTCATTGGCGCAGTGAGGACTTTGCTCCGAAGTACGTGTAGCATTGCTCTTTGAGTAAGCCCTCACTGACTTGGCCCTCACTGACTTGGCTCAATCACAGTACCGTTGATTGCTATCAATATTATTATCATCATATACGAAATATTCTAGGCAGTGGATATGCGCAGACTCTCGGTGTATTTCGACTTAGCAAGCATTATAGGTGCACGATGAGGTCGTCATTGAGCTAGCAGATCTGACAAGGATAGGTAACGATAGAGAAAGTAGCAAAACAAGACACGGGCTGAAGGAAATTTTGGAAAAGTGTATAAATAAAGCAAATTACACACAGCCCTCCAAAGAAAGACCATAAAAGAGAACAAAAAAACACAAATATATAGCTTGCGAGCAAGTCGCCATAAGAGACCAAGCTTTCTAAGAAAGAACAGTCCAACTTGAACTTCAAATAAGGACAAAGTTATTCTGTAAAGAAACAAAAACCAGTGTCGGTCTTGAAAACATACTTACTACTTAGTCCGGAAAACCTGCCAGTACGGTGTGATGGTACAGTGTTACAGGCATCGTTAAACCCGCCCACATATCGTTACAGAGAAATAATCGTGGACTGGGCGTTCGCATGTCAATAACGGAACAGTGGTCACAAATGATAAGTAGTAACAAACCTCATTTGCAACCTCATTTTCGTGGAGCAATGCTATCTCTGTCGTATCCAAGAGGATAAGAAGAGAGGTCGCTGGTGATCGCCAACGTGTCTAGACTTGCTCGTTGGCGCCCGTTGAATGCTGTTGGTGCATTGCCTTCGTTGAGGTTTCCGGTTCCCGAATCAATCTGAAACGGGAAAGATCCTAGACCAGATGACGCTGTAGATAATTGAGAGCCTGTAGACAAACCGAGCGTGCGCCTATCTGGTGGCGCAGGTAGCTCGGCCACATCTTCTCGGACGTCCGACGAATGTGCAGGTGGTTTAGATGAAGGACTAGTAAAAGTTTGCTTCGCTAGTGGAGAGGAGGGCGCTGACGAGCTGAACGCCTGTTGAGAGAGTGGGGAAACAGGGGGCGACCGCATGGGTCGATTAGAGATAGGAGATGGGGGGACGAAGGGGAAAGATTCAAGAATAGAGTCCGCACGTGTCGACGTGGCGGAGAGGACTGAAGAACCGGAGATTCTCCTGCTCTGTTCCAATCCCTGGGCCTGTGCCTGCGCCTGCGCATGTGCAAGCGCTCTTTGTTGTTGCTCTTCAAATGTTCCTTGATCACCGGTAGGTGGGCTGACAAGCCTACCCATCGTGGTACGATAAGTCACCCGAGGAGTCCCAGCACCGGAGTGACTGAGACCAACATTCACGCGGGTAGCGTTGGCGATATCAACAACAGAGCCAGCCTGAGTGCTCATGCTCGAGGGCCTGCTGTCGTTGCCACTACGAGACCATGGTAAGGTAGGGCTATCAGGAGTCCACTTGGACGCGACCGAGCTGTTGACACCTTGAATAGCAGGGGAAGGCTGACCGAAGGTGCTTTGTGACCCAGCTAGCGAAGAAGCAAGCGTAGTTTGGGTCGATGTATGTTTGTCGCTGAAAGGATTAACACCATCCTCTGAGGCACCATCCGATAAATCAGAAGGACCAAAGGAGGTAGCAGCCAAGGGTGACCTCACGGCGGGACGACTGGTTGGAGGCTTAAGACCTTCGGCAGACGTAGGTGAATGTCCTGGTGCATTGATCATTTCAGCTTTAACGACACCAAGTACTTGACGAACAGCACCCTTATTGGGAGTGATAATCATAGGGGCCTCGTTCAAGAAATCACTGGAGTAACTAGCATTAGACATGTACGAGTTTCTGGAAGACACTCCCGATACGTCCGAGCGTTGCGACATAGCGTAGCCCGCTGGCAGGCGAAGGGAGTCGTGAGAAACATTGGCATGGTCCAAATTAAGGTCCAGATCAGGAGAGCGAGCCGGACGCACTGGCGAAGCCGACCTCGAAGTGTCAGTTTGAGAGGCACGTTGAGACTCGGGAGTGACGAGGGCAATGGGTATAACATTAGTAGCTTCTGTACCAGCTGTCTGGATAGAATGGTTATCATCAAAGGGATTGGAGTTCTGTCGCACAGAACTCCTGGGTGTCGTCTGGCTGGCAACCTGGGATTCTGGGTCGAGGTCGATTGTGGTGTCGGATGATGTAGAATACACGCGGACAGTGTTCATCTCGGTAGCAGATAGAACCGTTGAGGAGTGCTTCTCAACAGGATCAGGGCGGTTGAGAACATCAGCCGCTGCTGCCGGCAGGTCAGGTTTGACTTCAGATATTGCGGCGCTCTTGCTGCGGAAACGGGGGCTGCGACGGTACCAAACAAAAAGAGCTACCGCCGTAGCGAGGAGAACTAAAACAGCAACGATAGCACCAGCCAAAGCACCTTTACTGACGCCACCACTGGAGACGGTTGAACCAGCGGTATCTGAGGATTTCGCTTGACATTGAAAATAACTGCATTGAGTGCAAGACCTGAGAAAACGAGAAGATTAGATATAGCCTTCAAAAGACAAGGAGGGGAAATGAACCTATTGATCAAAACACAATCCTGGTCTGCTGAACAGCTACAGGCGGGAGTGTCTGAGCTGCAAGTTACGCAAGAGCTAGACTGTCGAGGAAGAAGGGCCTCAATATACATCATATGGAAGAGAAACGGGAAAGATAATGAGCGTGAAGCAGAGTTTGACGATTCGTTTAGAAGAAAGGATAGCTGAGAACCAGCAGCGTCGACTCTAGAAGATAAAGAGAAACGAGGAGGATGGTCGACGACACTTGTAGGAAAGAAGTCCTGCTGTGATGATGAGGGTGGTGACCGCCGACTGCAACAGGAAATGTCGTGGGAAGAATCATCACCGCCCATTTCTGAATGATTTCTTCCCAAAAAAACATTTGAACATAACATTGCAGGTAACATGCCTCAAGTGATAGATTTGACTTCAGATTCCCCTACAAATATTTCTTCAGATGGCGAATCTTCTACAGTAGCATCTCGCAGAGACAAATCTCATCGAAATCAGCACAGCAGTGCAAATCTCTTTTACATTGATATCCAGCCTCATGCTGCCCCCGAGTCTGCTTCACAGTCAGCAACAGTAGGTGTTACTCAACAAGGAACGAACGACGACAGTGAAGTCAAACTTCTTCTTCCTGCACATGTGTCCGTCGTTGGCTCGGTGCCTGTTGAAGTGCTACCTCCTGCCTCCGACGACGAAGACTACATAGAGTATCTTGATTATGGCGGGCCCAATGTAAGTTCTTTCCACGTATTCCCTTCCATCTACACCAAACATTGACGTGTAGGAACTCAATATTCCTCGATACTTTAATACCGAAGCAGACAAACCGACAACGCCGAGTATAATTGTATGCAAACGCTGCGGAGCAAAAGGAGAACACAAAACAAATGCTTGTCCTGTGATAATCGTACGCGTTCTCGCCCATCATGCGCGATGAATCTATCTCACCTCTATCGCAGTGTTTGACGTGTGGCGTTCGAAATGAACATTCCACGAATTCGTGCCCGATAAGTAAAGTCTGCTTTGCTTGTGGGATGAAAGGCCATCTAAACGCCGTAAGTCTCTCCCCCTCTCTCTGTCTTCAAGGGTCGTGTTCTCACTCTTTGGTTTAAGTCGTGTCCGAATCGCGGAACATTGGCCAACAGTTATGATGATTGTGAGAGATGCGGGGCATCCAACCATGCTACTAATGTATAGTACCTCGCCCACTCCTGCTGCGCTCCATGTTCATGTTCTCATAGGAATGTCCCACTCTATGGAGACTGTATCAATATGTCACAGAAGACGACAGGATCAGCACTTTGAAGGCTCGCCGTGAAAAAAAGCTTCTTCCACTAGGCGAGGGTGGTGAAGGGTACATCGCTGAAGACAGTTGGTGCTATAACTGTGGTGATAGTGGGCACTGGGGCGACGTAAGTTCTGTCCAAAGTCAAATATTTTGAATCATGGCATTGAACAGTGTCGTATCAGGATTGTGATGTTACAGCGCACGTGGGGGACATACCGCAGGATTGGTCGGCTTTCAGTTCCAACAATCTCCTATCGGGTCCCTTTTATGATGTGGAAACTGTCGCTACGTCACGACCACTACGTGAATGGGAGCAAGATGGACCACAATGGCAGGACTGGGGTGGTCGCGTACCTATGGGTGTCGGAAGGCGAGGGAAAGCAAAGGAGATGGCCCAGTTGAGAGCTCGACAAGAAGAGGACGAGGATGATGCAGACGACTTTTTCGCAAGGTCCGTGAAGGGTAGGAGTTCTGGCAATGGACGGCAGCCACCTTTACAACCCAAGAAGATGGGTATCTCACTTAAAGGTGCCGCATCTGCGAGTCTCCTGAGTAGGATCAGTGATATGTCCGCCGCTGGCGACGCACGAACGAGGGCCGATGCTGATGTTCACGACAGAGACAGAGGCAGAGACAAGAAGCGGAAAAGGGACAAGGACAGGGATAGAAATGGGGGCAAAGGCAGAGAGAAAGAATTAGACGAGAGCAAGAACTGGGACAGGAACAGAGGCAGAGGCAGAGATGGAGATTGGAGCAGAGACAAAGACCGGAGAAGAGATCAGGATAGATATGGAGACCGAGATCGCGGGAGAGCACGCGAAGACCAACGAGGACCACGTTACAAAGGAGGATATGCTAGATAATTAGCTACATACTGAGTCGAATGAACATGTCATTTTGAAGTGATTTATACTGCTTTGACCGGCACGTGAGTATATTGTAACTTGGAAATGTTCAACCCACTTGGCCCACCTTTCGATGCTCTTACAAAACCCAAATCTCAGTCGCGCTCTTCTCGTCCGACAAAGTCTGCTACAACCTCTTCCCAGTTTCCTGACTCTGTAAAACCTGAAAGTCGTGCTGCCATTTCCCTTGAATATGCGTCCTTGCGCAACAGGTCCCACTGTCCTTTGGGTCTGTATGTCGTACCATCAGTGGAAACATTGATGATTTGGGATGCCGTACTCTTTGTTCATCAAGGTATACACAACTCACTCTCGTATGAACCCGGGACCCTGCTGAATGTTACACCAGGTTACTATGCAGACGCTATCCTCAAGTTCAGACTCGCCTTTCCTCCAGATTACCCTGAACGTCCACCTGTAGTGCAATTCATCACCGATGTCTTCCATCCTTTGATAGCGACAGACGGAACTTTCTCTCTGGCTCCTCAGATTCGAACGTGGCGGTGAGTGCCCTTGCTTCTTTTCGTCCTACGTTTGGCTTAATCGGTGCTTCATCTATAGACCAAACCAGCACCATGTCTTCGATGTATTACACTTTATAAAGGCTTCCTTCAAGCGAGACGTTCTGGATAAGATTGAAGAGGCAGACTGTTTAAACAAGGAAGCATATCGGTAGGTACAATCGTTTTCACATTAAGAGCTCTCTAAAGTGTCAAACCCCTTCTAGATTGTAAGTTTCACTTGCGGTCCCGAGTCCTTTCTTTTACACTTTCATGCTTTAGATACCACGATTCCACGACGTCCTTTGCTGCCTTGGCGACTCAAACATCTTCACTGTCTCAGTCTTCCACTGCTCTTTTCGACAACGACCACGCCTCGATGACCGCAAAGCCCACCCATGGCATGCATTTCTCAAAGATGAAGTCAAAGGCCCTTCGTGAGGAGCGCGTAAAGCATGGTCTAACAGAATGGGAGTCGAATAACAAAGGGAAGGATGAAATATCTGAACAATAGTCTATGATATTGTGTCGATGTTAAGATAGATTACACAGATTCTTTCGCTAATTATTTGTATACGAGTATCAGATACCCTAGATTATGACAAATGGACGTTACGGGTTAACGGCTCATAGTTCATACTTCATTGACACTGTCGACACTGTCGACAGACAATGCGGCAGGAATTGTTTCTACGGTCTCAAACGGCGTCTCAGGACCAGTATCTATATCATCCTGAACGAACAAGAACTATATCTCAGCAGCAAGCTTGCATTTGAGACGATCGCATACTTACATCGGACAGCCTATGGAAATGCTTCGACAGTTTCTCTATGACGAGACTGTAAGGCAGGTGCTGGGTTAGTTTCCTGTTCGAACAGGTCAGGCGGCATCACGGGAGTCTTCTCATCGATGTACTTACCGGCGCTGCTGAACGTTTAAAGAGTGTCTAGCGTCCAATGTAGAGTCCAAGACGTTTGACGAATGAGCCCCTTCGCTCAGTGACAGTTTGATCGAGTACTCCTTGTCAGATTTGCCACGTCCGTGATTTCGCTCGTACAGCTCAAACGTTATATGAGCCTAGAGAGAACTTAGCTGACGTGCTTCCAATAAAGAGTTGGTAACATACACAGTAATCTAGCTCCGGTATCCGGCGGTTGGCAATCGGTAGTCCAGACGTCAAGACAAGGTTCACCAACGTATGGATGTGACTTTCTTTAGTGAAATACAAGGTCAGTGAACTTTCGCCGTTGTTGCGTGCGGCTTCTAGATCCCGCACGACATTTTGAAGGAGAGGCAACGAGGTCAATACTCCAATCTCTTCCTTTTCGTCCGGGTCGATACCATACTCCTGGGGTGCGACGAGATCGAACAGGGCTTTGGCACGACCATACAGCTCGTGTAACTTTCGATCTTGGGGTTGTTGGGGATCTTGTGCTTGGTTCTCATTGAAGATAGAGAACAGGAAAGTACGATGATGAAGAGCACAGTATTTGATTGTATCGTACAACTCCGACACCTGCAGCACATGCTAATTAGTAGACTTAGTCAACCCTGTGGAATCAAAACATACGCGGGATGGATCAAATTTCTTCTGTTCAACGTCACAGAAGTCCTCGAATAGCTTTTCCCACCGTTCGCGAAAGAGCCACGGCTCATCGCCGCAACACCTGAAACGAATGGTTACTACGGGTGGGAGTTCCATTGACAGGACATAAGACTACCATCGTTCTTGAATCTTGTCCACATCAAGCGTTTCATAATTATGCCGCATAATGTCTCTAAAGGAACTAAGCAGTTGTATCACTTCCTACTACACGGTCAATGACATCACGAGGCCCCAATGGTGTCACTGACCTTCACGACCTCGACGGGTTCCTTCTTCATGCTCTTCGGCCATGTCAACTCAGGTCTTTTCTCTGGTTCACCTGGCCTTAACAAAATCTTGAGGCGCTTTTTGACATCGTCCATAAGATCTTTTGCGGCATTAGAATCATCCAGAAGGTCCTTTCGTATAATCAACGATAAAGGCGCGGAGCTATTTGGCCGGCTAAGAGTGTTCTTGCGTGCATACAAATTGCTCGCGGTCCCATCGGTGGAGGACCGCGACGACCGAGAGCTTGAGTTTGACGAAGATACGTTAGGTGAAGATACCGACGAGTACATAGGCTGAGCTTCTAGGAGAGAGGCAGCAAAGATTTCCGCAGAGGCAATCACCCGGCGCTCGGAGGAAGTAAAAATCTAGTATGGAAAATAAGGCCATTGACAGGGGTAGCAAGATAGCAAGAGGAGGTATGTACCGTGACGTTTTGAAGCACCTCTTTATCTGCATTTGGAATGAGAAGGAGTACCTCAGCTGGAGCCTAAACTGCGCACTCATGATGGATATGTCTTTCTTCATGTTTTCGCCCAGATCCCTGGATTGGTAACGTGCAGCGTGTGTGAACTGCGACGAGGTATTAGCATCCGAAAAGTCATGATACGGTAGATATACCTCTCCGCCCCATTTGAAGACCAATGTGAGTTTCGTTAGTGATCTCGCATGCCCTGCTTGTTTCTTGGAATACACAGGCTTCAACTGCGCCTTGGTACCAGGTAAGTCTATTTTGCTGAACAGAGCGTTACTCAGTTGCGTTAGCTTGATCAACTCTTCGCCACTGGCGCCGAGACGTTTGGATTCCTCGATAGCAACGGCTATCTTGTTAAGCTGCTCCTTCTCGCGGAGAATGATCTCTTCCGTCTCTCCATTCAAGAGCATGACAAACGGTTGAGTCCAGCGCTCGCCAATAGGAAAATTACTTTGCATTTACGGTCAAGAAAGGAGTGGCTTGGATGAAGAAGCGACGTACAACTTCAATTTTTGTTTCGGAGTCCTATCAGCGTGCCGGAAAACAGTTACATTGGCTTTCAGTAACCAGGTTGATGTCTCCTGAGGCGTCAATTCGGCAGCTGGGAGAGCACGACTCGGTGAAGAGGAAACATGCATGCACAACGATGTGAGAATATCAGCGGCTTTGTCTAGAATAGATATTTCCGAGTCGATGACTTTCAGGATTGACCGAAGGGTGCAACGTACCGTAGTAAGACTCATTTCCTTTCACAAAACTCCAGCCATTGACATCGATTACCTGGCTCTTTCGACCGCTGTCACAGCGAAGCATATCATACCCGCATACACGCTGCCCAAAACCTTCGCATATTTTTGCAGCCCAAGTCGTTTCTTCATCAGTGAGTCGAGTGATGAACCTAAGAACGTTTGAGCTCGAAGTTGTAATGAACCTGCGCCCAGCTCACCTGATCTCCTTTCCCTCCGTGTTTCGTCTCACCACTCCATCCACAACCGGAGACTTGCGGGTCTCGGCATGAGTGTACTCTTTCCCTACTGTGTAGACTTTAATATCCTCCGAATTATCAACATCAATGAATTGCTCGTAGATATATGATCCATCGGTTCTAGGATGGTTCAATGTTGGGTCCAATTCGCTGGACTTGTTTCCGACCTGGTTAAACAATGTTCAGTACGGCGTAGTGAAAGAAAATTGTCAGCATAACCTTTCTAAACAAACGACGGCCTCCTCCTCCACGAAAATAGATGTACACGTTATGATCTTCCCCGCTCACAGGCTTTTCGACAAAGGGTTTCTCGAGAACCTTCCCGTCGATGACAATCGCATTTCCGTCTTCTCTCAGGGCAACTTCTGGAGTCATTTGATAACCTCCAAGGACGATACCGAGCTTCTGTTTCATCAAGTCCCTGAGATCTGCATCGATCTTTGGGCCACCGTCTCGAGAAACCTCCAGTCGCTTCGGAGTGGGCACTTTGAGATGATCAAGAACGGCCACAACAAGCCGCCTGTCCCATAGTAATGCTTGAGGCAAAAGTTCGTTAATGCAGAAAGGGTTTCTGAGTTTCACATAAGAGATGGCTTTGTCTAGGGGAAAATCGGTGGAAAAGAAAGATATGAGGATATCACAACGAGGCCAGTTCTCGACATCTAAACAGAGTATTGTAAAATTTGAAATGAACTATCGCGGAATTGGAAGAGGTATTTACCTTCATCTAATATTACTTTGTCTCCGAAAACCTTTACTTCTATGGTACCACGAGACCTTTCTACCAAACGTATCAGAATTTCTCTCATAGCCCTTGACCTTGCCTTGACATCCATGGCACAGACACCTAAGACGACAGGCTGAACAGGTTGAACAGAAACATTGTCGTGATAGTTTGCAGCGAGATCAGAGTGTGATCCTATCGATGAAGGGGAAGAAGAGCGGGTAAGAAGGGAGCTAGATCTAGGAGAAGGTTTCTCTGGAGAATTGAAAAAGTTTGTCAAACGGGATTGACGGTCCCAACTCGGCATAGTTGTTCTGTTGGTCTGCTGGTTGTCCGAACAAAAGTGCATACATACTACCGGCACACGTGATCTATATTCAATGCCAATGAGTATCCTCAAGAGATCGAAGTTTTGCTAGACGGCCACAGTATGACATTCCTGTCTGCAAGAACAAGAACATTAAGCTTAGAGCCCTAGGGTGTTGTATAAAATGTTGTCTACCCGTCAGAGCAAGAGTGTAACAGTACTTAGTTACTAAGTAGCCACTTTACCGCCACGTGGTTAGCAGGACAACAGTGGTCGGCTGTTTATAGAAGGGGCATACACTTTGGCTGCTCAGCGGCCTCAGGCAAACCAGCGAATGCTTTAGATAAATTCACGACTCTTACGACCCTTTGAACAATAATGCAACGCTCAGATTCTCCCTCTTCCGATCATTCTATGTCTTCAAACTCAAAGCCAGCCTCCTCTTCCGGTCCTTTTGCCTATCAGACTAGGCTGCTCGAGAGAACTTCGTCCATTTCGAGGGCAGGCTCTCTTTCTCGTAGCAACTCCAACTCTGTTACCGGTAATTTGACCAATCTAACTGGTTCCTCCACTACACCAACTGCCACTAGGAGATGGGTTCCTACTCATCGTGTCGCGAATAGCCTGGATGCCGTCCGAGGGAAATGGGAAGAGCGCTCGAGAGAGAGTGTCATCGATGATAGTTTTACGCTTCCCAGTTCGTCCAGGGATGGTATTAGATCACCATCTCTCGCCAGACTTCAGGGTTCAGTCGACTCGTTGCCTTATTCCTCTGGCGATCTTTCTACGCCTTCCAAATCATCGGAGCGAACACCGACATACTTGAAGAGACGTACGATGCCATCGCCTATAATTGCCACTCCTCTCTCCCCCAATACCACTGGTGTATCAGTTGAGGCCGACTCTCCTTCACTATCCCTCACACCGCAACGTATTCATCTACCTTCTTCTTTTATGTCAACCAAATCGACCGATATCGTTAGTTCTAATACTTCTGCACAGAATGATGATAGTAGCCCTCGTATCCGCCGTAACACCATTGATATCACTACGCTCAAACGTACACCTTCTTCGAATACCTCCTCGGATCTTCCTACAACACCATTGCGATCAACCCACAATCCGCCCTCGACCCCGACTTCCGTGTACAGGCGTCCTACCTCCCTTTATGGCCGACCATCGGCTTCTCCAGACAAAGCAGCACAACGACCAGCATCATCTAACGTTTCCTCTCCTCGCACCACTCGTCCTACCTCACCAACGTCCTCTGCTCCCTCTTCGTCCTCTGCCATGTATCCGACTACTTACAGAAGCTCATATATGGCGGATAAATCCTCGAAATACGGGAATACTCTGACCAGCGGTCGTCGCCTCGGGAATCATCTCCCCCGGATAGCAAGTGGTGATGCGGAGGACAACGTTGATGTGGTTGAGCAGAAAGTAAATGAGACACCTCCCAGTCGTGCTGAGAAACGTGCAGCGCGGCGTGATATGAACTTTCAAACGGCACCGCGGAGAACTCGGACTTTGGATGTCAATGTACCCGACGTTTCTAACGTCGATGATGTCGCAGGTATACCAGGAAGAATACGCCTGTCGAGAAACAAAGCTCCTAGTACACCGGTCCCGCTACCATCAGCTCGATTGACACGCGGTCTTTGGGCAGATACACAAAGGCACCTGATACAAGCTTATGAATATCTGTGTCACGTCGGCGAGGCCCAGCAATGGATCGAAGGTTGTTTAGGTGAAGAACTTGGTTTTGGAGTCGTGGAAATGGAGGAACATCTACGGAATGGTGTTGTACTCGCAAAGCTTGTCAGGGTATTCCAAGGAGATTCGGTAGTCAGGCGAATATACGAGGTATGCTGTCGTTTTTTCTTACGAGACGGCTTGTTCCTCAACACAACCTACAGGCACCGAAGCTAGACTTTCGTCACTCGGACAACATCAACTACTTCTTCAATTTTGTTCGTACCGTCGGCCTTCCAGAGGTATCATAGCTTCTATTTACTTCGACATTGCCGTTGCTGAACACAATCTCTTTAGTGCTTCATCTTTGAGCTCACTGATCTATATGAGAAAAAGAATCTGCCGAAGGTCATATACTGCATTCATGCACTTAGGTGTGTGAAATTTTCGGTCACTTTTAGGAAACTTTCTGGCTAATTTCACATTCAGTCATTTACTTGCTCGTCGAGGTTTGGCTGAGCGTATCGGGAACCTTCTTGGTTATCTACAATTTTCCGATGATCAGCTTCAAGCCACCCAGAAAGGCTTGAATGCAGCCGGCGTTGCTATGCCCAATTTCGGAAACGTGGGTCGGGAACTTGCGAAGGAAATCAACGAAGAGCCTGAAGTGGAGGTCGAGACTGAAGACGAGCGTAAGTGCTAGCTACTACTTTCCTAGACATAGGTCCAAGTTTTTCATTTCAGGACGTGATCGGTTACTACTGGAGAACGAATCCTCAATCATTGCCTTACAATCTCGAGCACGTGGGCACCTTGCACGGAAATCTCAGGCTACTCTACAGGCTCGATTGCAAATCAGTGAGGGAATCTCAGTGAAAGTACAGGCTCAGTGTAGGGGAGCTTTGACAAGGAGGCATGCATCACAACAGCGCAGAGCTAGGCAGTGTCTCAATCCTTGGGCCGTAGCTTTACAAGCCGCTATACGAGCTGCACTGGTGCAAAAGCGATGGGATGCACGTCTCGCCCAAATTTCAGGCACTGAAGCTTCTGTAACGAAACTTCAAGCCCAACTTCGTGGCGTCATACAGCGCCGTCGATATAACCGTCTCAAAGCTGCTTTGAGAAGTAGCAAAGTTTCATTCGTGAAACTACAATCGATGGCGCGCGCGCGCTTGACTCGTCAATCACATACGGAACTTACGAGGACATTCGTTCATCCTGTTGTACAGTCGTCGATAGTCGCCTTCCAAGCTCAATGCAGAGGTGCAATCTGTAGGCGCAAATTCTTACAACGAGTAAGTCTGCTGCATAGTCTCTCGCCAATTTATAGGGCCTTACAGGCCCATGGTCGTGGTGTCCTCATGCGTCGGCGGATTGGAGCACAGTTGGCCAAGCTCGAGGATGTGAGCCAAACCGTGGTCCGCATCCAATCTGCTGTTAGGACTTTTCTTGCGAGGAAACGTCTCCTGATGCTCATCAGAGGTCTGAGGAGAGCCACTCCACTGGTTCTTGGGTTCCAAGCGCGCGCGAGAGCCAATCTTGCCCGTCAACGGCATCAGAATCTCACGAAAGCACTATCAGAAATCAAGACCGTCAGTGCAGTGGGTAACATGCAATCCATGGCTCGCGCGTTTTTGTCACGGAACCGTCATCGTGAATTAACGACGAAACTCGACTTCGTCGCACCGGATGTGGTTGGCCTGCAGGCTACTGCTCGTGGTGTACTTGCTCGAGAACTTTACCATGCTTGGCGGGATCATTTGCATGCAAATGAGCACGTTGCAACCCTACTTCAAGCAATGCTACGCGGTGCAACGCAACGTCAGAAGTTCCGCGCGAAGATGGAGTATTTCCGTGCTAATCTCAGCAAAGTCGTCAAGATCCAATCCTTATTCCGCGCCAAAGAGACGAGAGAGCAATACCGCCAGTTGACTCTTGGCACGAACGTCACCGTCGGAACGATCAAGAACTTCGTTCATCTCCTAGATGATTCCGAAACCGATTTCCAAGAAGAGCTCAAAGTCGAGAGGCTTAGGAAGAAGGTTGTTGAAGGTATTCGAGAAAATCAAGCTCTCGAAAGTGATGTCACAGACCTTGATGTCAAGATTGCCTTGGTTGTCCAAAATGTCAAAAGCTTCGAAGATGTCGTCAAGGCGCGACGTAGCGCTGACAGTGCTGCAGCTCTTGCCGCACGTAACTCTTTGCTGGCCGCGCATGGTGATCCATTTTCAAGAGCCAACACCCTTGATCATACTGCTCGGCGGAAACTCGAGCTTTATCAGCAATTATTTTATCATCTCCAGACCCATGCTGAATATCTGAGTCGCTTGTTTGTTCGATTGTCCAGCGATGATGCTTCGGAGAAGAACAAACGGTTTACAGAGAGGGTTGTGTTGACGCTGTTCGGGTATGGTCAAGACCGTCGAGAGGACTACCTCCTCTTAAGACTATTCCAGGTCAATTTTCAGCAATATGATATCTAAAGTGTATTGCTCATATTCTCCTGATAGATGTCCATTATCAATGAGATTAGATCAGCCTCAGCAGTCGAAGAGATCATCAATGGACACCCTATGTACATCAACATAGCTGTGCACTATATCCGTCCCAAGCAAATCACGTACGCCCGTGACGTCTTTCAAGCTCTCATTCGAGAAATAATCGAAGATGAGGATCTGGACCTCGAAGTCGATCCTACTCTGGTATGTGTGACCCCCCGTATCTCAAGATCGAAGACTGATTACTTTCCTAGATCCATCGTACAAGAATTGAGCTGGAAGAAATGAGATCAGGCAGGGCGAGTGTTCGACCGAAAGACGTATCTTTTCGAGAAGCACTGGATGATCCTGCCACTCGGCCAATATTCATTAGGCATCAGCATCCTTCAACATCGTTTTGCCGAAATGTATATACTGATGCAAAATTTCATTAGGCATCTTCAAACTCTACAGCACTGGACCGATCGTTTCGTGGTAGCAATTATACAGTCCACAAAGAAAATGCCCTTTGGCATGCGATATCTGGCTCGAGAAACGTTGAACTCCCTGCGTGTAAGTTTTGAATACAAATATGTGCACGCAGATTTTTGATATCTGTGTAGGAACGTTTCCCTGATGCACCCGAAGGAGCATATGCCGCGTGCATTGGGAGACTTGTGTATTATCGATACATCAATCCAGCTATAGTGTATGCTTCGTCCATGCCCATCATCGTTGCATCCAAACTCACTTCGCTATAGGACCCCTGAAACTTTTGACATTGTTTCTAAAACTGTCGACATATCCAGTCGTAGGAATCTAGCGCAGATATCAAAGGTCCTGACGCAGATCACAGGCGGGGTACCTTTCGACGATCTTAGCCCGAATTTGATGCCAATCAACGAGTTTGTGTTGAGGGCGATATCACAACTCTCCGACTGGTTCCTTGAGGGTAAGGCATTGATTCCGTCACTCGCTATATCTTACTCATGGGTCGTTCCGTCAGTGGCAAACGTTCCGGACGCAGATACACAATTCCACGCACACGAATTTCTTGACGTTACCGTTCAGCCAAAGCCGATCTACATATCACCGAACGAGGTTTATACCATGCACGGGCTTTTAGTCCAGCACCTTAATGATGTAGTAAGTAGGACGTTCTTTACTGTGACCGACCCCTTTCCTCACTTCCAAATAGGCTCCCGCCCTAGACGATTCTCTACGAGCTATTCTTAGCGAACTGGATGGCGTGCCTCATTTCGGCAACGAGGAGCTCAAGGATGCAAGAGACATAGCTATTGAGCTGGAACTCACGAACAGATTTGCCGATGTCCAAGGTTCGTGCTTATAGAAGAAAATCGAAACACTAACAAACTGTGCTCCAGATCCACTCGCAGAGGAAAAGACGCTCTGGGTTCAAGCCAAGCGCGGCGTCCTTGCCATTCTTCGCGTACAGCCTACGCAAGACTTGCTTCAAGCGCTTCTCCGGCCTGTAACGGAGGAGGACGAGTGCGCCTGGGAGGATATATTAGATGCTGAAATGGCGAATGAGGCTCGTCAGATCTCGAGACGGCAACCCTCTGCTGTTGCCGCCGAAGCTGCCTATCGTTTAGAAGATATTCGCCTGTAGGTTTCTATACTGTTCAAGGCAACTAGAAGCTAAAATCTGTTATAGGCTCAACTTTGCCGCCGTCAAGGCATCTGCCATCACACATCTTTTGAAATTGGAAGAAATGGGTAAAATTTCTCGGAAGGATGGCTTCCAAGGAATCTTGAATGCTATTGCCAATGACGTCCGGAGCAAACATAGAAAGCGTTTGCAGCGACAACAGGAGATGCAGAGTATGAACGATGCTCTTCGACATCTTGCGGAACGCAAGAAGTATTTCGAGGAACAGATCGATAGCTATCACAGCTACGTAGAAACTGCAATGAATACGATGCAACGCGGAAAGGGGTAAGTAGTCAGGGTCGAAGGTGTTCATTTTCTTTCTGCTGATCTGCTCCTAGAAAGCGAAGATTTGTGCTTCCTTTTACGAAGCAATATTTCCATCTTCGTGACTTGCAGAAGTCTGGGAAAAGTCCGCAGTTTGGGTCATTCCTCTACACCGCAAAATATCTGTACGAAAAGGGTATACTGCTTTCCATCGACCAATATTCCCCACGGCAATTCGACAAAATTAATCTCACTATGTCGTCTAATGCTGCTGGTGTTTTCACTGTCACGCTCGAGTCGAATATGCTTGGCGTAAGTTCCCGGATCGCCTCGGAAGATGTCCGAATGGAAGATCTTCTACAAGCAAAGTACGAGCAACGGGCTTCCTTGTCATTGTTCGATGGCAAGGCAAAGTTTAATTTCGAGTTATTCTTGTATCAAATCAACAAAAAGTATGTCTTTTGCTGTAAAGTATCTCCACCTCACTGACAGTCCTGTGCTAGGTTTTATGTATAACATCTAGTAATTTTTGACTGACGGCCAGCCGACAACTATCCGCACTTTTTGTTGCATTTTGGTGCATTCTGCAACTATGTCTTTAATCTACATGTATCTGGTGTTCGCTTAGTTATCCGTATACTCACATCCCATCTGTACGTACTCACAGTCAATCTCACATGTATCCGAATCTTGGCAGGTTTGTCTAGAACAATGTCTGCGAAATATATCATACCGCTCAAGGTCGCATTTTTGCGTGGAGTGATTTCAATCTCCGAGGACGAGTAGTTGCATCTTCCTTGCGATTCCGCTCCTACTTAGTGCGAGCCGCCAAGTCAGCCTGTCAGCCTGAACACGTGGGACGCCCAGCTGCAGGTTACCTTCAAGCAAGCTTAAGACTATCAAGCAGAAGCATGGGTGGAAGGGCTTGGCTTCGAACGCGGACACTCAATCCAAGATAATTTCCATATTCTACATACATCACTTCGGGAGTGTAATTGGTCAAAGCTGTATCTACAACTATTCAGCTTAATCGCTGCGTAGTCACTTCAAGTGCCGATATGCTCAGAGTGTGAGGCGGAAATCCGGATGTCGGTCACCTGCATCAGATAGCGGGTTAATATCAGGTCTGAAAAAGAGGAGGACTGAAAGACAGTTACCGATTGGAGCACGCGTCTTCCCGGAATCCCATAGTGTCTGGTAATCTGCGAGATTCTGTTGACGCCGACCTTCGGCACGAGCTTTGTTCTCCCAGTGGCAATAGCAGCTGTTCAACATTGAGATGGTGTTTCGCACCGACTTTAACGAGGAATCTTACACGTTTACGCCAACAAGAAGCCACGCCAGGATTAAAAACCCAAGAGCAATGCTGTGGCCTTTGATATACCTAGGGGCTTGGTCTGCGGGAGGTCAAATGACAGGTCATTCGAATGCGTCAACAAGGAAAAAGGAAATTTACCTGAGGTATATGCGAAAGTTGCAACAAAGCCGCTATGAATGACGAGGATGTGAGTCACCATGAAGACAAAATGATACAGAGCCAGTGGACTAACCCGCAATTCGCAATCGCTAGCTGAAGCGCTGTTGTTGTTGCCTTCTTGTAATGGCCGCTGCTGTTATTGGGAAGGATTGACCTGTTTATGAATTGTGAGTAGATTTTATGACTAGATACAAGACCAAAAAACTCACAGAATGCAAGGTGCTGAAGGATAGCTGAAACGCAGTAAGGAATCAATAAAATAAGTTTAGTATAAAGATGAGAGAGCATTACACTCCTGCAGCCATCAGAAACACGGCTGCATATCGTCCTGTGTTGGTCTGGGCTGTGATGGCAACAATGTAACCTAAAAAAAAGTAGGAGTAAACATAGTCGTCGTGCGAGAACGATTTGGACTGTGAGATCCTCACCAACAATAGCAATCGGCAAGAAAATAAGAATGAACGGTCCTCGCCACTGAAGTCGATCGCTCAAGAACGCGACACCGACTAGCCAAACATTAGTTATGATTCTTTCGAAGAAAGGTCCAGACAAAGCTACCTGTAAGAACAACTGCAGGAACATACGGAGGAACTAATGGTTGATTATCAGCATAAACTTTGAGGCCGATCTTATTTTAATTGTCTCATTTTAAGTATCTCTCACCCGTGTGCAATTGTGCCGCGCTGCCTGAATAACCAAGCCCGGCTACAATAGTTGGGCTGCAAACATGATCAGCTTTGTAGACATGAAGCAGGGAAATGACCCTTACAGAAACAAGGAGTACGAGTACAAGCTAACGATGAGTCCAAAATAAGCTACACCCGTGAACCAGGTTTGGATGTCGACAATTCCTAGGACGACCTGTTAGACATTTCAACAGTCTTCGGAAATTGCGTATACCTCTCATAACCTCTCTCCATTCAAACTGTTCTTCATTTGAGTGGAGTGCAGTGGCCGGAGACTCTGAAAGTCTCTCAACTCTAGTTTCTTCTTGCTTTTCGGAGTCGCTCAGGTTATCAGGTGTGGCTCGCTCGAGTTCCTTCGCGAATTCGGCGGAAGCAGTAGGAATATCTAAATTGAAACGCCGGACTGAAGTTTGCGTGTTAATGGAGCCTGTAAGTGGGTGAATGTTTTGTAACTTTACCTGCGAATTCTTTTTCTTCGCTCGTTAGGAAGGGTGCTGAAGAGAGGTCACTTGGCATGAGAAAGGTGACAATCAAGCTCAAGAGCGAAGTTGCAATCCCTTCCAATATGAAGATCCAACGCCATCCGGCAAGCCCTCCTATCCCATCCATCTTGAGAATAGCTGTGGACAGTAGACCTTCCACACATTGTTAGTTGTTGTCCCAAAACGTACAGCAAGATGCATAACTAACCTCCAAAAGCTCCGGACAACGAAGCTTATGCATCCGCCGCGAGCCCGAATTAGTGAAAGTATAAACCAACAAGAGGGATCCCTCACCGGAAGCGTAAAAGATCCCAACACTAGATGAGCCAACACAATAATCATCTCCCATGAGCGGAACGGAGATAGGGACTTGTACTTACCGAAGCTGCAACTCATGGCGTTTGTACAGGGTACTTAAATATAGAATCTTGGAAATCTAGATAAGCGGGGAACTCGAAAGAAAAACTGCTTACATACCATCCCTGGCAGAAGTCCACCCTCGCAAATTCCCAAGGCTATTCGGATGGCGAGAAAACCACTCAAATTGTGCACCAAACCTGTTAACGTGGTGACTATACCCCAGGCACTGTGGTAACATTCAGTTTGATGTAACAAGCGGAACCGATGGACGGGTACGGACAACACGATGAAGGGAAGCCACCGCTATGAGAAGATATTGGTATGAATCGATGCAAGACTCGGAAGCGTTAGACGTACATTGGCTCCTAGCCTTTTCAAAATCCAGTTGGATGGAAGTTCAACAATTAGATACCTAGCACACTCTGAACATTTTGAGCTTGAAGGCAGGACTAAGAAGCTCCTTACGAGGCGTAGAAGACTAGAGGTCCATTTGTTGAGACTCGAAGTCGATGACACCGTTATTTAGACAACTTACCAGCCAAAACAACGTTGAACTGATTGCCATGAAGGTGCGCATCCTTTTCCAATCCAGCGATCCTATGATGAAAGTTGGGTCTCGACAAGTCAAAAGAGAGTTGAGATTTATACCTTGCGTTCCCGACATTGCTTCGGTCAATGAAATTGGCAAGCCATAGCTAGAGTACAGTGAGCAATGAGCATCTGATGATACGTTATGTTATTTAACAGCTGACCAGGGCCAGAGGGGGGAGGACATGACAGTCCAGTTTCCAGAGGACTCTCCTGGTCATCTTGCGCTCGTACTCGAGGATTTCTAGAGTCGACATTGCTAGAAGGACAGGAAGGAGAGATGATTATTAGGAGGGGTGGGAAGGGCCCTATTTAACGAGACAAGTTAGCCATTGAAACCCAATCGAAATATTTGTATCATGGGACATATGACCAAACGCCCCGGATATAAGGTATAGATAGTACCCCACTAGCATGGTTAGCGCAATGACTGGATGGTGACAATCCCTGGTTTTACGGAAATGTTAGTTGAACATCTTTAACCCCATTTGATTATGTTCCTTCCCGGCCCGAGTGCCGCCGGCTCGGTGCCCCACTTAAAGTTGGTCTTCACCAAGCTGAGAAATTTTGAATACTCCAGAAGCCTTCGAAGCTGGGAATTGCGCATATTTTTGTTCGACGGAAGGGAAGAGAGATAATTGAACATATAATTGTGTTCCTTACGCGTGTGTGAACACAAAACACGATCTCATCATCTCTAGCCGCCCTTGGAGTCAGCAGACTAAGAAAGCGGACTCAAACTGAGTATCTCACCATGTCCATGTCTGCTGCACCGTTCGTAGCGCTCGGACTGCCTCCTCTTCCTCCTGGTTGGACTGAGCATAAAGGTATACTCTTCAACCGTTTAATCTTGTCTTTTCTCATTCGCATCGTAGCTCCTGGCGGTCAAACATATTATCACAATCCAAGCACCAAGGAATCAACTTACATTCGTCCAGTACCTACCTTTCAGAATCTTCCCCCTCCTCAGCAGTCGACTTCAAAGAAGAAAGAAAGACCTGCTGTTAAAACTCAGATACCTGGTACCGACTGGCTGCGGGTGAAGACTACCGGAGGAAATATATTCTACTCGCACAAAGTAAAGAAACAGAGCGTATGGACCGTTCCGGACGAGATAAAGGAAGCTGTACATCTCCTAGAGAAGGACGAGAAAGAAAGAGAAGAGTTGCAGCGCCAGGCATCGGATCCTGGGCATGTGAAGCTGACAGAAGAGATGCTTGAAGTTGAGAGGGTGAAGAACCAGGTGCAGGAATTGGTGAAACGGAAGGCAATTGAAGATGTACCGTTGGATGGAGTGGTCGTCAAAAAGAAGGCTAGGGTTGAAGACGAGAAGGACGAGGAGGAAGACGACGGAAGCGACGAGAGTGAAGAAGAGGAATGGCAACGAGAGGCAGCCGCACAACTCGCAGCAGAGGCTGAAGAGGAGAAAAAACGCGCAGAAGAGGAGGCCAAACTAGAGGCAGAGGCTGAAGCTCAGCGGGCAAAAGAGGCGCAGATAAATATGCCTGAAAGGGTGGACCTTTCCATCGAGGAAGCTAAAGCATTATTCAAGGTATTTGTTCGTTGTATTTTTCTTAGTTCTACTTCTTTATGTATTCTACAGACACTTTTAAGGGAAAAGGATATCAATCCTCTTCATCCTTGGGACACGTCGCTGCCCAAATTCATTTCAGACCCTCGATATGTTCTCCTTCCGTCAGTGTCCGCTCGGAGGGAAGCCTTTGATGAGTACTGCCGAGACCGCGCGCGCGAACTTCGTCAGCAGAACGTCAAGAAAGAAGTAGGCACTCCGAAAGAAGAATTCGAAAGCCTTTTGCAGGCCGAAGTCAAGAGCACGAGAACAAGCTGGACTGATTTCCGTCGCACGTGGAAAAAGGACAGGAAGTTCTACGGATGGGGTAGGGATGATCGTGAGCGCGAAAAGAGGTTCAGGGAATTTGTTCGAGAGTTGGGTGATAGTGAGTACAAAATACTGACCAACACGTTCTTGTTCCAAACAAATTTGTCTCAGAGAAAAAGATTGCTGCTAAGAAAGCAGAGGATGATTTTTTTGCTCTTCTGAAAGAGCATGCTTCCTCCGTGACGGAGGGGTCTGTCTGGAAGGAGGTCTGCAGTTTTCCATTCTGCAGCATTCGATTCTCACTGGACTTGTTTTCCAGATCAAACAGGATCTTCACCAAGATCCTCGTTACGATGCAGTTGGCTCCTCGTCTTTGCGAGAGGAACTATTTAACACATTTGTGAAAGTTAAGTTTGGGGCTTCAACTGACACAAATCCAGACACACCGGAAAGTACTTCTCAGAAGCAAGATGACTCGAGCAAAGCAAAGACCCGAAAGGAGAGAAAGGAACGGGCTGTCAAGGAACGCGAAGAAAAGGTGCGCGTTGAAAAAGAGCGTTTGGAAGCAAGTATTGGACAGTCAAGAAGGGACTTGAATAAAGAAGAAGGAGAGAGAGACTTCAAGTGCGCTTCCGGTATTGTATTTAGCAGTGATATCCCGGCCGCTAATCAAAATTGTAGGACTATGCTGACAGACGCTATTCGTGATCCACAGGTACGGTGATTTATTCATCGGATACAGTGACTTACGCCCATGTGTATCTATCTATACAGATGACTTGGGATAATGCTCTACCTCAGCTGCAGACTGACCCGAGATTCCGCAATTCCCCACTTCCTCTTAATCAACAGCTGCATTTATTTCACGAACATGTTGGACGACTACGTGCAAAGCACCTCGATAGTCTTCACGTACTATTTGAATCACACGCCTCTACACTTGCCTCTCCATTCCATGAACTTCCTCTCTCGTCGCTGCTCTCTTCTGTACCTGCGACTAAGCTGGGTTTCAATGAGGACACACTACGACGGGAGTATGACAAGTGGCAACGCGAGCGCACACATGCCGCCAGGCAAGATTTTGACCAGATGATGTCGGAGAACTCATTTGTGGACTTCTGGGGCCGTTTGAATAAAATAGGAGGTGAAGGTGTTGACGGCGGGGTTCAAGCTGAGGATCTTGGCGAAGATGAAGGAGAAGGTGGCGGCGGAAAAGTGGACATGAAAGCATTGGCTAAAAATGTGGATGTAGGGGAGATGGAGAGAGTCCTCAAAGTAAGGGAATCTTTGAAACTCAATTGCGGCCTCTGATTACTTTCGAAGAATGACAAACGTTATATTATGTTCAATCATGTTCCTGAGCAACGGGAGCAATGGATACGCGTGCGTCGTTCATTCATGTTGCTGTCAACCTTCACACTAATGGACATCCAAAGGATTACTTGTCGAAGCTATCCGCGCCAAAACTTTCTGTACATGTGCCCTCTTCGAATGCATAACAAGACACCAGATGTACATCTACACCATTGCCAGTTTTCCTCTCTTGACTAACGAATTAGAACCTTGAAACCCATTCAACTTCAACACCTACATAGGAACAGCTACTGAGAGGGTGGGAAATACGGAATAAGTGACCTGTTCACTACCGACAAGACATGCTACAGTACTTATTACTGTGGAGTTACATCCCGGCGCCATTTAATGCTCACCGTGACTATTATAATTAAGTGACACTTCGCGCGCTGCACGCACTCGTGATCTATGTGACTGCTGTAACAGAACACTGACAGTGACACGTCAGTACGATCGTGTACTCCCGCTAATATAAAGTCATTGCAACTCTTGAATACTTCATACGCTGTCCTTATTGGCCTCTTGAGTCCTTTTGCTGGGACGACTGTTGACAGTCAGAATGCGTCTGTTCAAATTACTCGTTCTCTCTGCGTCTTTCTTTTCTTTCGTCTTTGCACAAGAGTTTGAAGGGACAGATGTTCCGAGAGAGAAATTCAATTATCAGAGTGAGTGAAACGTGCTACTACTATCCAAGGAGCCAGCTCAGTACGTTACCTGGTCATCTAGAGTGATGTCGCCCGTATGAGAAAGATTGTTGTTAACAGGTAAGTGCTGAATATTCGGTAGTTATTCGGTCAGAACTCACATTTGTCGTTTAGCCTCTACTCACACAAGCAAGTGATAACCAATTTCACTCTGTTCTGCTCAAAGAATGACCCCTCTTATTTGCTTAATCAGGGAGATTTTCCTTCGCGAACTGATTTCGAACGCGAACGATGCGATTGAGAAGCTTAGGCTCATTGCACTGACGGACAAAAGTGTCTGGGATGGCACTAATCCCCTGAACATAACCATCAAGGCCGTTAAGGATAAAGATGGTAAAGGAGGGAATCTCATTATTACTGGTAAGATGGTGTCTCTTCTCTCCTTCGCCGCTTACGAACCCTCCGGTAGACACTGGTATTGGAATGTCACCGGAAGAATTGGCCACCAACCTGGTATGTGTGCTTTAAACTTGATTCATGCTTTGGCTAAATCTTTGCGTCATAGGGTACGCTAGCCAAGTCGGGGACATCTGATTTCATTGCGAGAGCCGAAAGCGGAGAAGCGGGACTCAACGGAAATCTCATCGGAGCGTTCGGTCTGGGGTTCTACAGTAGTTTCCTCGTTGCTGATCGTGTACATGTGGCCTCTATCCCCCCTAAATCTGAGAAGAACCCCAACCCGACGCAACATGTCTTTAGCTCATTCGCGGAGGACAGTTCATTTGAGATATTCCCTGATCCTCGCGGCAATACCCTAGGCCGCGGCACTGAGATCACACTTCACCTCAGAAATGACTGTCTGGAATATCTTAGCAACCAAGAACTTACCAGCCTAGTGTAAGCTCATCACTGCCGGTGATTTAAACAGTGCTGACATTCGATTCAGGAACAAGCATTCTTCATTTTCGACTTCGTTCCCTATCTATCTTTTTACACAACGCACGGAGCAGGTCCCAGATGAAGATGCGACGATTGCAGAAACATCCGCCGAAACCTCCGAGACTAAGCTCGCGAATGACGAAGACGAAGTAGTCGTCGAGGATGTTGATGAAGAAAAGAAGGACGAGACCCCCTCTCCTCCCAAGATGAAGGACGTCGTTGTTGACGAGTGGTTGCAGCTCAACTCTCAGCCACCGATTTGGACGCGGCGAGTTTAGAGGCCACTATCACTTTTCCTGCCACTAATTTCCAGCACTTCAGGGATCCCAAGAGCGTGACAAAAGGCACGAAGCAATGAAGCATTTCATTGTCAGCTACTATTGATTGCATACTGACATTTATTTAGAGGACTATACCCTTTTCTACAATGCATTCTTCAAAGATTTTTCGGAACCCATGACGTGGCAGCATTTCTCTGGCGATTCTGAGTCCGGTGTTGCCTTCAAGTCAATTATATATCTTCCAGATAAAATGTAGGTGTCTTGCTTCCTGATCCTCGTCTGGTAAATGATATTTCGAAATCGACGATGCCTACTGGCAACAGCCTTTGGCCTCGAAATCTAAGGACATCAAGCTCATGGTGAAACGTGTCTTCATTACCAACGACTTTGGCGACGATGCTTTACCAAAGTGGGCTAGTTGGGTCAAAGTGGTAGTGGATGGTACGATCTTTGGAAAGCTCGAATTATACTATTGTTGACAATCTATTCCAGCTGAGGATCTACCCCTCAACGTTTCTCGGGAGACATTGCAATCTACACGTTTCCTGAAGCAACTAAAGCAGATTATCCTCAAGCGCATCATTCAGTTATTCAGCAAGTTGTCGGATTCTGAAGACAAAAAGCAATTTGAGAAGTTTCAAAACACATACGGACCTGTGATCAAGCTTGGTGCTGTCGAGGATCTCAAGAATAGAGACAAATTGGCTGCGTTAACTAGGTTCACCACCAACCAGAGAAACTACACATCATTAGATCAGGTAACAAAAATACTTCGAACGAACTGGGACTTTTCATTGATTGTTTGTATCGCACAGTATCTTGAGAACAAGAAACAAGGCCAGAAGCAGGTATTTGAAATCTTCCTGTTTGATAACACGTTTGCTTACAGATTTGGACAGATTTTCTATCTCGCTGAGATGGGTTCGGACCCCACTGAGCTGGCTAAGAGCGTGTTTGTAGAAAAGCTTCACGCTCGAGGTTACGAGGTTCTTCTTCTCACCGAGCCTTTAGATGAAATCTTTGTTCAAAATCTTCGCCAGTGGAAGTACGTTACCATATATTGTCCCTTGTATCCCTCTAAATACTTTGTAAATGTAGGAAAATTCCGTTCCAGGACATCGCTAAAGTCGGCCTCAAATTTGGGGATGAAGGTACGCACATTCATAGGTGGTAGTATGGCATTCCGTGCTTAAACGATGATTAGACATGGACGAGGAGGAAGAGAAGGAACAACAGCAGGAGTGGGCTGAGCGATTCCGCCCATTGCTGGATTATCTCAAGGAACAGGCACGCGATGTCGTTCGTGATGGTAGGTGTGGTAGACCTTGATAACTTTTGTGTTCGTTGATAAGTATTCCAGTCGTAATTTCCAACCGTCTTGTGACGAGTCCGGTCGCTGTCGTTGCGGATGCCATGGGATACACAGCCAATGTCCAGCGTATGATGAGTAAGTAGACTTTCAATACTTTTAATTTCCGAGGTTGATATGTACCATCTATGCAGGCGCTTCAAATTCAAAAGCTGGGAAAGGTCCTATGCACGAGTTTGCAATGAAAGCAAAATTACTCGAGATCAACCCACGCTCTCCTCTGATTGAAGGCTTACTTCGCCAGGTGGAAAGATTACCCAGTGAGGAAGAGGGAAGAGATGTTGAGGCTGAAGACCAGCTGCGAGAGGTTACTTCCATCTTGATTGATGGTGCACTCATTCGTTCCGGATTCCCGGTACCAAGCACGAACGAGTGAGTAACATGGCAACTTGAACGCGAAATCACTGACATCTATTGGCGCAGCTTTTTCTCTCGAGTTGATCGAGTCGTAAGAAGATCTCTGGGTGTATCAGAACATGCTCGCACCGACGACACTGTCAAGCCAGCACCGCCTGTAGACCCAGAACTCCCGCCAGAGTTTGACCTGCCGCCAGATGACGGAAAACCTGGAGTCTTCTTACCTCCTCACCTCAAGGACGAAGTGTGCGGGTCTTGCCTCAGGGTACTGTTCCATTTCTAACTGATCTTGACAGATTTCTATCGAAATGGAGGAGATTGATGAGTTCGGAAATCCTGTCGCCCCTGTTTCTCATGATGAACTGTAAGAGGGAGATTGTATGTGCGTTTGCGATGGGCAGTCATCAATGGTTATGGAGTTATGGACAAAATACATAGCTTTTTGTAAAATAAATCTCCAACAAAACCAGGTAGTTTCAAAGGATGAAGTTAAAGTTTCATAGCTGTTGCCGAGGACTGATGTCGATATCCGAGACGTTCACGTGGCACTGGAGGTGAAATGATCATTCTTCCAAGTGGGACACTGTGGTAGGTCGGTGAAACTTGGACTAGTCCTCACAGCATGGCTGCCCCGTTCTCTCGTTTGCAGCTGGCTGCAGCTCTTCTGGGTACGATATCATTTAAACGCACTATAATCTGACCTGGCTGACTGGCGACTTCCAGAATACGACAATGATCCCGATGACCCCAGCGCACCATATCGTTCTGCACAAGAAAGTGCTATATTCGCCCATTTTCGTAGAAATCCTGCAAGACCAGCCCCAGTACAGCGTAGAAGTGACTTCCTTGGTGTCTCGCTTCCTAGTGAGACGGGAAGTTTGGGAGGAAGAGAGTCCGCGTTAGATGTCAGAAAGTCGAGGAGTTCGATCGCGCTTCGAAACCCATTCAGCCCGGACGATAACTACGACTCAGAACACTATGATACTGAAGAACATGAGGAAGAGTTGGAAGTCGACTTGTCGTCCTGGGGATTAGACGCATTCATGTCGAAAGACAAGGGTGCCAAGGGTAAGGGCAAGGCGAAATCATTGCCTTCAGCTCAACCATTATCCGCAGTACAATCTCATTTCCCCCAAACAAACGATGTACTGGGAAATGTAGCCCGACGACCCAAGGCAACAAGGTCCATGAGTGTCGGCAATTATGACTTTCTCACTACATCCGACGACACTAGACGGAAGTCATTTGCTTCGCCTCTTGATTTAAATGGCCTAGATGTGCCTCCATCCTTTCGGCGCCCCGATGTGTCTCTTTCTTCCAACCCGCTCCCAGATCCCGAACCACTCACGGGTTCAATTCCTTTCCCTAGCGCATCTGTTCGCAGCCCATCTCCAATGCTACTGGATAAAGACCGGCAACGAAGAACTTATTCTACCGCAAGTGCGGACCTCATGACAAGTGGTCATTTGCGTAGCCCCTCGACTGGGGCTATGGACCCAGCAGAAGACAATCCCTTTGCGTTACGGCTTCCATCACGAGCCTCTCGTTTTGATCCCAAAGCTGCCGCACACGCTCGTACCGTGTCGAATGCTTCATTGGGTTCTCGAATGCTCTTGGAGAATGATGCTGCTTCGGTCATGACTGGCCAAGGAGCGTATACACGGAATACTCGCTACTCTACAACTATGGATTTGCTTCGGCCTAAAGTCCTCGTTATGCCCAGTCCTTTACAATCAACCAGTGCTCCCGCTCCTGTGGAAGAGAAAGGAAGAGAAGGCTTCCAGTTATCAACAGATGGACCTCCTCTGCCTCCCGGTGCACGCTCCACTCGAAGGGCTTCTACGTTCGGCCTGTCAGCTCCTGTCGCGTCGAATTCATTTACGCCTAATCCTAGAGCGAATCTTACTCTATCTCAGCTGACTTTCCGAAATAATTTGGTAGTTGATGGTCAGCGGGACATTGCTTATAATGACATAGATGGTGATCTACCTCGTGCAACGGAAGATGGACAACAAATTCATCTGGGGCCGAATATACCTGAGGTGGAGATCCCATCCGAACTGCCGATAGGAGACTCTACGACACCCAATAGACCCGCCGGAAAACTCTACGGCAAAAGTCTCATCGATGATTTAGAGGATCGTAAAGCAAAAATGCGGAACAAACAGCGGTAAGTGATAGTTCCTCATGAGATGATATCAACTCTATTGACAATCGATGACTACGGTAGAGTTTTCAGAGGCGATGATCGACCCTCAATGATGGCCCGAAGTACGAGCACCCTCATTGACCCTGCTTCGCTCCAGGCTCGCCCTACTTCTCAACGCATGAGCTCACTAGGGGTCCCAGACAGCCTTGGCCGACGCGCCTCCGCCAATATCAAGCCGTTACTGAACTTGGAGGAGGATACGAGAAATCCCCCCCGTCTTTCTCCGGGTGCTCGTATACCGTCCAATCGTTCTGTGTTTGGTGTCGATACCCTTTGGGAGCGCGAAATGGTGAAATTACGCGAGATCGAAGCTCAGGAGGCTTTCGAGCGGGAGCGTCAGCAGGCACAAGAAGAAACAGACGCGTTGAGGAAGGGGAAAGACAGAAAAAAGAAGGCAAAGAAGGGCAAAGAAGTTGACTATGAAGCGAACGACATTCCCTCCTCAGTACATGAAACACCGGCGACAGAATCGCTTGACCGGCCTCGTGTTAGTGCAGACCCACCAGTCTTACCAAACATTCCTGCAGCTATCAGAGGGCCACCTCCTGTAGTTAACGACGACGAGTCCGAAAGTGAGGAAAGTGGTTCCGAAAAGCGTCCGCCGCGTCCATCTACTGACACAGGAGGTTGGTATGCTGAGTCTTCTGAAGATGAAGACGCGGGTCCTCAGCGGACAACCGGGGTAGGCTTGAGAAATCCGAAGAACCATTCACTTCCTCGGATACAAGCACACGATGAGGACAGTGAAGAGGACGTTCCTCTAGCTGCAACTATCGATCGTGCACTGCAACGGACGACTAGGCTGGTGACCGCAGATGATTCGGACGAAGAGAAACCTCTGTCTGCACTTATGGATAAGGCCAAACTCAAGCTGCCTGCCATCGACTTCGACAATCTTTCTCCATCCAGTCACCCTGCTGACGACGACGACGACGACCAACCTCTTGGTTTGCGCGCGTCCAGATTGGTCCCTAATCCTAGCTCTGCGCCGGATGCAGAAGACGACGATAAACCTCTTGCTTTCCATCCAGAACAACAACGTCGAACGCAGTATCAGATGATGGCTGCCCAGCAGCAAATGATGATGCAGGCTCAAATGCATAATAGCATGTTTTTCAATCCTTCCATGATGGGATCTGGTTTTTTCCCGCCTCCAATGGCGATGCCTATGGTCCCCCAGGCTCCAATCCCGGTTCCGTCACCTCCTCCTGTTCATGATGCAGCTAAATACGGACGCGTGGATAGGTGGAGGCATGACGTGGCCATTGAAGGTGAATCGTGATCTCCCTTACTTTTTTCTCTATTTCTTTTGACAGACAATCAATTTGTAAATTGTTACGGAGTTCGTTTCCTTTACTTCAGCTTTTCCTCTCACTAGTGGTATCTCATCATAATTGGTATAATACAAGATTCCAGTGCATACAGTGGTATTATGAACGTATCGACAGCTAAAAGACATTCCGTGCGAAGGTGAAATCGTCCGGTGAGTATATAGAATGAGTTAATATCTGCAATATGCTAAGACGGATTTGCAACCCAAAGTCTGCGCTTTGGGACTGTGACTGTAACGATCTCTCGCCTACCTATCTCGCTTTCTATCCTTTGCTGTCGAGCATCTTCGTCTTCGTCATCATCGTCATCATCAGTCTCAACACTCCTTGGCCCACCATGACTGAGATCAGTTGAAGTAGCTGCGCGATAAGGGGGCTCGTGAACATATGGCCCATTTGAAGGGGGGAAGGGATATTGATTTGCGACGACAGGCACTACCGGTGGTGTCGATGGTGCCATATATTCTTTGGATACTTCGAGATATGGCTGAGCACGCAGTCGAGCTATCACAAGGGTCAGAATGGACGTTGTCGGCTTGCCGTTCCAGGCGAGGACGAATAGGGTAACATAGAAGAGTACTGTCCAAACTAAGAACACCACGAATCCAGCTGTTGACCGAGACCATAAAGCGACGAGGCAGATAACCGCCAGTCCCGCGACAAACAGCTGCAAAAGAAGATGCAAAGTGATATCTACTGAACTGGGCAACTGCGGTCGAGGAGAAGAATTTAGAGGTGCCTGCGTCAATCTGTCCGTGGTAGCAGGCGTGGAAGCAGCTTCATGTTCGCGCGCACGAGTGGCTTGAGTGATGAAATAGTCTAGTTCACCCTAAGTGGTTGTCAAAATGTCAGTTTATTCTACTCAACACTCAATACTCAAAATATCGTCTCACCCACTGTATTCAAACTTCGACGGCGCTGAAGCCAGTCAATTTCACCCAGCGTCCTTGGACCCTGCTCAGGGTTAGTGGGCTGCACTCGGCGTCCTCGTGGCGGTCGGTTGACCACCTCAAATGACCGCACAGGTCCCGCTGAACTATTAGATTCGCTGTCACTCGATAAACGGCGTTCATGACTTGGGCGCCAAATGCTCGATGGGCCCCAAGATTGCGTTCGCTGCCGCGGTGATGGCGGCCTGGATGGTGTATGAGTTCCTGGAGTTGAGCTCCTAGCCACAGATCTGAGCTTCTCTGCTGTTTCCATAGAAGTTGTCCGCTCTCGATCTGCAGTCAATTCATCTTCAGTTTTGGAATCTTGCGAGTCTGCTGAGCGAGTATTGGTAAATCGGGACAAGATCCATAGAAGAGGGACCAGTACGTATAGCCCTATGAAAAAAATTAGGGAAGCTTTCGCGTGACTAGAGCCAAGAATCGGAGCCGGCGTTGACGAGCGTCTGCTTAGAGAATTTGAAGTTGGGCTGGCCGTGATGGTGGTGAAGGACGTCACAACACCCGCGATCGCCAAGCCATAACACATGAGCGTCACCAGTCCTAAAAAGGCCATAGAGCGCCCGGTGAATAAACGATCATTGTTGAATATGGGGGTGGATGTTCGAAGAACGAGGATAGCAGGAAGGAGTAGCGCTAGGGAAAGAGGTGCGAGTATCTTGTGTGACACTGCGGTATCAACAGGCGATGCTCCAATTGAGGAACTTGATGTAGATGATGGAGAAGATGAAGTTCCCGAAGGAGATGAGGAGGTGTGACTGGGAGAGGTAGTGGTACCATTACTTCTGGTTGCACATGTCGTCAGATACTGTATTGATACGCCAGTTCCAGTTGCATTGACACCGCTTTGCAACGTTCCGTCACCAAAACCAGACCAGTGCGCGCCGGAAGACGAGACTGTGCCACCATAAGCTCTCAATATCCAGACTTCGTTGAGATATGTCCCGGTGCTGTCACGACCACCGAATACCTAAATAAAGCATCATCGTGGGGTGATAAAAAGAATTGACGGATGGTACTCACGATAGTATCTGAATAGGTCCCTTGTGATGCACCGACAAGTGGCGAAGAGGAAGAGACTGCCGCACTGCCTTCTCGTGGGCTAGGAAAAGCCTGGGAAGAGCCCGAGCTGCCAGGATCGCCCGAAGGCAATAATCTCGTCCAGGTACCGCCACCAGTGTCCAGTATTGCCTGCCCACAGCACATGTTTAATCAAGAGGAAGAATGGGAATAGAAGGATAATACATACGACTTCTCCCTTTTCAAGCCCATCGTCATCAGACCACAAGGAGGTATTAAAAGTACCCAGAAGCAAGAACACTTGAGAATTAAAGCTGGTTGAGATGGTGTTCATGTTTGGGACCATGGCTGCGCCCACACGAGGTGCGGAACATCCGCTAAGAGTGATAGAAGTAAGGGAATCCGCGTTGAGAACGAATGTGTCCTGAGTAGCACAAGAATCATCCGTGCCAGAAGTGGTATTGCAACCTCCAGATAATGCTATGGTTCGTGTCAACACCGCGCTGGCAAGACCAGCATCGGAGGAAGCGGTGAGCCTGGAGATGCTCAAGTCTTCCCAGCTTGCGGCGACGTTATTAGGAAGATTCGAAGACAGAGTCCCAGAGACGTTGAGTCGCCATAATTCCGAGAGCGGACTCAGTGTTGACCCTTCGACACCGCCGACATAGTAGAAGGTATTATTAGGACCTACAAGGTGAAAGACCACAACAAAATGAACTCGGTTGGCATACAAACCGATAGAACGACAAACCAGGAACGATGGGGTCAGACACCGCTGCAACACGGGGGTCTATGCCGCCTCCGGCACCCCATCGCGCAGAAGGACCGCCGGGACTAACTTGCACTTGAGACCAAAATTGATGAAGAAAATCGAATTCCTGCGAGATCCCGATGATCAACCGAGCTTTGCATAACTACACACATGAACCTACCCAAACATCAGACAGGGCGTTCCCATCCAATCCCTTGCCTCCGATGACAATAAATCCGTGGCGACTTTGAACAAAAGAAGGTCACAAGTCAACAGAGAGACCAAGAAAACGTGGAAAACTGCGCACTTGCTGGCAGCAAAATCACTGCCAAAAACAGCAGCACTTCGAGCAGCTGGGGCACCACTAAGACCATCGGGGGGTGCAGGACTACTCCAAGTTAGGGAATCAAGATCAAGACTGTGGAAAGTGGCATACGCAGGTTAACGAGATATAGAAGAAGCGAGCAAGACATCTTACAGATAGGTCTGCGACTGTGGGATGCCGCTCCCAGATTCTCCTCCAAAGACTATCACTGTTCGACTGGCGGGAAAAAGCGACAGAATCAGATCAAGTTCATGAATAATAATGTACCAATAGCATATACCTTAATGGATCGTAACCTATAGCAGCATCTTTCAAAGGCGGGGGTATTGAGGTACCGTGGAGAGCACCTGATATATTCAACCACCTTGACGAAAGGATAATGGTAAGACAATAGAAAAAAGAGAAGACTAAGGTGACGAACTGCAAAGGAGGAACAGTAGCTTGGGCGTGAACGGAAGAGACCAATATGAAGAGTTGAATGAGACGAAAAACAAAACGTTGTGCCATTCGACAGGCGCTGTATGGCCAGCGAAGGAAGCTCCCGCTCGCCTGCGTGGAAGCAGTCGGTGAACAAGTTGCGTCCTGATTTCTCATCACCGCTTATCTCGACTTCCACGCTGCAATCTATCTTTGTACTTGTTCATTTTCTCTCTATTTCGTTTGCTTATTTCGCATTCCTTGTCTCCTGTGCTACTGTGTGTAATTCAGTGGGCGCCGGGGCCCAACTTGAAATTACAGCTGGGCAGAAACGTGCTTTTGTTCTGTTATACTGAGAAAAGCTGCGGCCACGAGTTTGTTTGATATTTCCTAATTGGATTGTCTGCACTTTTTGACCATAACCAGGACATGGCAAAACGCGTGTTGACGGCCGAAATCTACGCGTCAAGCGTGGCCTCGAATATACCCTCTACTCTGTGGGCGTCCTCTTGTTCATCTTTGAACCGATAGACGCTCACTATTGTCTCTTTTTATTTATTCAGCTCAGCCGCTACACCTCCAGACCTTGCTGCTCAACTCCGCGCAATAGGTATGCGCACAAGGAAACGTATGTAATGAGCCCCCGCTATTCTTTTTCACGCGTTCAACGCGCTTCATAGACGTCATGGAGGGCTACGCAACTAACAGAGACCCTAATCACTATGCTTCGTCTCGTATGAAGGCTTTGTCCACAGGTTCCATCTTCCGGTCCCCTCAGGATCCGACATCTGCATCGAAATATTCTCGTCCCTCGAGAAAAAGGCGGCGCTCTGAAGATGATTTAGCTGATATCGATGACTCTGAAAATTCCCAGCCATCGCAAGTTGACATTGACTCCATGCTTCTTGATCACAAGGATTCGACCGAGAGACCCGTGAAACCCCTCAGGAAGCCCGGTCAGGCACTTGCGCAATCTCGTTCGCTGCCTGCTGGCACTTTATTCTCCGACCAGTTGCAATCCTCTGTAGATGATCAAGACAACATAGCCGACTCAGAGAAGGACTTGCTAGCCGAGGAGGACTGGAGCGAATCAAACTTCAACGCATCCTTCCGCGAATCCTCTTTTGAGCCTATGACGCTCTGAATGCCGGCATGTAAGAGCTTCTTCTCAATTCAATGCGACTTTAAGTCACTGAATAATATACGCAGTGTAATTTCCGACAAAGTTGTATCTTCATGTCCAAGTACACCGGCAAACTCGCTGTTTTCGGTGTGATACCGTGTAACAACATGTATTAATACAACGTGATATCCACTGCCTGGGATGTGAGATTTCGATTCATTTTGTTTGTTGTCTGTAACTGCCCGCTCTTTTCGTTAGTGTGAGGCTGCTCAGAACTATCTTTGGTTAATCAGAACAATTCATTGTTCATGTTATTTGCCGTTTTCACCCGCTTAAGCCTGCTCGGTTAAGTAAGCGTCAATTTATTTGGCACAGTGGGCGATTTGCAGACCATCCAGATTCAATATTGTTTTTGCGGAGATCAACTGTGTGAGTTCGCAGTGATTAACGCCCTACGCCAGCTTCTCCTCCATATCCGTGTTCGAGAAGTATAAATCGTTTAAAAGAAAATGCGTGCAAGTTTTCGTCCATCACTTCACTATTTCGTCGCCTCAAAATCGGACTGTATAAAAACCCTATCAACATATTTCGCAAAACAGCTTACGGAAGCCAGTTTTTGACTCTGTTACGCTTTACTTTGGTGAGACTTGTACCCCCTTTGCGCTTGTGGCCATGACCTGTACTCTGGCGAGTGTCGTGCTAGCGTATCTTTTTGCATTCCTTCAGGATCCTGTATTCCGATGAGATGCTGATGCCTCGATCTAGACGCCACACAAATCAGACCCACGTTTGTAATTGTCGTTTCGCCTATCATTATGGACGAGATTTGTACATGTCCCTCTGCTCGTTCGCGAAGTCCTGACACTGCGCGTGCACTGGCTAGAGTCGACGCACTTCACCGCACGATAGTCACTATGTCAAGGTATGTACTCCTTGTGTTGCTCATAGTCCGCCACCTCACTCTTGTGATGTTCACTCAGTAAGACCAGTCAATCCAGCATCTTTCGGGAAGGGTACTGTACTTTCAATGGCATCGACCACACTAATTATTTACCTCCCTTCGCATCAGAACCCAATCCAAGTTTCCGAGACCCTCCCTCGGAAAGTTCAACGCAACTACCGCTACCTCTAATTGGCCAGAGCTTGTGCCACAAACGCCTCCAATGTACCGGCTCAGCAGAGACGATACTATCTCTTCCTCGCGTGTGGCGTATAGATCGGACGCATCAGACCTATCTTCGAGGAGCAACTCACCCAGCCCCAGCCCCAAGGAACTTGCTCCGCCTACGAAGAGACTGAAATTAGTAAACCAGAGGTATGGACCCACTCAAAGGACCGTCCACGCCCGTGCTCACTCTATTGGACATAGCGAGTCGCGCAGCAGCCGAGTAGAAAGACTGGTGAAGCCACTTGAGTCAGTACTACCTTTTATCTGCCAGAGTCAAACGGTCAACGTGATAAACAGAAGTATCAGCCTTCAACGATGCGAACAGAAACTGCCCAATGTCCAAACTTTGTTGAATGCAAGAGAAAGGTCGGGATCTCCGACCCTTCCTACTGATTCCCACCGCATGGCCACTCATCGACCAAAGCTACCTCTCCCGCGAATACGGACTGATCTACCTCCTGGAGAGACCTTATTGTCCCGTCCAACTCAAGATTTGCCCGAAGACGACCGCAATTGGTTGCATTACGCAGACCCAGTCAAAACTGGGCGTGGTACTAATGAATGGCATTGTCTGTGGCGTGAACAAGTGAACGGGGTCTCAACCTCATGTGGATATGTTGCCAAGAAGCAACTGATGAAGCGACATGTCGAGACAACACACCTAAAGATGAAGTAAGGCCCTCAGCCTTCTAATTCAAGTCACTTCTCTAACTTCGATTTTCAGGCCCTTTCAGTGCGATTATTGTGATTGCAGATTTCCTCAGGTTAGCTAATGATTCGAAGAGCATACTAGTACCTTGCTCACGTATTGACTTCGGCAGAAAACTTCTCTGAATGTTCACACTGCCTCCAAACAGTGCGTTGTCCCCGTCACTGCGTTCTGTGACGTGAATACTTACGGGCTTCACCACTAGCACACGAGACAACCCGTACAAATGTCCGTTCGATGGATGCGCTACAGCGTTCAATGACCCCGCTCGGCTCCATCGCCACAAAACCGACGTCCATGGCTATGTACCAAAGTTGACCATTCGCTGCAAGAAAAACCTCTCGGTCGCGTAGCATCTTTGGGCCTTCAGTGCGGCTACTTCCAAGTGTAGATTCTTCGCCGCTCAGTCAGTTATGCCGAACTATGCCATAATCACGTTATGCCGATTCCAGAAGTCTGCTCAGGAGACTACTCTGTCGAATTTGCTGTTCATGTCCGTTCTTCTTGATTATTCGTTTATTGATTTACGATATATCTTAATAGTGTGCAACTTGCATACTGTATACCACTATTCAAAAGTTGTGTACAGGGTCTTATGTTGCTTCTTCCATTCTGTTTGTTGACCCTGTAATTCTACATTGTTATGTTCCATCTTTACTCAGATGAGTCTCTCAGAAGTGTGCCAATCGTGCTTGGAAGTCGCGCAGTTCGGCTTCGGCCGGCACACCTAGTGCATGACGCGACATGCCGGACCGACAGAATGCCGATGTCTCCTCCTAAACCTGAGCCTCTGGGCAGTCTTGCAGTACAAGCACCGAGTCTTAATCCTCAAATTGTTCACGTATCCCCACAAACATGCCGCGATTTCTCTCTATTCAAAGGTCGGTTCAATGTCTCGTGTGCATATACGCAGACCCTCACACTGTACGAGCAGAATTGTTACGAGAATACCGACTCTTGGACGACACCATTAACATGCGACTGAACCGTGCTACGGCCGCTGTGCGCGACCAAGAACGCGAACGACCTGGAAAATCAACCGTTCAGGATCAGGCTTGCTCCCGCCTATGGCAAGAACTTGTCTGTATGCTGTCATACGAGCTATTTCAGCGCGCCCCGCGGTGCTAACGCTGCCACTAGTAAATTGGGGCCGGAGGAAGCAGCTCATTGAGTATTGCGTAGCCGTTGTGGATGAGTCAATGCAACAGAAACAAAAGATCATCGAGGACCGAGACGTCAGTGCGTCCGCTATGCGCAAAGCTCGCGCAGAAAAGTACTCTGAAGAGGTCGGAGTAAGTAGCCTCATTATTATATTATGGATATTTGGCTTTCAGCTTACTCGGAGCACTTCATCCCATAGCGAAACCAGATCCATAATGAGCTCACAGTGGAGATGATTGTTAGGAAGCGTTCATTGGAGGGTGCGTGTGATGTATTATTGCAATAAGCTGGTTGTTTACATCCTCTCTAGCTTTCAAGTCTCGTTGTAAGTACTTTGTACCTCCGACAACGGACAGCGAGGCTCGTCGAATGTGGGATTCAGCAATGTAGCTAGTAAAAAGCTAGTATACTCGAATGGTGCCATTATACAAAGATGATGACGTCAGTATCTCAACATCTGTCGCAAAAGGCGGCTTGTTAGTTGACCATCACCATCTATGAATCGCTTTCTGGCTTTGCTTCCGTTGCTAATTACCCTTGTCCGTGCTGCGGGTCCGTTCCTTGTGCAGAATCCTCATGGAGAGGCCGTCCGAGCTGAGGTCAAGGTCCCAGTCCAGCTGGGTGTGATGAGTCGTCGGTACAGCTTTGGTGTGCTTTCCAGGGTCTAACGGTCCAGTAAATAGGCTGCCCAGACGCAATACTTTGTGAAAATTTGTTCGATCAAGTGTTGAAGAAGGTTGCAGGCAAAGTTGATATCTCGCTCATCTATATTGCAACGTCCGTCATGCTCCTCAAGAAAGGCGCTTGGGAAACTCATGACATTACAGACTAAACTCTTCTGACCCCGATTTTGGAGCCACCTGTAAACACGGTCCAGAGGAGTGTGCTGGAAATGTCCAACAACTCTGCGCTGCAAAGTACACACCTTTGTCTTCTTGGTGGGAGTTTGTTCACTGCAATAATTTCAACGGTGAGAACTAGAATCCTGCTCATTGTCGTAGTCATTGCTGACATCAAGCTTAGGACGCAATAAGGTGCATTACCCCACTTGTGAACAGATTAATCTTTATTCAGCTGCCATTTTAATTTAGATTGGCCTTCCTGAAACCGCTCTCCGCTGCGCACAAGCAGCGAAGATTGACTGGGAGTCAAGTGGTGTAGGTGAGTGTGCCGGTCTCGATGCAAGCGGCACAGCAGCGGAAGGAGGTAAGCCATAGGCAACCATCTCATAGCTTGGAACCCTTGCTAATAGCACTACAAGTGAAACTCTTCCACGAGAGTATCGCCCTAGCTCAGATTATGGAATTGCAAAAAAGTTGCACCGTAGTCATCAGTGGAGAGAAGGTTTGCATCCACGATGACACTTGGAAGGAATGTGAGGTGAGGTAGTCGACTAGACAAACTCGTGTGCTATTACTCAATCGTGGTTCTCTTCTTTTATGTAGAATGGGCACAGTGCTTCTGACTTTGTCAGACAAATCAATCAAGAGTATGACAGACTGAATGATTTTGTACAATGAGCATATACAGCAAATGACTGTTGTGACGAATCCTACTTCTTAACACACAAAAGAAGTGACTTGAGTAAAAAAACCCGTGGATAGGGGAGGTCGAGTTACATAATCTCTTGAACGCTTCATACTACTTGCTTCTTTCACGCGTCTACTTCATTGTATCCATATTCAACCCAAGAGCAACAACGAGAGATGGAAAAGGACATTGAGCAGCTCGTAGAAATGGTGAATGCTTTTTGATTGATACTTCATTTTGGCCACAAATTCAGACTATCATCGAACGGTCAAGGGTGCCACTGCTGCTCAAGCGCGCGCAGCTCTCGGACAATACAAAGATGTCATGCAAGCCGCGGAAAGAATATTCGAAGGGGAATTTGATGATGTTCAGAACACTACCGAGGAGAGTAATCGCGTTGGATCGAAGCGCCCGCCCGTTGTACGTGGTGAATCTGCTTCGTTAAGTGCTCTATGTTAACCATGAATTCAAAGGTATCAACCCGCGATGGTGCTGAAATGAATGTTGAAGATGAAGCCTTTGATGCTGAGGAAGACGATGGCATGTCCTTTCTATCGCATCCTGTCAGAGACACGACTAATGTGGAGACGTGAGCAAAGGATCCGACGCCTTCATAGATTATGACTCCGATTTTGGCGATGGGGAAGTTGCTTCAAACGCAAACGTAAATGATCCATATGCTGGTGGGTCTCAAATATTCAGCCACATTGTACGACACTCATTGTCGCTCAGGCATATTCTTCTCGAAGGATCGACGCGAAGAAGTCATCGAAGTGGAAGAAGAGTCTGAGCTCCATACAGTTCCCGGAACTAACGAACAGGTCGAAATAATGACTCAGGGGAAATGGATGGCGGGATGCCCCGAAGGCGGAGAGCAAAGTTTCTTGTTCGGCCTGTATTCGCAGCTAAGTGGGTTAGGCGGCGACTGTACTTGTCCCCAAGGGTGTGGCGAGTCTATCCTGCGGAAAAAGACAGATTTCTTTGCTATCTACGTGAGTTCATTCTCGTAATTTCTATACGTGGATTCATTAGGTGCTTCGTATATGAAGCCCCAATTCTCCTCGTACATCCATCAATTGCGCAAGACCGTGCTCCAGACTTGTTCTCGCTGTAAAACGGAGTTCTGTCTAGCTTGCGGCGAGAAGGTGTCTAAAGCTACAGCTACTCAAGAAGAAGCGGATCCGTTATGGCACTGTTCAAATTTGCAGGGTGTCATTCTTGGCATTGGACTCTATATGGTTGAGAGGATTTTTGAAGAGCAGAGGGACTCCTCAGAACCAAGAGAAGTGAAAGGACGAGAAAGTAAGCGCAGAAAAACTGGACTAGGCACTAGTGGCGACGACATCTTTCATGGACATGGCATAGCAAAAAAGCAAAAAGGAGGTATTGGCTATGCAGGCGATCAGAAAGAAGATGTGGGTGCTATTCGTTTTGTGTGTGCATAAATGATGGAAAACTAAGTGAACATAGAATTCCGGGCAAGCTGAAGCTCAAGCCCAACAAGCTGCCAAAGATCATACGATGGCGGAGCTCCTTGCTGAAGTACGAGTATTTTTACCATCCCTTCAAAGATCCGAGGGCGTTCGGACGAGTGATTACTTACCACAGTAAGCTGCCCATTCTTTTGTTTTCTTGTCGGTGCTGATATCATTGCAGTCCCACCTCGCTTACCCATCTTCGACGACGATTCAACGTCATTTGCAGTGCTCTTCTTAGAAATGACTCTCTTGCAGATATGTCTGACCGCAACAAATTGTACTTTGAGCTTCTTGAATGGCTAGAGGTAGTCGCTGTTCATACGCGAATAAATTTAATAACTAACATGCATCATCGTAGACGATCTCCAATCATGAGGCCTTAGCTAGTATGATGGCTATGCCCATAATGGCTGTTGCATCCGTCAAAAATGTAGTAAAGAAAAGCAGTACATCATCAAATCCTCGCACACACATTCGCGAACGCGTTGTGCTGTACGAAGGATCATCAAGCCCTCGAGAGCTGTTGGAAAGTGTAGCCATTCAGGCTCGTGCGGCTTTGAAAGGACTGGAAAGCTCCAGGCCCCCTGAAGAAGAGGTGGTCGAGCTGACTGAAGAGCAAAAACGTAAGAGTGTGGCGGGCTCGAAAGGCAAATCCAAGGAGGATTTGAACGGCCTTGCCCTCGACGATAGCTCGAAACTTTCCAACTTCTGCAATCGTCTACTTGTGACTATCGCGCAAATCGACCGTTCTTTGCGAGATCTCAAAGGAGATGACTTCATGACTAGGCTGCACTCATCTTTGCCAAATCTCTTCGCCTCGTCATCCAATCTCTATTTTGATGCAGGTGATAGTGAAGAGAGTGCGAAGAAAGCTTACGTGGAATGGGCCACCGGGAGTAGGTATGACTCCATTTCCTTTTGTGTTTGTTTTCCCCTTTTACTAGCAATCTGAACCCAGATTTGAGTACTGCGATCTTTCAATTCCTGCAAACGACGAAGATCAAACTCCAAGCTACAAACATCATTACAACAGTGAAGCCCGTATGCTTGCGAACTCAAATATACCTAAGCGATCGTTAGCTATTGCTAAGGAGGTCAGTCACATCCTGCATACGTTTTGAACTTATCACTGAACGAACTTACTCAGTTGGCTATCCTTACAACAAACCTTCCCGTCGCCTGGGATTCAACGATATTTCTCAGGTAATGTTTCAGTTATTACCTGTTGGTGGGTCCATCAATCTCACGTAGGGTATTAGAGTGGATGAGACTAGGGTGGACGTTATTAAGTGTTTGATCACTGGTCCTGAGGGCACACCGTGAGTCGCTTGGTATGATTGACCTGACATTCTTGATGCACCTCACACTTTACTTTCATATAGCTATCACAATGGCTGGTCAGTCTCCTTTACGCATCTTTCAAAACTGTTTTGTCATTTTGTTCAGTTTTCTGTTTGATGTTTTCCTTGGTGCAAGTTACAACCAGTCACCTCCGAGGTAGGCTTGTTCGTTCTTGCGATCTTTGGGTAAACTGATGTAACCATTTCAGCGTTAAATACATGACTACGAATGGTCAGGACTTTCTTTATCTATCCGTTTGATCCCCTTCTCTGACTTGGTATTTAGGTGGAAAATATAGATTTAATCCAAACTGTCAGTGCTTTCGTTTCGTTCTCTCCTTGTCTTTTTATTTTTTGACCAATGATCTTTTGTCTATGATTCATAGTATATGCCGACGGGAAAGTTTGTCTTTCGCTTTTGGGAACATGGTCAGGCCCAGGTATGCCTCACTGTCTGTCCGTCAAGGACTGTTGGCTAACAATTAGTCACTAGGATGGGTACCGTTTGAGTTGACCCACTATTGGACTTCGATTCCGTAACTGATCTATCACTGTTGTAGATACAAATCAACACTCCTTCAAGTACTCATCTCCATCCAATCTATGATACTTTGCGACGAACCGTACCTGAATGAACCAGGCTGGGCCGATAGTGCAGGAAGTCCGCAATCCAGAGCATGTAAGTATGTTCGGTTGTTTCGGCACAAGTTGATCACCATGAAATCTTTCTTTTAGACTCAGCAAACGTGAGAAGAATGGTAGTCAAGACGGCGGTGATATCTATGCTAACCTCTGTTCTGCACCGACTGATACTGTGACAGATGCTGGATACTCTTTCGAATCCCCCTGAACCCTTTGCGGATGTCATTCTTACACATTTTAGGCTCAAAGCTCGGTCAATTCACAAGCAGCTTGATCGATGGCTGGAAGAGGACGATGGGAGAGCGACGGCTGCAGATGGTGCAGAGTATTCGAGTTCGAGCAGGGGCAATACGGGGACAGCCAGTTCTAATGGCTTCAAGGCCGACATTGACAAGTTGAAGAAACTCCTTGAAGATTTGTGAACTTACGGAGCGGATGCGAGCAGTCGTAGAATAACATTGCGGAGTATTTAATGTCTGTATACTGTAATACGTCCGACGGCATGTGATTATAACACCGGTCGCGGAGCTCCCCTCGGCTAATTTCAGGCTTCGCCGAAAGCTCTACTGCAGTCAGAGCAATAAAGTCATTCTGCCTTTATGTACCACGAATCTTCTTGCTCTTCAACCGTCATCTGCATTACTTCGTTGAAGTCATCATGAGCGATTCTCTTATACATTCCGTTGCTGGTGCTGGTGCTGGGATTTTGGTGAGCTAAACTAAACTGCTGAAGTGTCGGACGGAAGTTCCTGATTCATGTTTACAGGCCATGACGGCTACATAGTATGCCCTTCGCGCAATTTCAGTGATTACTTACCGTGTTGATGTATCATCTCAGTCCCCTGGTGTTTCTCTCGACTCGCGCCGCGGTTAGGACGCGAACTGAGTCCAAGGTGAAGTAGTTGGGTTGATTGAAGATAAAGACGGTCGCTCAACGTTATGTATGATGAAAGTCTATGTACGAGGTTGTAACAGAACTTCTTGAGAAGGAAGGCATATTAGGCCTATACAGTGGTCTCAGCTCAAGTCTCCTCGGAATAGCAGTGACGAACGGGTGAGTTGCACTTTCTAAATAAATGTTGCCGTCTCACTCTTCCTTTCAAAGGGTGTACTATTACTTCTATGAGCGTTCTCGCGGGATCATTCTCAAATCCAGGACTGGGAGTAAAGGTTTAAGCGCAATGGAGTCAATTCTGACTGGTCTGATAGCAGGCGAGAAATTCTCTTTAAATAATAACATCTGTATAATTAAAAGAGAGATATAGGATCTGCAACTACAATCATCAGCAACCCGATCTGGGTCGTCCAGACTTCTCAGGCTGTCCATACTATGGACTCAGAGAATACCGCGAAGCCTGGACTTATTGAAACCACCCAGAACATAGTAGCCAAGGCTGGCGTAAAGTACGTGGCTCGGCTCCGAGTTTACGATTCTCCTAAGCGATCCGTTGTAGAGGTTTGTGGAGAGGGTTGGGTCCTGCGTTGGGTAAGTTGATCAAGGTGTTTCATGAGGTGTCCTGATTTTCGAACCATCATCAGTTCTTGTAGTGAACCCGGTCATCCAATATACGGTTTTTGAACAGATCAAGAATTTCCTGGTGACGAGACGTAAGGGGAGACGTGGAAAGGTTGGATTGAGTGACTGGGACTTCTTCATTCTCGGTGCTCTCTCCAAGCTGGGTAAATACACGTTACACCCGCTGTGCCTACCGGAAGCATCGCTTATATTGCTCATTATTAGTTGCCACTTCCGTGACCTACCCCTACATGTGATTCTTGATTCTTTGGCGTGTATCATCTTGCTCACCATGTACCTAGAGTCATCAAAGCTAGGCTTCAAGCAGGGGCTGCCAAGTACAAATCTTCGTGGAATGCACTTCTCACAATCCTGAAAACCGAAGGGGTTGAAGGCTTATTCAAGGGAATAGCAAGCAAGCTTGTGCAGAGTGTCCTCACAGCAGCTTTTCTCTTTGCTTGTCAGAGAAGGATTTACCTTGTTACTAAGACAGTGAGTCCGTGTTCTCTGATTGTGCAAGCTCTTGTTGAACACAACCAACTTGTAGCTGCTCAATAAATAGTCTGTATGCATGGCGTAAAAATATATTACATTGAAAGTAATCTTTGCACATTGCATATTCTCTTGTTTTGTTGAGTGAATTTCGTTTATTGACGTTGGAATGCAAAAAGTTCAATAACAAAACACATCCGACCTGCCTGGTTCGAACAGGCGACCCCAAGATTTAGCGATTAACCAATTACAGTCTTGTGCTCTTCCAACTGAGCTAAGGTCGGTTAATACATTGAATATATGTTTGGTATAAGATAGCATGATATTTGCATATTCGTGTATCTCTAGCTCCCTTCATTCTGTCCTATTTTTCATGGCCCCAAACCTTCGACTAAACGCAGTAGCGTTCATATCTCCTCAGAACCATCCTATATTGATTCGTACATTTTCCAAGCAAGATGAGACCGCAATTAAATATCACTACATTGCTCACACAAGTTTGGATGTAATTGAAGAGAGAGGTAAGTATACATTCTCGAAGCTCTTTGCTAGGTTGGTTTAGTACCTCTACCTACAGCAAATTCAGCTTCAAAATCCTCGGAGTGTTACCTTGGACTGCTCTACTCTATGGAAGATGTAGCTGTCTACGGTTATATCACACCACTAAAGGTCAAGATTGTTGTCGCTCTGGCCTTGTCGGACTCCGTAGTGCGGGATGTGGAAATAAACATGGTCCGTGGCCGCCAAATAATTACCCTCCTTGCAACGCTGATGCTTGTATTACAGATATTCAAGGCACTACATATGGCATACTATTCTGCAATATCGAATCCCTTCTTGATGCTTCAGGATTCAAACGACTTGAGTAACGACAATGCTCGCCTTCTGCTAGTTGGCAATCCAAAATGGAAGAATTTTAGACGGCGTATTGACGATATAATCAGAGCTGTAGGGAATCCATCCACTACACCTACCATAGGTGGTTAGTCCTTTTTTGATCCTCTATGGTTGATTTTGAGAGTGGGAGATTGCTTTGGTTCACGTCTTCATCATTCACATGCGTTCTCAATGTGATTTGAATAGACCATTCTCCTTGCGAGAAACGTGTTAGAACCTAGATTAAACGTACCCTTCATTGACCCAGTTGTATCCAGAACACCACATCTGAGACAGATACGGGGTAGAAAGAACATCCATATTCATACTCGCATTGTTTACTGAGTACCAGCATTATATACCCAATTTTGCTTGCTCTAAATGAGACATATCTTCTAAAGCTTCTCGTGCCATTACTCTGACTCGAATATCTACATCTGTGCCAGAGACATACGAGAGTGTTACCCTCATCCGTCGTAGCAAATCGCTCGACAGGAATGAAACGCCATAAGATGATTGATATATTTGGGCAGTGGTTCCTCTAATTAGGAGCGAGAGAAAGTGAAGAGCAGCTCGCCGTAGAGCGGGAAATTTCGAGTTCAAGGAAGATGGGTAATCGTCCATTGTTGGCGTAACCTTTTCTGTGAACTCCGATCCAGAATCCTTGGAGGTCACTGCTTCAACTTGCAGTAGATCCACCATTCCTTCTGACAGGTCAACCAGGTATGGAAGCAATGCCAATGGTTGCGTATTCTGGCAATCCGCCAACAGAGACAACGCTGATGTACGCAGCGCGGTGGGTACGTGAGTAGACCTTACAGTGTGAAGCAGTGGAGGGACAATTAGGTTGCCTGGATCAATGTTAGAATCTGGTTGAACATAATATCGCAAAGCAGATACCATAAGCCCCCAGCATTTCTCCGCACCGGCGTATGACTAACGCCAAGGCTTCACCAATTCGTATCCTGGTGTCTACGTCCTGCTGTGTCATGTTTCCAGTTTCAAGACCGGTAAGTCCCCGAGTGTATTCACAAAGCAGCCCCTTCAAGACTCCATCACCAAACCTATCCACCAGCGCAGCGAGACCTTGAACTGCATTCAAGAAGATATACGAATCATCGTCCTGGATCGACTGAAGAAAAATGTCCTGTATGGCAGGCACTAGTGCGGGATCTACCTCTCGTGACTCCAGGGACTGAGGGGACACTAATTGACGGAGGAGAAGTAATCCATGAGCACGAACGGGTAAGATTGGATCCTGCAACAGCTTTAGAGCCCGTTGGTAGATGTCTCGCCAGCCGTCGTCTCCTGATGCATATTTCCTTGTCTTGCTGGTACTACTACCAGTGGCTAAGCGAGCGGTCATGACCATCCTAGCCTCCCGTGCAACGACTCTTATAGCTGTGGGACCATTGAGCGCACAAGGCTCCAAAAGCGAGAATATCTCGTTGAGTACGGGTTCGGTACGTGCGGATAAATCCTCGTTTGCTACAAGCGGTTAATCAAAATATTGCGTAGTATATCCCCACACGAGAAACTTACCCTCAAGAACTGAGAGAAGGAGATTGACAATCGTTTCCGTCATCTCGTCAGAGGTTGTATATGTCTCGGAGTCAGGTAAATCATCATCACTGTCTTCATCACTGAGTGAATCATCCCCGAGTGTGTCGACTAGCTTTAGGTTGCCAATGTGTATAACTTCAACTCCTGGATCCTGTTTTTTGTGATTCACCACGGGAGTGCGTTCTGCTGTCGTCTCTAGAGCGTACTTAATGAAGGCAAGAATTTGGCCTGGATTAGATAAAAGACCAGAAGGTGCAGTCCCGTCGGACATCGCTGTCTGCATCTGTATTATCATCTGCAGATACAGCAATGTTCTGTCCGCTTGTCAGTGGATAGCGTCATATTTGAGCATGAATGTCACGAACCGAAGAGGATTCGTTTCATTCTCTGTTTCTTGTCTGCTTTCCTGATATGCTGCTAGGAGTCTCACGAAGAATCCAGATAAGATATCGTCGCGATGAATAGACTTGAGAAGAGCCGCGAAATGACGAGGGTCCGGGTATAAATCGAGGACATTAGCATCCGGGTCAAGCTCTCCAGATCGGTTCGCATGCTTCAAGCTCTCAGGAGTAAATAAGGAGATGCCAACCGGAGACTCCGAGCTTGGTTATATAGATATCAGACTGGAGTGTCAAAAATAAAGATGCATGACCTACACATCAACACGTCGTATCTCTCCTTCAAGGCTAGACTGCCATTTGCACCCTTCATCGTCAAATACAGACCATAAGGTATCGAGTGCTTCAGAAGTAGAGACAACTCTTGACCATGTTAAAAGCAAACCTTGGACGGTCTCCTTCAATTCAGGGTCTGATGTCTTAGTTGAATCCAGATGAAATAACAGCGCATAAAGCGGTGGTATTATTGGAGACAACAAGGATTGTATAAGAGTAGGGGACGGATCAGAGTTGGTGATCAGAACAGTCAACGTGTTCAAGGCAATAGTAGCGGTGGTCTCGTTATCCGGGACTGAGCTTGCGACACGAAGGAAGGGTCCGTGTAGGAACTGAACAACTACGATGGATGCAGGGGAGCCCTCGGTTGCAAGCATCTGCGATAGACTGAATGCAGCAGCCCTTTTGTAGGCCGGATGATTGTTGTCGAGTAAAAGATTCATGATACGCGGTATGACCGTAGAGAAATACTCCTCAGGGGGTGTGAATATTAAGACTCAAGCTTCGTACCAAGTAGCACTCACCTCAGGCTTCGTACCAGAAGGGGTTGTAGACAGGATACGAGAGACATGCTGAAGTTTGTCCAGTTGAACATCGTCAAGGCCTTCGCTTTCGCCACATACAGCCGCACATAGACCTCGGACCCCCTCTGGACGCAAGAGTTGTCTGCTCATCAAATATCCACATGTACGACGAACATGCGGAATTGATGTTACAGACGACACAACACCACCAAGTGCCACAATGGCTTCAGATGGAGGAAGTCTAAAAACCCTCGTCAATCGTCAACAAGAGATCATGATGAAGAAGAGATGACCGACATTGCTAAGAGTCGCATAATCAAAGGGCGTACATTGTCAAGTGGAAGCATCATGTCTGTTGTCAATGACTTAGGAAGCCATCCCAGTCCGATAGATGGCTTCAAGAGATCAGTGATGTGCCTTTGTAAAACAACCTCAGTTATGAGAGTGCTTGAAAGGCCTCTATGTGGCCCCCCTGGAAACACCAACGCAAGCAAACGGGTGATAAGATCGGAGAGATGTAGATAGTCATCCGGAGTCGAAGTGAGATCAATTATCTTCTGCTCGTTTACAATATTGATAGATGTACTTGGCCAGGCAGAGATGATGCGAGTAAGTAGCGGCTCTACTCCCCATCGAAAAGTAATTGAGAGCAACGTCCTCAGCACGTTGAGATCCCTGGTGCCTATCAACGGAGCTTCAGGGCTAAAATCGTCTGTGTTAATCAATGCTTGGACCCGCTCAACAACGTAGAGAGCTTCATCAGCAGTTTTTAGCTGCACAGCGTCCAACGACGAAAGACAGTCAGATTTAGAGGGCAGATTCAACTCGCCATAAAACTTGTCTAGACGCGACAGAAGTGCTGATTTGAGATCATTCTGAGGTGTAGACGGCGAGTCAAGCAAGCAAGCTCCAGCACCAAGGATTACAGAAAGTTCATTCTGGTTCGACATGGAAGTCAGGGTCCAACCACGGACGTCGGCTTACTCACTGTCAGGCGCTTCGCCGCCGGCAAACGACAGTGCTCGTCTACATAGCTCATCGCAAGTCAAGATCGCTGTGTTCAACTTTCTTCTAAGTATGATAAGCTTGATAATTCATTTATTTGAAGTGGACTGCAGCTGATATTCCGCACGGTCAACGCACCGCTTATTTTCACAAAGCATGGTCGTATGATTATTTAACGCCGATGCGTACTGTTATCTCGAGGATGTACTTAATGTCCTTGTTACCGCTATTCATTTCCCCTCGAATCGCTTCATCCTGATGGCAGACATCGAACAAGTATCTCGTGGAGACGATGGTACCGTACAGGTCATCGGCGAATCCGACAAGCGTCTCATGGACCTGGGCTACAAGCCAGAGTTCAGGCGTGAGATGTCGCTGTTTGGAGTGCTCGGGATCTCATTTTGCGCGATTGGTATCTTGACCGGGATGAGTAGTGCTTTCCAGACTGGTCTGTTTTCTGGAGGACCGTTAGGCGAGTTCCAACTCTTTTAGTCATCGCTGCTTTGATATTTAAACTTTTGTAACAGGGTTATTCTGGGGATGGAATGTAAGATTGTACTTTTTTCTACTTGCCTTTTATTTTCTAACCCCGTGAATCTAGATATGTTCCTTCTTCATGTTTCTTATTGCACTGAGTCAAGCTGAGATTTGCAGTGCCTAGTCAGTCTGAGTTCGCTGCTGCTGTTTCCTGACCCCATCTGACCATGTGTCAATGCAGCCCGACTATGGGGGGCCTGTATTTTTGGGTTTGTAAATTGAAGCCTGAATTGCCTGTCTTGGGATGTCAGCATGTATTTCCCCTCTTTGAAGCAAGCGTACTGACTCACAGTCACTAGACTGTACTGGCTGGATTTATGCTATCGCCATGACCCTGACAGGGACTTCGGGCAATCTAAGGTACATACGTGAAATGTGCATCGCGATCAGCTCCTTACGAACTCAACAGCGTTGCTCTTTTCATTGCATCTCTAGCTGAAGTTGGACAAGGCCATACTCTGACCCGCGTTGAGATAGCTGCTATCGCTTGGGGTGTAAATATCTTATCTGGAATTATCAACACCGTTGGAACGAGGGCCATTGGCAGGATGAGTTCATTCAATATCTGGTGGACTCTTGGCGGAACCTTTGTATTGGTCATTACCCTGCTCGTCAAAGCACCTGTGAAGGCAAGCTCCAAAGGTCGTTATCATTTCAGTATCTTATGTCTAGCCTCCATGTCTTAGAACTCTGCGGCATTCGTTTTCACGGACGTAGAAAAGTGCGTGCGGAGCTTTATCTGAGAGTCTATCGTAACTCACTTGCTCTCAGCTTTACGGGCTGGGGTTCGAAAGGGTTTGTTGTCCTGCTTGGGTTTCTTCAGGTAAGTGTACCTAGTAAATCGTCTACTCACGCTAATTTTCGCTCTAGGCTGTGTACTCTCTGGAAGGGAGTGAGACCGCTGGGCAAGTCGCAGAAGAGGCGGTCCGTGCGGAGCTACTCGCACCTGTGGCTGTTGTGGGCAGTATTGCCGGGTCTTGGCTCATCGGACTGGCGTACATGCTGGCACTACTCTTCTCAGTCCAGAGCATTACCAGCGTACAGACTACTTCCTTCGCCATTCCAATCGCTCAGCTTTACTATGATGCTGTGGGAAAACGACTGACGTTGATGTGCTTGACGGTCATTTGCTTGGCTCAGTTCATGGCTGCTGTGACCGCTTTCACGGCCAGCTCACGGCTGTTTTATGCATTGGCTCGAGATAATGCTTTTCCTGCGAGGACGGCCTTCATGACCCTCAATAGGTATCAAGCGCCTTGGGTTGGCGTATGGACCTCCGTGTTGGTCGGCTGCATTATTTCTTGCGCCTACATTGGCTCAATCATCGCTGTCAGTGACCTTTCGCCCACATCCAATTCATACTCAACGTTGCCGTTTTTTTTAGTTCAATGCAATTCTTTCATCAGCCGCTATCGCTGTCATGCTTGGTTATTTACAGCCTATCACGATTCGTGTCTTTTGGCCAAATTCGTTCGTTTCCTCGTCCGTCCATGACTCTGATTATCTCACTATGCTTTTTGTAGACTCAAAACCAGAGGGCCTCTCCACCTGGGTAAATGGTCTTGGATCATCAATGCCGTCAGCTTTGCAGTAGGTCACTGCAGATCTATGATCTGCCTTCAAAGCTGATAATAGCTTCGTACAGTTCACCGTGTTTATTTGCGTGTTGTTCATCCTTCCTACTTCTCATCCCGTGACAAAGGATAACATGAACTACGCTGTCGTGTCAGTCGGCGGTATCATCATCCTTGTAGCGACTACTTGGATATTCTGGGGCAGATTCCATTTCAAGGGACCGGTGCATACTAACATTATGCTCGGAGATAAAGCATCTGTCGACGAGAAGCTCGAGTAACTGCAATATATCGTGTACATCTTAACTACAAGTTCGGGGCAACGCAGGGGTTGCTTGAGAGTAAATCTATGCGGCATGCGTTGTGCGCTCGAATACCGGGAATGACATTTACGCGGAAAGGTTGTTTACACCTTCGGTGATTTCTTCGACACCGGTCTCAACGAGCTTGGTAATCTGCAACGAATTGTAATCAATGAATGTTCAAATATAAACGGAAACGACAAACCTTGCCGATCGCTATCGTTCGCCCTTCGTCTCGTAGAGTAAAACGACCTAGCTGTGGGTAGTCGACAAACCGTTCTACACAGACAGGAGCAGTGGTCTCAATAAGTGCGACAATTTTTTGACCCTTCTTCGCAAATTGAGGTGGCTTCTTTGACTTCCGGCCAGTGGCTTTGTCAAAGTAGTGGAGAAGCGCCTGTATCCTATGGTCAGTGGAGATATACCTGCGGGCTATATATGTAGACGTACAACTAAAGTGACTTCTTCAGCCAATGTATGGCAATGCAGGACTGCCGAATATCCAGCACAGATAATGTTTTTGTGCTCTAATATTGCCAGCTGAGCCTCAAACTGGCGTACAGAATGAATGGGCTTTGCGGGGCTCGTAAGCACAAATCCAGGGCTGATATCTTCATCCTCCACGCCGCGTAGACGGATACGAACGTTGTCACCACAGACAGCGGAGTTGACTTCGTCTTCCATCTCGGTGTAGATGGCAGCGATTTCAACTTGATCTTTGTTGGGCATGAGAACAAGTTCGTCGCCTTTGCGGATGTGCCCAGACTCTATTTTTCCGACGACAATGGTACCCATATCTTTGTACTTTTCAGAAACAGGCATCATCAAGGGTGCGCTGACCTTGCGATCTACCATCGGTAAGTGATCCAGGAGCTCGAGGAACGAAGGGCCCCTAAAAAAGCAGATTGAATACGATTCGTTGGCGTACGAAGATGTGATTACTTACGACCACCATGAACATGTCGATGGAGGTACTCGATCTTTCAAGTTGAGTCCTGTGTAACCGGATATAGGTATGAAGGAGATGTCGGTTTTGGGATTGAACCCAGCCGCCTTCACAAAAGGTGTAAGTTTTTCTTTGATCTCGTCATATCTCCCTTTATCCCAATTGACGGTAATATCGTCCATCTTATTGATCGCGATGATAAGCTTGGACACACCAGCCGTCTTCACCAACATGATATGCTCTCGGGTCTGACCTCCGCGCTCAAAGCCAGTTTCAAACTCTCCCTTTCGTGCAGAGATGACTAGGATTCCGATGTCGGCTTGGGCTGCGCCAGATATCATGGAAGGAACGAAGGTCTTGTGCCCCGGAGCATCAAGGATGGTATAGCGACGGAGGTCCGTCTCGAAGTAAGCTCGTCCGACCTCGACAGTCTTTCCCTTTAGTCGTTCCTGGGGAGTGGAGTCGAGAGCCCAGCTAAGATACCAAGTCTCTCGACCGGCGTCTTTGGCCTCCCTTTCGTACTTCTCCATCGTCCGCTTGTCGACCTGACCAGTAATGAACAACAGATTACCACCTAGGGTGCTTTTACCGGCATCAACGTGGCCAATGAATACAATATTGAGATGTTCCTTGACTGCAAAGGACGATCAAAAACTGAAGTTGATGTAATCGAGACGTGAAAACAGACCATTTCCGAATAAATCTTCCAGTACAGCTTTATCCGCGGCAGCCTGCACTTCCTTGGCAATAGCAGCAGTATCTGTCTTGCTCTTCTCTAGGGAGAAAGTCTTGGATGGTGTGGTAGATGGTGCAGGCGACTCGGATTTAACTTTAGCGGCTGCAGACTTGGTAGCAGCGGCTGATTTTGGCTGTGATTGTGTAGGAGGAGGAGCAGGAGGAGGAGCAGAAGGAGCAGGCTGAGCAGGCTGAGCTGCAGGAGGCTTGGAACTGCCGATGCTAAGAGATATAGTAGGAGGGGGAGGAGGGGCTTCTGTTAGCTCTGGCCGCTCAAATGGTGGTGGAGGCGGTGGTGCTTGCTGCTGTGGTTGTGAAGGAAGAGCAAACGACCTTCCTGGGACGAATTCATATGCGCCAGCGTTGAGTCTGCTCATCTCGGTGGTGGAACGGGAAAGAGTATCGATAGATATACATCTTTAAAATCAACTTTAAATTTGCTTCTTCGTCAAATCGTCCATGTATCACAATTCTTATTCACAACAGTCTCTACGTTAGATGACATTGTATGCACAGTAGACAATCTAAATTAATTCCTGTGGTTGAATATAACACAATGCCCAGCGGCGAAGCGGTTCAAGTCATCAAATTGCCGCCATCACATCATCTCTCTCTCATTCCATGTCTGGAGCTCCTCCTGAAGAGTATCTCGCTGTCCTCAAGGCCTCTTACGACTACGACCCACAATCCGACGATGAGATAGCTATCAAGGAGAATCAAATTCTCTTTCTCTTGGAACGGGTCGATGAAGAGTCAGTGACAGTCAGTTCCTGTCGTCCGCTTCGTGCACTCTTACCATCTATCATAGCTGGTGGAAAGTCAAGCTCAAAGGCGAGTCTCAAGACGTTGACAATCCTAGTGGGCTGGTCCCTGCTGCCTACGTAGAGCAGGTGCGCCATTATCACCTATCTCACACGTCTCTACAACTCAGGCTGTTCGAACATAGGCCGATCATACCTCTGTCGTTAAAGCACTGTATGACTACGAGGCCAGCGCCCCCGGAGAACTTTCAATATCTGAAGATGATATTCTCTTGGTTTTTGAGACAGAGGATGAATGGATACTCGTGCAAAGTAGCAAGGAGGGCGGCAAGGCCGGCTTCGTGCCTGCTAATTATGTCGAACCTTACAGTGGGGAGGACGAAGAGCAGCCGGCTCCTCAACAACAGATCGTCGTTCCTCCTTCAGTAGGTGCCTTTCTGGTGTCCTAGTGTTTCCTTTCATTCATTTTCTGTTTAACAGCCCCCTCCGGTCGCTGCCCCGTACGTAGACCCTGCAGAAAGGGTCGCCGCATCCAAAGCCAGTGCTGACGATATCAAGACGTGGTCTGTCTCCGAAGTTGATAAGAAAGGAAAGAAGACGAAAGGAACGCTGGGTATCGGCAGTGGTGCTGTTTTCTTCGCCAGTGAAACTAGCAAGGTATGTCGTTCTGAGTCTTCCTGTACTTCAACGTGGATTTATGGATATCTAGGCAGCGGTTCAGAAGTGGCCAACCGATACTATCACTAACATCAACATTGAAAAGTCCAAACACGTTCATTTCGATGTTGGAGACCCAGCCCCTACTAGCCTCCACTTCAATGCCGGCTCTAAAGATAATGCTGAAGCTATCGTTACCAAGCTCGAGTCCTCTCGCGCTATGGCCATCGAGGCGAACACTGAATCTACAAATGTTCCTACAGCTACCACGAGAGCGCCCCCGCCGCCTGCCATAGACACTGCGTCATCCAAAGTCGCCAAGGCTTCGGTCCATTTTGCTCCCAACTCTCCTCAGATAATTCCCCCTCGCGAGCCGTCAGAGGATGACGAAGAAGAGGAGCCAGAGGAACCAGTTTACGAAGATGGCGAAATCGCTGTAGCACTCTACACCTTCACAGCGGATGGAGAGGACGAACTGTCAGTTGCAGAAGGTGAAAAACTGCTAGTCATTGAGAAGGACGGAGATGAATGGTGGAAGTGTCGCAATGAGCATGGAAATGAAGGAGTAGTCCCCGCGTCGTATATCGAGCTGGCTTCTACTCAAGGGAAGTCTTCGTCTTCCCAGCCTGTTGCTCGGGATAACGAAGAGGAAGATAATGCTGCCAAGGAAGCTGAGGCTCGAGCTCAGGCAGAAGAAGCTGCCGCTGAAGCCGAACGCGCCCAGCAAGAAGAGGAACGCAAGGAAAAAGACCGTAGAAAGAAAGAAGCACAAGAGCGCGCGAAGGCCGCCGCCGCCGCCGCCGATGCAGATCGAAAGAGACGGAAAGAAGCTGCTGCTGCCCAGCAGAAGAAACCCTCGCCCCCTCCTGCAAGGTCAGGACCTTTATACCGATTCTATCGCAGTACAGTGACATATTCTTTGTTAATCTCAGTCGTCCATCGACTTCGGATAGCAAGAGTCGCACTGATTCGAGCACAGGACGAAACTCTCTGGACAACGGCCGTATGTTTCACTCACTCTCTGATGCGTTAGATTTTAAACCATTGTATTCCGTTGCAGCTCCGCCCCCTGACCGCGTTCGTATCTGGCATGACCGCAGCGGGCAGTTCCGCGTCGAAGCCGCTCTTCTTAGCTTCAAAGATGGTAAACTCAGACTCCACAAAACTAACGGCGTTATTGTAGAGGTACCTTCTGAGAAGATGTCCATTGAAGACATGCGTTTTGTCGAGAAACTCATGAGCAAGAAATCAAGACCCCAGGTGTCTAAGAAACTTTCAGACGACGACATCCCTCTTGCTCTACAGCGTCCTAATTCCACCGGTGACAGATCGTCTAAAGCCATTCCCGCCAAGAAAGTACCTACGATAGACTGGTTTGACTTCTTCCTGACTGCGGGTTGCGATATTGATGATTGCACACGGTACGCGGCGTCCTTTGAAAGAGACAAGATGGACGAGTCTATTTTGCCTGACATCACGGAGTCTGTTTTACGCTCTCTTGGTCTTCGGGAGGGAGACATCATTCGGGTCATGAAAGCAGTTGAGAAGCGCAAGCCTCAGCCACCGGCGGCAGACAAGAATAAGGAGCAGATTGCCAAGGACGAGGAGTACGCGAAGCAGCTTCAGGCACAAGACAACAGAGGTCCTCCAAACTTATTCTCAGGGCCAGGTGGAGTCCTTAAACCGTCGAGGCGAGGAAGACCTCAGCCTAGCAAGAGTTTGCCCTCGGGTGTGGACTTGAATGCTATTAATGCAGTTTCAGATAAGATTCAGCGCACTGAGTCACCACAACTTTTAAGTCCTACGAATACTACCCCAATTTCAGCTGCTCAGGTTCCTCCCAGGGCTAGCTCAGCAGCACCTACTATCAACGGTTTCGACGATGATGCATGGACAAATCGTCCGAGTTCCACGAAACCGCTCGCTCCTACTCCTCCTATTCCGACTGCGCGCGCGCCCTCTGCACCGCCTGCCCCCGTACAGGTTGCTGCTCCTGCCGCCGCCGTTGCACCTGCTGCCTCGGCAAGTTCTCCGAGTCTCGCAAAGACCACAGAAGCCGATATATTTGACCAACTCGCGCGGTTGAGCCAGTTGAGACAAAATACAACTCCACAGGCTCCGGCGCCCGCTCCAACTGGGACACCACTGTCCAATCCGAGCTCCATACCTCCGGCGCCTACTCCTCCTACCGTTTCTGTCGGATACCAGTCTGGGTTGGGCGTGGGTAACTCGCCTGTCCCCATAGGCCAACATCTGCAAGCGCAGCAAACGGGTATCTACAATGGCGCGAGAGGGCCGTACGCTCCCGTTCCCGCGAACCAAGGTCTGCTGCAGCCATTGATACCGACACAAACAGGTTTCAACAATTTCGTACCGACAAGGCCAAACGGCAACATTCTCAACGCCTCGTCCCCACTTGGTGGACAATCCCAACAGCAATCTTTCCTCCTCCCGCAACAGACTGGGTTCCCCGGTTCTCAGCCCTTGATCTCCCAACAGACTGGGTTCCCTGGTTCTCAACATGTGCTATCTCAGCCTACGGGCGTGCCATTCGGAAATTTCAATGGAGGATATAATGCTGTGAACCCTTTCGGGACTGGCAGTATCGTCACGAGTAAGAAGCCCCACACACATCACCCCCTCAAATTTCTTTACCTGACATCCAACTTTAGACCCTACAGGATTCAACCCTGGATTTGGTCAGAACTTAAACGGGTTTTCGTCTCCACCACCTGTACCACCACTACCTTCATCTCCACCTACTAACAATACCAACCCAGCAAACATTTTTGCTCAGATGAAATCTGGCACATTTGCCACAGATAACGACACGTCTGGTCCGCAGGGTGCAAGTACGTGCATTCCACATCACCTCACTGATTTGCTTATTTATGTCTCAAAATAGATAAATATGATGCTTTGAGACCGTATGGTTCGCAGGTTTTCGATTCCTGTTCCCCTCATTTGCTTTCTAACATCTTAACCACAGGTTTAGCACCTCAGCCAACGGGTTGGGGAGGTTTCCAAGGTTCCTATGTTGGATATCACTAGTATCTCATTTTCCATAACATAATATGATTATCGTTCCAGAGCTACATTATCCGTGGAGACTGGCTATACAGTGAAATAAATGACAAACAGAAAATTAAGATGCATGCTCTATTATGCCCTGCGCATACCCGACCCTGATGAAGTAGGTTTGGAGACATTGCCGTACTGACGATGGCAGCTCCCTGGCCAGCAGGTCCGCTACAAGAGGATAGATGGCTGGAAGGTACCTAGAGAACTGAATTCTTCGGGTTAATAATGTCATCACAGAACGTCAAAAGAACACTCGTACAGCTTTTTCGTCGAACCTGCAGAAGCCATCAAGAATCTCTTCTACTACCGGCGTCCAAGCAATGATGTTTTTCGATTGCGAATCGTGGCGAAGCTTGTTATAATCACCAAGTACGCCTAGACTTAGACTACGAGGAATGAGTAGGGGAACAGTAACAGCAAAGGAAATACTAACGGAAGGAAGCGATCGGCAATCTGAGAGCGAGCAGTCTGATGAGCTGGACGAGGATCGTAGTACATCCTGAGTAGTATATGCACTAATGTCGCAGCGCTGCTTGACTCTTGTTTCAAGAGATTCGGTAAGTGCTTCATGAAGCCTACTTTCCAATCAATTCATCAGTGAACGTCGCTGGTTGAAGAATCTGAGTACTCGCCTACTTTCCATAATCCCGTTCGTAACTCTTTGTCCTCATTGAACATTCGAGCAAACTGGTAGCTATGGTCAAGCACACCCATGAGTCGTAACATCTGCTCTGGTGGTATTGTGTTGTAGACTTTCTCGTTACGTAGCAGATCGTTCGTTGTCTCTATGAGCAGAAGCTGCAGCACACATTTCACGATGATCTGCTTGAATATTCGACGACGTTCTGTTAGCGAGGGCAGGGGTCCGTTGTTGGTTTGCTCGGACGTCAGAGGTGCAGGAAGTATTGCTTGCCCGTTGTTTTCTTCAGATACATAAATGAGAAGTGTGTTGATAAGGGAACATATGAACGCACCTTCCGCTAAGTCTGGACTTGTGCCATCTAGTTCTACTCTCAACGATTCATCAAACAACTGGTGAGGAGTTGTAGTCTTGAACAACTTGACAAATGTAGTGACTACTCGTTCCCATCGAGCAGGGCTGAGCTTCGAGACATTGTTTTCCAGCAGCTGCTGGAAGCAAGACGTTCCAATGCGGGCCAAAGTGTCATTTTCTGAGGTCAATGAGTATAGCTATCCACATCATAACGAGCATTGACCTACCTTGACAAATACATACGCAGAGCAAATCTAAAAGCCCGTCGAGGAAGCGTTCCAAAATGGTAAAATAGAAGGTATAGAGGTCGATCAAATCACGGAGGGCTTGTATCATAGTCGTGGATAGCCAGACACTCATGTCCTCTTGCGTGCTGAATCTCGACAGATCTTGACTCGACTTGAGAACCGCGAATATAGGAAAGAGAAGCTCCTGGCACACTGTGTCCCAAAACTCTACAGGATATGTAGACCCATAAGTTTTTAGTGTTGTAAATAAGGAATCCAGCGCCCTGATTTCAAAATTAGGAGCAGCACTGTGGAAAAAGAAAATGACTAGTCCATACAAGCGTCGGACCTCCAAATCCTCCCCATTCATAATGATATCATAGAATCCGAAAAGCACAGGATACCAGTATTTGATCATGTTGTCATCCATAGAGGTAGTCAAAGTAGTTCCTGCGGTGGACCAACCACACTCAGGGCATTCAAGCATGACCGGTATTATGCCTCGAAGCATGGCGATGGCTAAGAGACTAATCTTTTGATACTTGCTGACTTTGCAAAACTCTGTGACGCAAACTGTCAAGTCTGCAAACGCGCCGTGATGGACGATGGCAGCGAAATGATCTCTGTTCAAACTCGTGACAATCTCGAACGCAGAATTGGCAATGCGTTCTAATAGATATGAGCAAATGGCACCGTGGTCTATTAATGATCTCTCACCTGTCACGACCTGGGAGGCTGCCTGGAAAACACCAAACATTGTACGCCAACCTGACCGCATATTCTGCACTCGGGCCTGTATCATTTGCTGAAGGCACTGCAATACCTATAAACTGAAGATCAGTGATTTGTCGGCGAAACAGTAGCCAACAACACACCATATCGCGAATTTCCGGATTGGAGTTATGTATCATGGTATGCTCAAATGGCTTTAGGAAATCCTTCTGAAATTTAAAGTGCGGTAGCTCCTCCTTCTCAAGGAAGCGCATAGCAAGCTGTCGCAGAGAGTCCAAAGCAAAGAAACCAACGTGAGGATTGTTATGACAGCAGACCTAATTGCAAATCGAATTAGAACACATTCCGCCGAAAGTCAAGTTGGTGAGAAATTCACTTGGTTGAAGTGTTCTCCAATGATATCCCAGAGGTTGGACCATTCGAGACGAATCCGAGTCATGTTGTAGTATGAAATCTCAACCAATTTTTGGAGACTGAACAACCGAGGTTGTTGAGACAATCCAGACGACTGTATCTCTTCCCAAGACACGTCGCTAAGAGCTTGAACAAAGTCGACAATAGCGGTCTGAAGAAAGGAAGTGAGTAAAGATGTGTTTGGTATGCTGCAATACGTACCCCAGAAAGATAGTGACTCAAAGAGAAGACCATGTCTGCAGCCACGGTGATATGTGTAGAACGACTTTCATTTGCCAACTCTTCCGTTGGCAATTTACGAGAACGCCTAGGTGTATGTGAGCCTAAAAATGCAGTAGAATGGACCTGACCTCGTACCCTTTCTGTCCTGATACCTCGATTCCACCACTAATGAGCTGCATGTGCTCGAGCTGGCTGACACAAGTCAGCACCTCGTGCCACGAACCTTTCAAATGATTGCCTTCAGTGACTGCAACGTCCAGCAACGCTTTGATCGCTTCCATATTCTTCGTCTTCATTTCTCCCAAGTTGTTCAGGAATGTGAATTTCGCAAGAGTAGTAACGAACGCATTGCGTTCCAGCTCCAGATCAAAGAAGCACACTATCCGGATCGCGCATTTGAATCCATCTAGACAAAGCTCAACTGTTTCTAAATCATCGGTCTCTTGTAGAGGACCTGACAGCCCAGCAAGGAAGGGGATCCAAGCCACCTCAAGCATTGGCCGTACGTGGACAAAATGGGAAGCACTGAAGAATTGATCACCGCTCCTGGAACCCTTTCGTTGTGTACGCATCATCGTTCTGAACAACGCCTCTGTCTTGGCAGTCAGCGATATGTTAACAATTCTAGCCATTGTCATACCTCTGTCTTGTTCGCCATACCACTGGACTGCATAACGTAAGCTTCTTTTTGAAGATCGCGCCCGACGTTCGCTAAGGCATTTGCGATACCTGGTCCAGTGGCGCTTAAGGGAAGCCCTGTCTCTACTTCATCCTTCATTTTGATCTCATTATTGACAATGTCATCGTAAATCCCAGACAGCAAGTCTTCTGGGAGATCTGCGTTGTCATTGATTCCACGATTATTCCTAATGAAGTCGGCTTTCGTCATGCGTTTTTTGACTTGCGGGTTGTGGGCATCGGTGTTGAGCAGAATAACCGAGTAAGCGAGAACATATGCAGCGTCTGAGAAACTAAAGGTCGGTCAACCGCTACTTGTGACTAAATTTGAACTTGCCAGCATTCGCGAACACGGTTTGAGCGTTCCCGGCAATGTAGCGTTCAGCGAACTTGAGCATATAACGATCAATCTTTTGTGCTTCACCCGGCAGACGGAAGGACTGCAAAAACACCCGAAGGGCGTCAACGAAAGGGAGATCATTGAAGTTAAGTGAGTCAACGAAAGCGTGCATGGTGGCAATATTTTCTTCATCACTAGAAGATAGTTCGGTGTGTCAAATGTAAAAACAGCAGAGCAGATACACAACGGCTCACCCTTCACCAAGGTATTCACCAATCATTGCCTTGCTTAGTCCATCTGTATGCAGAAGGAAATTTGCGATATCTTGCGGCGACTTGCTCGCGATAAAACCCGCTTCAATCAAAAACGAGATGCCCTGTAGATACAATTACATATGCTACCAATTGAATGGTAAGAAATACCAACACGCTTGGGTTTGAAATTAAACTTTTTGATGCCCTCCAGAAGAGTCGTCTTCTTTTGCTTGGCACTCTCGAACTTGCTAGGATCATCAGCCAACTCTGGTGTCGGTTGCCGTAACGCCTCAGAGCTGTTTTCGGCAGACATTTTATCGAGAGACGGATCCGGTGTAAGGGACTCTCGCCTGATGTCTTCTCCAGTCTGAGAGGCGGAACTAGAAGCCACGAGAGTACTGTCGTCCAAAGTCTTGCCTGCCGCTGTTCCCCATGCTACCAAAGACCTCAACACCGTCACAAGACATTCCAGCCCCTGCCTTCTTAGTTGAGATTCAGATAAACCCACTGTAGAGGTATCCATGGAGCCGGAGACAGACATGGCAGCCGTGCTCAGAGACGGTGGTACATTTGCATTTAAAGATTTCGTGGTGGGGGTAACCGCAGGGCTCGGGGGCTCGTTGGCTTTTTGGTGAGGTGTAGATGGTGTCGTACCGATCTTGGATATGATATTCATCAAGCTGGAAAGACAGACAATGAGTACGCTATATTAAGAAGAGATTATAGAAACGAACTGCTCGTATATATTATCTGCTGCATCACTATCACAGTCGTAGTTGAGATATATCTCTACCAAAGCCTGCGGATCTTGGCACAGTCTTGATAGCATGGCTAAGATGACGGCTTTTTGTTTCAGTGTAGACGTCCTCATTTCTAGGATAGGTATGAAAATCTCATGCAGAAGAACCTCAATCTCTTTCTGCAGCACAAAATGAATATGACATCGAAGCAACCTTGAATGCAAAACGGACCTTGAGCTTCGTTCGCATGCCGGATAATACCCTCCAGAAGATCTCCACACTGATCTCAAAGACTTGAGGGATAGGGCTGACAGCGTTTCGACTCAGGGTCAAGCAAAGGTATTGGTTTATTGCCTGAACGAAGGTGGTTGCTTCATTCGATGAGTTGGAGTATATAATCGCCGAAGGATCCACAAACAGAGGCATGTGCGAGTTCAACACTGTCAATACAAGATGAAGAGAGAGTAATTTCGATCGCATAGCATGCGATTTCATGTCTCGCTCGCTTTTACGTGGTCATAAGTGAATGTCAAAAGCGGGAAAAGATGTTACACACCTCTCATTATTGAGGGGCTTCATTGTCAACTTGCAAAGGGCCCGGAAAACCAGGAACGCGTCCTTAATGAACATATCCTTGGTAGACAGCTCCTTGTGCCCGTTAGCAGAGTTGTGGGTGAATCGATCTTGAGATTTCATTGCTTCGTATACAATTCTGTCAAAACTTAGCGACCATACTCATGAATTGATTGAATTTATCCTACCCTAAAGCGGCTGGCCGATGTCGTTCCCCCCTAGAAAGGTCTACAGTAGTAGCTTCAGGATCGAAATCGTGCGCTGGTGACACGGCATCCGAACGAAGCGGAAGTGAGGCTGTTGACGCAGTTGCGTCAGTCTTTGAATCATCTATACGTTGCCCGTTCTCTTCATGATGACCATTGGTAGAGACCGGCGGGGTTCTGGGTGTCGGTGATGGAATCGCGAAGGGGAGCTGTTTCGAGGATCCGAAGCTGTCTTGACTGGGACTGCGAGGTAAGGTAGCGCTATCAAGACTGTCACCAATTCTACAACGGTTAAAAACGTGGTGCACCATCTGTGATAGACCTCCTTGAGCAACCATCTGATTGACAGGGTCATTGCTTAGGAGGAATACATTGTACACCGTGCGGACTGCTTTGAGTAGAGACGAATGATGTACCAGTACTGTAGGCGAGAGTACCAGTGACAGAAGAGCTTTGACAATCTGTAAGGAGACTGTTTCTGGAGTAGTTTCTGAGTGACAGGCAGTGATTGTCTGTGTGACAAGGTCAACGAGAAGGGGTGATCTATCCTCAGTACTGGGACCGAGTCCAGGAGATGCCGGTGGAGAAGAGTATTTTGGTACTGAGGACGACGGTGGCTCTGCAAAAAACGAGTAAGATATGAGCTTGGAGATGCAATCCAGACTCGCTATCATCAATTTCTCGTTCTTCGTGTCGCAAGCTAAACGAAGGGGTTCGAAGATTTCTCGTGGACGATCACCTCCCTGATTGTTTCGAATTAATTCTAGTGCCTTTTGAGTACTTTCACGTAATGGAGCAGAGCGTTTCGCATCCTTGGAGGAAGCAATAGTTTCTAAAGCGGACGATATTAACACAACCGATACCGTGCTGTGACCCCTTCCGATGGTCATAGAGCGTCTGTGGGCAGGTGACAGAGGGGAACGAGGGGAATTCGGTCGATGAGGATCTCTAGACATGCTGTGTTGGGTTTGTGAGGGTGATGGAGACTCTGGAGCTCCTGCCGGGATGTCATTGGGCGTGGAAGGTTCATGCTCAGGCGTTGGCTGAGCGGATGGCACGTGTACTGCGTCCAAGGTGGCAGGCTGGCCGTGCAATGCCTCTTCCTGGGGAAGAATTGGCTGAGAAGGAAGCTGAGGTGCAGGTGCCGCAATAGCACCAGATTCAGAGGAACTTTCGGGTTCGGGAGTGGCAGGATCATCATAGCCTAAGGAGGGTACACGAGTGTTTTGCGTGTCTGTGTCTGCTACCTCCGGCTGGTCAGAGTGCGTGACACTCGGCTCCTCAGGCTTGCTGCTTGGGTCGTCCAGTACCTGTGAAACAGACGAGCGGGTGACATGGCCGTTCATAGTGTGATTCACCGTTGGAGACGAGGGTAAAGGAATTTCAGCGGCATAAGTCGGTTCATACATGCTGAACGACGGCGCTGCCGTTCCCAATGCTGTTGGACGCAATGGCAAGGAGATAAATGGTTACTGGAGGCCGGTGAGGTTGCGCAAATGTGCACGGTCACAACTGCTGTCACGCATATCTATTTTTTCTTCCCGACCCCTCAACAATAATGTCTTCAGTGCCGACTGGGGCTTCGGCTGCTGTCCTTTTACGCTCTGAACCTGTTCCTGATTCCTTTGTGTCTGTTAAGGGTCCTGACTTCGAAAAGCCTCTTACTCTACAAGCGTTTCTCCAAAGTTATGAACGTATCGGATTTCAGGCAAACAGCTTGGGTAAAGCTATAGATATCGTGAATCGGATGGTGCGTCACATCGACTTACTTGTCATGATTCACGTCTCATAGTATTATAGCGTAGTTGGCGTCTCTCAGATGAGCCACTGGCGGAGGATGAATCTGACCAGTATCGATCTTCGCAAGTACGCGCCGAGACTCGATGTAATGTCTTTCTTGGTTATACTTCCAATTTGATATCTTCCGGACTTCGCGAAGTCATCCTATATCTGGTGAAACACAAGCATGTAGCTGCGATTGTTACTACTGCTGGAGGCATTGAGGAGGACTTCATCAAGTGTCTCGGAGACACATATCTTGCGGACTTCAATTTGGACGGCGCCGGTCTGCGCAAACGGGGCATGAATCGGATCGGAAACCTCGTTGTCCCCAATGACAACTACTGCAAGTTTGAAGATTGGCTTACTCCAATTCTTGATGCAATGTTGGCGGAGCAGAAGGAGACTGGGCAGGTGTGGACTCCGAGCTCTTTCATTCGCAGGTTGGGCAAAGAAATTAACAATGAGGAATCGGTATATTACTGGGCTTACAAAGTGAATAGAAGCGAGTTCTATCATTCACCAGTCAATTCTAAGCATGGCTCCCTTAGAACGACATACCTGTTTTCTGTCCTGCGCTCACGGATGGCTCAATTGGAGACATGATATATTTCCACTCATTCCGATCTCCTGGGCTCATCTTGGATATCGTTCAGGATATCCGTGATTTGAACGAGAAATCGCGCCAGTCTAAAAAAGCTGGCATGATTATACTTGGCGGGGGTGTGTGCAAACATCAGATCGCGAACGCAATGCTCATTGTAAAGATCATCCTCCACATCGTGCACCCGAGATTCTGATTTTGTCTCGTAGCGTAACGGTGCTGACTACTCGGTGTTCATCGTGAGTTCCAAATATACGGATTAAGTATCCTGTCTTACTGCCTTTTCATAGAATACTGGGCAAGAGTTCGATGGGTCTGATTCTGGTGCCCGACCAGACGAAGCCGTCTCTTGGGGTAAAATCCGCGCAGGTGCCGAGGCCGTCAAGGTGAGATGCGAACACTTTGAAGCTGGAAGGATGGTTATTCAACTGCTGTTAGGTCTATGCTGATGCTACGCTGGTGTTCCCCATGCTCGTGGCCGCGACGTTCGCGAAAGATGAACAGACAATATAAAGAAAAGATTGCTACAACAAAAGATGCGTGATACAAATGATTTCTGAAGATGATACATAATGTGCTTGTCCCTGGGCGTGCTATTTCTCATCTGGTTTTGAGTCTATGTTAGAACCGCGCGCACTTAAAGGTGAAGAATCATATCGTACCGTCCTGTATCTCTTTGGACCACAACACAAGATCGTCTTTCAATAGCTGCAGTATCTGCAGTGAGTCCCGAATTGTCTGTGCTATACCAGCATCGGACAAATCTAGCGACATGACCGCATCGTCGAAGGCACTTTTAGCCAAATGACAAGCACGCTCAGGACTTTTGCGAACGTCTGAATGACAAAATGTGAACAGACCGCCCTCAAAACACCTGATCCACCCACCATGATAGAAAACCGCGAAATTCAATGCGAGGCCGAGTCTGGTGGGATGTACAGACTCCAAAGTCACCATAGCGTGCCGGTACGCCAGTTTATAAGCATTTAAGGACTCCTCTGCATACCAATCACGCTCCGCTTCGTGCGCAAACTCGGCAAGATATCGATAGTAATCCCCTTTCCTGTACCGGAGGTTAGATAATTATCATCAACGGCGCGTGTCCTACACGCACATCTTCCAGTAGAACACTCGCTCTTCACCCTGCTTTGCAGCTGGTAGGAGCTGGCCGTCGAGAAGATTTACGATGTCCTTGCAAACCTTGGCCAACTCCCGTTCAATCTGCTTACGCTCTTGCCGGATGAGTGTCAACTGTCTAACCATAGAAGAAGAGCGCGAGGCCTGCATCTTCTCCAGGGTATCGACGATACGCCAACTGTTTCGGAGTGTGTTCGTTGTGTTTTTATAAGCGACAGAGAGAAGATTTCGCTCGTCGCTGTTTAGTCGACCATCGAATTGGCTTATAATGGTCTTAATCTGTGTGATGACATCTGAAGAAGTAACTGACAATTAGATGTATGTGCATCGAACTAAAAGGGAGAATTGACACACCTTCATATCGTTCCGCCTCTCCTGCTAACTCGGCAACAAACAAACATTCTGTTCTTGTTGGACTCATCTTTTAGCACTCGAGAAAGAAGGTCACTTATAGGCTAAAATAAAGTAATGAAACCAGAGTATATATGTAACACCGCGCACCGTGTACATGCGGCCGGAACGTCCACGCATCCTGCTTTCAACCCAGGGCAAAGGGGTTCGCATGTCCGATGAGCAACTCAAGGCAATTGAACTAGCTACCAAATCGGGTGTCGTTGACGTGACCGACCCATATACTCCTGATAATCCGAATCGAAAGACCGTAATTTTAAGAGCTACTAAAGAATGTCTAATTCAATACACTTACACTAGCATACTTTGACGCACGACACTAGACTCGACTACTTCTACAGAATGTGAATAAGCAACAGCTCAGTTCTTCATGAACTTTCTGAGGACGGTTCCAAACACGTTGACCGCCTTCTTGAGCTCGTCAGACTGATAAAGTGTTGATCAGCATAGTTTCAATTTCATGCTAATAAAATCCTCACGTCAGAGTTGCTAAAACTGATGCGCAAGTGGCCATGCCCTTCCGCTTCGTCCGAGACCGGGAGGGCGGAGAAGAAGGAGCCTAGAAACATCATGAGAATCAGATTAGTCAGTCACACCAAGAGATTATTTTCTGACCCGGTCCAAACAGAACACCAGCCTCAGCAATGTCACTCCAGAGTTTAAGCTCTAGTTCTTTGTACCCAAGCTTGGCGAATGAAGGATGTTCCTCAAGGTGAAGCTCAAGCTGAAGAGTGTTAGCATGCGTTTGATGCCATTGAAAGGGAAACTTACCCAAACGAACATGCCAGAGGTTGGGGGTACGAAACTGAAGAGAGGCCTAGAGTATGCGACATCTTTTTCGCTCAAGGGGACAAAGCTACGTTGGGGTTTGAGAGACGCATGGTACACCGTAGCACCGGCGCGATACCCTTGGACTGCGACCGAGGTCTGCAGATGGAATTCATCGGCGATACAGTCGATGAAGTAATCGCGCCGCTGCTTATACTGCCAGCGAAGAGCTGATAGTAAACTGTGACATTAAAACATATCGGCGGGAAAAAACACGGAGGAACTACCTTTGAGCCATCTGAGGTAGCCTGTATAGTTCCACTTCATGAGCAAGGAAGTTACCGATAGCTAAAGAGTGATAATCGTCAGACCCATGCCTAACCTCCTTTCGGTGGAGCTCACTTGAGTGAAACCACAGGGTGCCTGAGAAGAGGTCTCCGCTGCCCGCTCCAATCTTTCGGCGAACATGGGGTTACAAGTGAACCACCCCAAACGACAACCTGGTGCCACAGTCTTTGATACTTATCAATCCAATGCCTGATTTCGTGGAAAAAGTTATCCAACAGACCTTAGAAAAGGTGTCGAGCCGAATAACTCGTCCTTGATAGTCGAACCTATTAGAATCGTTTGGTACGAGCAAGAATTGAGACTTCCTCGACTTGAACAGGATCTACCTCAAATAGCTAGGCGCCAAGTGCGCGATGTAATGGTCATCCTCCTCCTCTGGAACGTCTGTCTGGGCAGCACGTTGCTTCTTGGGGATATATGAACCTTGTTGGAGGAAGTAGTATGGATCGTCCTCGACAATGATGATATCATATTCAAGTAAGTAAGGCAATAACTGTGAGCCCGGAAAGCTAGCTGACCATATTCGACACAGATCGCGTATATTTCCTTCTTGCGTTGGGCGCCCATGGTCTGAGAGGCATTAGTTTCAAGATATCAAAGCAAGATGAACAAACTCACTGCTCCTGTAGGGTTCTGGCCAACTGGAACCGTATACATGACATGAGGCCTACAAGTCGACTCATATAAATGGTAGGTAAGCTCAGCACGAACAAATATATATACCGAGGCATGCCTCTTGCTTCTTCGTCCCATTCCTCGAGCACAACACGTAAAGAAATGCTGCTCATACCTTCGCTGTCCATGGCCACAGGTACCGGAGTAACACCGAAGGGACGAGCGCTCTGAAGTGAAGGTTGGTGAGCAACGAGTGAAACACATAGAATATGCAAAAACGAACCGCCAAGGCACTCGGATAGGTCCATTCCGAGACTATGACTCCTTCACCTGGATTGAATAGAGTGAGCACTGTCTTCGCCCAGGCGTCAGTGTTGCCAGTGTGGACTAATGTTGTCCAGTTCCCGTAAGCAGGCTGATACACTTTCTCCACAAACTCATTGAGAACTTGCTTGAGCTGAGGCAGTCCACTAGCCATGCCTTTCTCTCTGATAAGAAGACATATACTCGACATAGGCTGAATACTTACCGTATTGCAGGCCGGTCTCCAGGTTCAGATCCCCCGCATTCTTAGCATATTTGCCTACGGAGAAAGAGATGGTTTTCTCTTTGGATTCGGAACGTGAAAACAGCTTCCACAACCAAGAGAGGGATGATTCTTCCTGGGTGGGCCTCAGAGGGAAAGAATCCGGCACCAGGATGTTACCAGAGATCGAAGAGAACGGGAAGTAAGATGCGTTCGGTAAACCTATAGTAACGAACGTCCGTTAGTCTAAAATCTTCACGAAAAGGCAAAAGTTCACCTCCGGCTAGACTGATCAAACCGGGCTTTCCCATATACTTCTGCAATCCTTTGAGAGGCGAGGTTTGGCGAGACCGCGCGAGGGCCGACAGATGATGCGACAAGTCGATAGCATCTCCATGTTTCTCGTTGTTCATGATGGGCAAAGAGTAAGAGATAAGCAACGATGCAAACGAACGTACTTAGTACAGTAAGCAGCCATCGTATTAGTAACTGGCCCGGGGCTTCCCATGATAAAGGGAAAAGATAGCGTGGACCTGTGCATGACACATCTCAATTTAGGAAATATTTCCGGGGTTTTGAACCTGAAATATTCAGCTATGTGCCTCGACACTAACGAAAGAAATAATGCGTAAGTTTTCGTGATAGCAGAGTTCAAAGGAGTTTGAAAGTACTATATGATGCAGTGACCTGTCATAATTCAATTCTGCCCAGTGGGCCATCACTGATTTTTGATCAGCTTATGCATCTACTGTTGGCATATATCTATATATTCTATTCTCCCCCTCTTCGATAAAAAAAGCTTATAGACTTGCATATAAAATGACAGTTACTGTCGCATGCGCACTCTAAATACATACCGTCGACCGAAATTGCAAGTACGACATGCACATCGAGAGTGATCAGAATCCCATAGTCATTAGGTACGATACATCCGAGTAAAAGCTCTACAAGGATACAGCATACAAATGTCTGCCTGACCTGACCTGACCATGTTCGAATAGAGCAACTCCCTTCCTACTCATTAAGCCATACTTCGCTCGCTCGTTACGTCGCATCTTGCAAGGATGATAGAGGGCGTCGCAAAAGTATATCATCTGATAGTGAATTAGATGAGCACAAGTACAGAAACACCAGTGCAACCAACCTTGAGGGAAGCCACTCAGCATCCTAACAAGAAGCGCGATGGACGCGAACGTCCGAAGGTTGCCTGAACGCTGGAAGGTCCGATAAAGCCTATAAGCATGCCTAATGTCAAGTAATACATGTCCCGAGTGTCTGAACGATGCTTACCCTCTAGTCAAACGCCACCTGTTGTCAGATCAAGATGAGGGTGAAAAGATGACAAGAGAAAATAACACGCTGCCTTTTTATGCGCTAAATTGACGCTCGTGTTTAGGCGGAAGCTTAAGTGTTGCCAGTTTCGTCAAATGACTCAAAAGGAATATTACACTATTGTTACTGGACGCCATGATCGATAGGAGATAACGGTCATCGCAGGAAGCCTTTATTGGCCTTTAGCTGGATCCGGGTTGTGAGCCTTGCGGTCTGTAAGATGATATAGATGACAGGCACAGTTCCTCGTGCAACGAATGTACTTAGATAGCAGGAAGAATGGGAATGATATTGAATACTGATCTTTTGAGAGAATTCCTGCAAGTCCTCTTTTGAGTGTTTGTGGGATTTTTTGCACTGCAAGGCCAGTCGCAACCTGGTCGCAACTTACACCCGGGCGCCTCGGGGAGGTCTGATTAAGCCAGAGTCTGAAGGTGTTAACCAAACTAAGCCAAATACATCATGACCGAGATGGAGCACCGAGCAGTGCAAGAAGAAACTTTCATCACACATTTTTCGCTGAACGACTTATCCACTTCTTCATAAGGAGGAGGCAGAGACGTCAAGTGGATTGTTGGAAGAGGGCGAAGCGAGGTGCGTTAGGCCGTGTTTCGGTGTATTCGCCTCAATATGTATCCCTTTTTCTCTTCAGAACAGCAGAAGTTCGGTATCGAGCATGGCGTATCAGTTTTCCAGGAAGGGATGCTTCAAGTGTGGCAATCGTGCGTTAGACTTTTCTTCAGACACTGCAATCATCTTAGAACTTCTTAGTCGGACACATTGCCGAGAATTGCTCTTCAGAGCAGCGACTTTGCTACAACTGTCGACAGCCGGGACATGAGTCCTCTGCCTGCCCCTCTCCCAGAACAGTGTCTGCGAAGCAGTGCTACTCTTGTGGTGGTGTGGGACATATTCAAGGTACGACAACTTCACATTGCAATAGCTTTTCAGAAAATAATTTTTTTTCTGTAGCCGAATGCCCTAGTTTGAGGATTCAACAAGGGAATAATCAGAAGTGCTACGTATGTTATATTCGTCATTAGGCAACCGCATTTGCCTTACATATTACAGAATTGTGGTCGTTTCGGACATATTGCGCGCACTTGCCCGAACGGTGCTGGGGCTGGCGGTATGTTTGCCTCGCGCGCCCCTCCACCAGGCCGTGCTCTCAACACCTCGACGTTGCCCCCGGTGAAATGCTACCGTTGCGGAGGCCCTAATCATATGGCGAGGTTCGTTTAGCTTCCCTGCTGTCCTATTTACAAGGTGCTCATTGTTTTTTAGGGATTGCCTTGCCGCACCTGGTACGAGCATTAGCGATGCTCCAACGGGCCCTTCCGCGGCGAACAAGAACAAGACTTGCTACAAGTGCCAGCAGGAAGGTCATGTAAATATAGATTTTCTTCATTTTTCGATCAGTGACTCACTTCGTTTATCATATTGCGAGAGACTGCCCTGAGACTGGTGATTTCGCTCAGTAATAGCTGGATCTGCTTGCTTGTAAACGATGTTTAGTGTTTAAAATACTTACCAGGCATGCTGCTACGTAGAAATTCAAATGAGTTCCGTTTCTTATCTATATATTATTCGTGTATGTGACCGTTGCATGAGCTTGAGAAAAATCTTCTGGCAAGCCTCTTACGATAGCACTGAGGTCATTCTGCATCATTGCATGCGCTTCGTTCACCACCAGCCCACGACACCTCATTACTTTCGCTCACTTAGGAGATCTTTCTTTTCCTTCCCTTCCTTCCCCTCGCTTCCCAATGCAGCTCCTCAGACATATCGCGAGCAGAAGATACTGCAGTACGTATCGCTCATTGACTACGGTGCTTCGATCTCTCAAATTTACCTTTAGCTATAAACAGCATGAACTTTTTGAGGTTGTAGCGAACGTGTCTTCTTATCCTCAATTTGTACCGTTCTGCACTGGGTCGCGCATTCTTGGCACGGTCGTGCGGAACGACTCGAAGCCCTACTCGATGGAAGCGGAACTGACCGTCGGGTTTTTGTCTTTCAATGAGAGCTATGTCAGTAGAGTTACCTGCACTCCATTCACATCTGTAGAGGTGCGCCTTCTGCTTTAAGCATATGTTATGGAATTAACACGTTCTCAGGCTGTTGCTTCCTCCTCCACACCGTTATTCAAGAGTTTGACTACCACTTGGTCATTCAAGCCCATGTCACCCCAAACTGCACCTCAAGTAAACCAACGCGGGCAGGACAACAGCGGGGTCATTCAACATCGTCCTCCTGAATCTACGCTGGTGTCATTAGACTTGTCTTTTGCTTTTGAAAATCCGATTCATGCTGCAGTCTCCTCTGCATTCTTCGGACAAGTATCTAAGCAGATGGTCAACGCATTTGAAGAAAGATGTCTGGAGGTTTACGGGCGTGATAGAGCGTAGTTCATTATTCTAGCTGGGGAATGCAGTATCATAGTCCTAGAAACGCGGAGCATTCTATTATACTGAAGAATTAGGTGACTGCATCAGTGTAGATTTCAACGAAGTCATTTCAACGCAAACGTCTCCCGAAAGTGTCAAGCTGGTATCGTAAAAAATCCTCTTTCCGCCTTTCCCTGGCCTTCTTCCGCATTGAATGTGCTCCACACAAGTCAACAGTCGCTGATTGCACCGATATCACGTCCTCCAAGATGGGGTCCGGGATTTCCTTCAAAGGTTGTCCTGGAACCAACCTCCACCGCCACTCCTGCTTTCCTTGCATATCAGTAGGAATAGAAACAATTTCCGTTTTGCTATATTTGACCCGGTCTAGACGCACTCCCTCTGCGTTTACAACGCCCTGCTGCAGAGAAATCTGTTTTACTTCGCCCAGTTTTTCCATTTCTGGTAGAACTATCCTTTTCAAGTAGCTGTGTACGACTTTTCTGCATTCTGGAATCGCGAGTTAAGAGAGAAATGGACTCACTTCATCGATCGAATAGGGTGTTCTTTATTGGGAGGTAAAGGAGTGCCGGGCAAGGTACTTTCCTCTCTCACCGCTTTCGGTAGGTATTCCTCCTTCTCTTTAGCATCAGGAAACTGAGTGTGAATGCGTTCGTATATATCTTGTGCGCGCAACCCTACTGCTGGATGTGGTTTGAGAACAGAGTGAACTAGTTCTCGTGCATGCTGAGTGCTGAATCTGATGAATGTCTTTGCTCTCGCGATTGCAGCCATGGCTTTCGCACTGTAGCACGTATGCACTGTGACAGACTGTGGGGGGAATGAGTTTTCGCGAATCTCACGTGCTAGCCAAGTTCCGGCCCGTACTCCCGGGGCCATTGCTCTATATCTCACATTGTATTCTGTAATTTCGAAAAGATTCATTTTTGTATATCTGACACTAGTACATACTTTCGGTCAGAGGTATGAAGAAGAGCCTTGCTGTCTAGCTTACGGGCTTCACAGTCGGATCATGCGAGGTCAATGAGGTATATCGGAATGCCGATGTCACCAGTTGCGCCTGACGCTGAAACCCTTTGTGAAAGCTTTTTATGTGATCACGACCACAAGTGGCACAACTCACAGAAGCCGAAAATGTACTGGAGCGCACAGGTGACCCTGCCCACCGTCGTACATATTTAGGCAAAGGGTCGTCCAGACAAGCTTACGAGAATTGATTACTGCGCTGGCTGCGGTTCAATAAGCACGGAGTGAGCGCCGTTGTATGATGACTCCAGTTGGGCTATATATATAATTACACGCAGCAGCCACATCAATATCTGCTATATTCGACTTTGGGTCGTCAGCTACAGTTTGTTCTTGAAGAGTTTTGCGGTGAATCCTATTCTCGGAAAATGACAACGAAAGACGCCAGCTGTGCCTTGCACCTCGATAACAAATTCTTCTTGGTTCAATGCGACCAGTTTCCCCGTGGTAGCGAATCTCGGTCCTGATAGAGAATTGTGAATTCAATAAATGACGAGCAACAAGGACAGTACCTGTGTCATCAGGGGTCATGGACACGATTTGCTCGCGCTGAACTCCAAGTCTGGCAGCTTCCACGGTATCAAAACCAACGACGTCGTAATGCTCATATGGGGACGAAGCAATCAAACTTGCTGCCTGCGTACCCAAAATTGGTTGCGGAGGTGCATAATATTTCTTCAGAGTCGCCAGATGTTTGTTCACGCGATCAAGCCACTACGAATCCTTTGCGTTGGAAAGAGGATAACGAAGAAATATAGTGCTTTACCTTCAACACATAAGGAATCCTTGATTCGTCGAAGAGTGTTTCGGCGTTACGGAACGAGCGAATCCAATTGAATATGAAGTGAACAGCTATGTCAGCTAGACTAGGCAATTCGGTATCGAATAGCCACTCTCGATTATCCTGAAGTTGTTCATTGATTAAAGTCTGGATGGCAAGTCATGAGTGAGTGCCTTTAGCTAGTTGTATACAAAGACTGACTAGTTGTGCGGACAAGGCGCTAAGGTGCTTCCCTCTAGACGCACTGATAGCCTGCACATTTATAGGACCCATAAGCTAAATGAAGTCTCTCAAAAAAAACCATTAGAGGTCGAAAAGGGAGATGATCATACTGTAGATCTGTCTTCGATGAATGAGGCAGGCATTTTTTCCCAGGGTAGGAGTACGGGAGCCAGGGAAAATAATAACGTATCCACATAATGTTTGCAGAAGGCTTTCAAGAGGCCAGTCTCTGGGTTTCCACCGTGCTTCTTTGGAGGAAAGATGGTTCCAAAAAGAGCTCTGGAAGGAGCGAAACGTCGCTCCAACACGGATGCAATAAGACTAGAGATTCAGACCAGAGAACTTTTTACACGGGAGGAAAGATATACCTAGAGTCACAATAGATATCATTCCCTATGGCGAGGATAGGAATTCGACGATATGTCAAGCCGAGGAGATTTGTGATCTCGGGACGGGGAAGAACTGGCGCTACCTGTGAAGTGTGAACAGTCGCGGCAAGTGTACTGCTAGAATGCAACCTACATTGACCTGTTGGTAGGGAATATTTTTGAGCAACAAGATGTTCTCCACTTTAACAGAAAAGGGAGAGGCATCATATCTGATCGAGCGCACGACATTCAGCAGGGCAGTATAGCTTTTACTTAGATGTACTGACCGGTACAGTATAACGCTGGGCGGCGATGACATGATGTGATCTCTGAGAGTTGTTTACGAAATCTTTTTATAGACGGACGGCATATGTATCATTGTATGCGAGTTCATGTGAAAAGTGAACCGAGCTGACGGAAAAGTGAGCTGGTAAGTGAGAGAAGATGCATGAAGAAGGCAATAATGAGCTTGAATGAGCAGAACTTGGATCTGAAACTCTGTGGACAACTCTGACTTGTTTTGCGGAGAAGAGTATGCGCCTAGGCAGTGATGGCAAGGGCGTCAGGAGGATGTGCAGGCAGCGGTGCACCGGCGACGGTTAGAGGAGTGCTCGGAGTACGCCGAAGAAGCGATGCACTCCGGGACATTGCCTCGTTACCCTTTCACAACTCATAAGTCTACCCGCCACTCTGTGTTCGTATTTCCACTTTATTCCCGTCCACGTCCAGCCAACAACACTTCTCTTTTTAACGTCCTTCACGTTCACCTTAACTGTCGACTGCCATGGACGGTCGTCCTCCTGCACGCTCTGCTCAAGGCAGCACTGAGGCATACGGCGATCCTTTCGCTGATCGCCCTCGTCACGCTCAGTTCGTTGAACCTGAGCGTCCGTACAACAATAACTCTTCTTCCATGCCACAGGCATTTGAGAGCACTACTTCGATTCCTAACGAGTTTGGAGGCTACGACGACGAGGAATACGTGGAAAAGCAACCTTTAACTGCTGGTCAGAATTTTGCTGGAGGTTTCTATCCTCCGTAGGTTTCTTTTCACAACATGTAGACAAAGGTCACTCATGTATGCATCGTTTCAGCAGCTCCGTGGACCCAAATTCATTCGGTGACCCTTATGGCGGTCGACCTGCCTCCACAGTCTCTTCGTCTACCAATGGTGTCGATAGCGCCTGGCGTCGTCGGCAGACCATCAAGCGTGGTGTGACACGTAAGGTCAAGTTGACGAAGGGTAACTTCATCGCAGAGTATCCTGTGCCGACTCCCGTTTACAGCGCAGTAGAGGCAAAGTACTCTGCTACAAACACGACTGAATTCTCGTACGTGTCGTCATTCAGTCGCATCGTACTCGAATTCATGCGTATCTTATTTAGACACATGCGATACACCGCAGCAACTGTTGATCCTGATGAATTCAACGAAGCCAATGGTTACTCTCTTCGGACAAAGATGTACAATCGCGAAACCGAGCTTCTTATCGCGGTCACCTCATACAACGAGGACAAGACACTCTATGCTCGAACGTTGCACGGTGTCATGCTCAATATACGTGATATCTGCAAGACTAAGCAATCCAAATATTGGCGTCGTCAAGCAGAAGAAGGCAATCCTGGATGGCAAAGGATTACAGTTGCTTTGATCGTAGATGGTCTCGAGCCCATGGACAAGAGTGTGCTGGATATTCTCGCCACCGTTGGCGTTTATCAAGATGGTATCATGAAAAAGCAAGTTGATGGGAAGGATACCGTAGCTCACATTTTCGAGGTGAATATTTCCTCTTGGTTTCGCCCACCAATCACGTGCTGATCGTTTGTCGAGTATACGACCCAATTGTCGGTTGACGCTACACCACAGCTTGTGCTTCCACAAGCTAACGATCCCACAAACTTGGTTCCCGTTCAGATCATATTTGTTCTCAAGGCGAAGAATCAAAAGAAGATCAACTCTCACCGATGGTTGTTCAACGCTATTGGAAAGATGTTGAATGTATGTATAGACCAACAGTTTATGGACTTGCTGATTTAATCCAATGCATCCCAGCCCGAAGTGTGTGTCCTTATTGATGCAGGTACCAAGCCAGGTCATAAATCTATCTACTACCTTTGGGAAGCATTTTATAACGACCCTAATCTCGGTGGCTGCTGCGGTACGTTTGCAAATTTTCTTACTCGGGTAACGTACTTAGCTCGAAATATTAGGGGAGATTCACGCCATGATCAAGGGTGGAAAGAAACTTCTGAATCCCTTAGTCGCTGCTCAGAACTTTGAGTACAAGATGTCGAACATTCTTGGTGTGTAAACCTTCTTCAGGCCTGCCATAGTTTTGCTTGATGAGTCTCATTTCCAGACAAACCTCTTGAAAGTAGCTTTGGATATGTGTCGGTGTTGCCTGGTGCTTTCTCAGCATACCGTTATCGTGCTATTTTGGGACGACCATTGGAGCAATATTTCCATGGTGATCATTCATTAGCTGATCGGTTGGGTCAGAAAGGTATCTACGGTATGAACATCTTCACGAAGAACATGTTCTTGGCCGAAGATCGTATCCTCTGTTTTGAACTGGTCGCGAAAAAGAATGACAGATGGGTGTTGACATACGTCAAACCCAGCAAGGCTGAGACGGATGTGCCGGAGTCTGCTGTTGAATTGATTGGTCAACGGCGGCGTTGGTTGAATGGATCGTTCGCTGCTTCAGTGGTGAGTTTATAATCACAAATTGGACGTGGTCCTTGCTTTGACACCACTATTTCTAGTATGCACTGGTCAATTTCTTCCGCTTTTATCAATCGGGTCACGGCATAATTCGGATGTTCTTCTTCCATGTCCAAGCTTTGGTATACTGTTGGTTTCCTTGTTCCGATTCGTATGGATCTAACGAGCTGTACAGTATAATATCTTCTCGCTCATCTTTTCATGGTTCTCCCTTGCCAACATCTGGCTCACGTTCAGCATTATCATCGATCTACTTCCTAGCATCACTCCGGATCCCATCATCATTTTTGGTACCCTAGAAGTGGTAAGCAAGGTCCATACCCTTTGACAGGCTTTCTTTTCACGGCATTATAGACGTACTGGGTCAATCTCGGCCTCAAATGGCTGTATTTAGTATTTCTGGCTCTACAGTTCATCTTAGCACTGGGTAATCGACCAAAGGGGGAACGTGCAGCCTACACTATCACACTATGGCAAGTAGTTTACAGTTTCCTTGTCGCGTTTGCTGACATGGCGAATCCCTTCTCAGGGTGTTTGCTGTCCTTGCTCTCTATCTCTTGGTCTGCTCGTTCTGGCTGACAATTAGGGCCTTCATAGTTAGTGCACACCCCACCTTTCAGTGTCTTGCCTCCTCTTACTCTCAAACTGTAGTCTATCCCTGATATGATCAAGCAAGACAACGGAAACCTCGTGGCTCTCTTTAAGGGCCCTGTTGGAGCTCTAATAGCTGCGATGTTGTCTACGTTTGGTAAATCTAATCAAGTCACCAGGTAATACAAACACTTACGGTCTGCTTCAAGGTATCTACCTCTTCTCCTCTTTCCTATACGTGAGTGGTGCTATGTTCTTGCGATGGCCAGACAATTTTAACGCTTCCTAGCGTGATCCTTGGCACATGTTCTCGTCCTTCCCTCAATATTTGTTGCTCGCGCCGAGTTTCACTAACGTGCTCAACGTCTACGCGTTTTGCAATCTGCATGATGTAAGAACCATCAGTGTATATTTCATTGCCTGCTACTGACTTTTCACTATCAGGTGTCTTGGGGAACCAAGGGTAGTGATAAAGCTGAAGCGCTTCCCTCGGTCTCTTCTTCAAAGGCCAAGGACGCCGATGCTGCCGTTGTGGTGGATACAACACAGGTCCAGGAAGATGTCGATGCGGCATTCAAGGAAACTGTTACCCGGGCAATCACCAAGGTTGAGGTGAAAGAAGTCGTCGAGAAGCCGACCATGGATGATGAGAATAAGACTTTCCGTACCCGTCTGGTCGCATTCTGGATGTTAACAAACGCAACATTGGCCATTGCCATTGAAAATATCGGTGGTCTACCGAACACGAGCGACCCTGAGGCGGATGAAACCGCGCTTCATCAGAAACAGAATATCTACTTCGAGGTTATTCTATACTCCACCTTCGTTCTATCGTTTGTGCGATTCTGTGGTGTAAGCTTGCTTTTTTTGACTTGACTTGCGTAAACAATACTTAACTGTTTGGGTTTTTAGTGCCTCTTCTACTTCTTCAAGCGGAACCTGTTCCGGTGGTGCCGCAAGAATTGATTTCTTGTATTCATTTATTCCTCTCATGCTTTGGATTGCTTTTGCAGACGGACATTTATTTCAGTCGCCTCTCGTTCTCTCTCCTTCTCACGCAGCATCTCTCTTCCATATCATTAGCAATCTCTAGTACTGGTGTCATCTTCGCATAGCTGAGGGGTGTCCTGAAAACCAACTATCATATTGTCGTCTTCGTTAATCGTAGACAGTATACCACCTCTTGCGGAATCTGATGCGCGTCTGTAATATATGACTAGGAATACATTCCAACGTATTCACTCCTACCATTGTCGTCTGGTGTTGCTCTCCTGAACCCTGAGTGAGGCTCGGAAAGAAAGTCACCGTTGAAAACTCCGATTTCGCTCGAAGTTTGAATATGTTCGAGGATCCTGCTTAGCTCTTCAGGATCGTATGCATCTCTAGGACCTTGACCTTGATTGTTTCCCATCGGAGGTTGTTGTTCTGTGGTTGCTTGATCGCGTTCGGTGAGGCGGCGACGACACGTAGGACACGAGTTATGCTGTAGATTCAGGCTGATCAGTACGCGGAATGCACCCGTTGACTCACAATGATACCTACGCCTTCATTAATCCACCTCGTAATACTACTAATACATCAGTGAATACTCTAGAGGTACGCGATGCGACGGGACGCCACTTACTCTCTCCGACAAAAGAGGTGCCCACACTGCCAATTCTCGGACAATTTGGTCACTCCTAATTCTTCGATAGGGTGAGCAGGCGAGTCCATGGCTATAGCTTGTTCCTCTTCCGCTAACAAGGCCAGGAGAGGTACAAAGCAGACTGGACAAACAGAATCTAAAGCAGGTAGTAATTAGTAGGCTTGATCATAATGGTGTCGTTCCAACGTCTACCATCATGCCCCAAGGCGATTACTTGACGTTCATCAAGTCTGGGTAATTTACCCAGAATTTCTACCTTGTCTCTGTACGCCTAATCAACGTATGTCGAGCAATAAGATTCACCACAGCACCTTACTGATGAGAGAGCTGACCCGAAGACTCATCGGACGCCAACTGTTCTAGAACCAAATCTCTGATGCGGTCTCTTAGTTCTGGAGATTCGATTTGAGACTCGAGGCCTACGAATGAGATTCCGGACAAACTAGTCATGGCAGAGGAACAAGTGGTATATTCGACAAGGTACAGGCGCGACGCGCGTCACAGACACCGTGCGAAATGGTCATCTGAGGTTCATGATTTTCATCTAGGCAGAAATAGTACAGGCAAAGATACAGAAAACGAACTGGGACAACGAGAAAACAAGGAATGTAGGAAATACACGCCACACGCGTGTGTAAGTGAAGAGGTACCTGCCCAATCCAACAAATGCCTGAGCGCAGTGATTCAGAACGGGTTTTCCTCATCATGCTCGATATCCATAGCGCTGTCTATCGCTCCTTCTGGAGAAGCGTCGTCCTCTTCATCGACATCGGCATCACTGCTATTCTCTTCTTTCGTTGCAAAGAGTTGAACAGGCTTCGTCGACCTGTGGAAACACAAACATAGGTTCACAAGAGTCAGAGCGTGGTGAATGAGATACGTACTTTGAGAAATGTTTCTTCTTCGCTGCAGAGAGTTTCTGAGTGCAAGGAGTCATTAGGTTGTCGGTTGGAGAGTGGTAGGCATTGCTGCTGCCATCAGGTATCAGCTAATTGCGTACTAAATAGCTGGCGTGCGAGACGTACCTAGTCTTTGCCATTTTTTTCGCAAGGAGGGTTTTCGCGCCCATACCAGGGACTTGGTTGACTACGTTGCCCAAAGGTGCTTGTGGCACGACGACATGAGCTGCATGAGATGGATTGTGGAGAGGTTGAATGGGTGCAGCGGCAGGGGAGTCATTGGGAGTGGTAGTAGTAGAAGACATCTCGGTATAAAGCGGTCAAAGAAACGAATCGTTGAGAGTAAGGAGAGAGAGCTGGATGTCGTAGCTGGAGTGAGAGATGAGTATTTTAAAACTCAAGTTGAAATTGAACCAGTGCACAGTCCACCATTCAACATCTCAACGTCACGTGGTCGTGTTATTACTGATCATGAATCCACAATTCTGGTCACCCTGTTATCGAAAATGACCAGTCTCCTTCATCTCCCTTCAGAGTTGATATTACTTATCCTGAAGGATCTTGATTATCCATGTCTTGTGCATCTCTCGGAGGTTAATCCTACTGTTACTTCAAGTTCGCATACATATACTGATTCTCGAGTTGTTGTAGGTATGCCGCTCCTTGCATTTGATGATAGCAGACACCCTTCTCTTCGAATATGCAACAAGACGTGCTATAGCCGGTGTCGACGATAGCCCTCATAGTACTGATACCATGGCTACGCGTCTCCAAAAGCTGGAAGCACACCAGGATGCTTGGGAGCATCTGACATGGACCGGTCAACATACCTTTTCAACTGCGATGATACGGCTTTGGGAACTCGTTGGAGGTATCCTTGCCTTGCACCACGTAGGAAGCAATGCGTTTCAGTGCATCGCAATTCCGTCTCAATACCGTGGAATTGAGTACAGAGAATGGTATCTCGAAGAAATCGAATTCAGAGTGGAAGATTTTACTCTGGATCCTTATAGCGATCTTTTAGTCGCAGTCAGTAAGGAAAGTGTAGAGTGCGTCCTCATTTCAACCGCATATTTTGCACATAAGATATTCATCTCGATTCGCAGTGACGGAACCGTGTTTCGAGTTCATGCCTTGTCTTTATCGACTGGAAAACGGCATCCGCAGTCACGTTGCGGGACGATTGAAATGAAGACAGCGACTATTGATGATGATTGGAATTATGATTTACGGATCTATGATTGGCTTCTGGCTGTCATATTCACCCCGGAACTTGGTGCAACTGAACTTGCAGTATGGAATTGGCAAACTGGTGCAATGATTGCGGTCAGTCCCTCTGACTCTTTGTTATCGAGCGCTGACAATCTGACCCTCTCAACAGTGTTTCGAACATGCCACTTCCTTCGCGTTCCTCTCAAACACTCTGATTATGCTGGGCTGCGTCTCCTCGCAAGGTGCCGGTCATGTTGCAGAGCTCGTTCTGTTAGATTTGTATGAGATTGAATCAGAAGCAAGTTCTTTTACCTTCCGTCTCCCCACTCCTAGAGCCGGCAGGGACATATGTGATGTATCGATCTTCTCGGAATCTCCGCCTGCTTTCCAGGATATTCGGCCAGGCAATTTGGATGTCCCGTTTACCACGTCTCCAGATGATCGTCTGTTTGTCGTGGACTATCGATTTTTCACCCCGATTACCGACGAAGAAGAGGCGTATGTTGTCCTTGTTCCGCTTTCTGTCCTTCTTCGTCATTTTAGGAAGAGACAGGCGAAAGAAGCTGTTATACCTTGGGAGGAGTGGGGCCCTCAAGGAACGCGGTTGCTGCTTGCGACCTTTTCTGCCACTTGGGTTTGCTATGTCCACGGAATGAAGGCTATCTTCTACGAAGAACGTCTTCAGTCATTTCATCTACTAGATTTTCACCAGCCAGGTATGCGATATGATTTAGCCAAGGGTCGTCAACGCGAACACACCGAGTATAAAAACCACCCGAGTACCGTAGGACACGATACCGGTGTGTTCCATGATTGTCCCGTTACCACCAGCTTGCCGTTTCGCATTCGAACAGGCACTTTGCCAATCAAATCAGTTGAAGCAATGATGTTGAGCGAGGACGCTATCGTCGCAGTGACCGTGTGTAGCATTTCTGGTCTGCCTGCATTGTTCAAAATATTTATGCATATCATTACAGGAGGGTGACAACCCGTCGTTGACTGTATTCTCGTTCTGATGCACTTCCGAGCGTTACTTGGAGTTGTCAGTGTCACAAGGCACCGGATGAGATCTGTTCTGGCGGTCTTGGTGCATCTACCCTTGTGCCAAGTTTATAGTCGTTTCAACGAATACTGAAGCGGTCGAATACACCTTATAACGAGTATACCGAACAATTACGTGCTACTGTCAATTAACACTATGTTATAGATTCCGCCGTTGAGTGTGCCTTGAGTCACGAGAGAATGAGCGAAACTCCTTGTCCGCAGGCGAAAATATGGAGGGGTAATACGGACCGAGTATCGATAGATCATGAGACTGAATAGAGCAAAGGAAGAAATGTAGAATTAGGAGAACTTACATCTCGAAATAAGCTGGCAACCGTGGGGACCGTGACTGACGCTAGGCCTTGCATCCTTACTTACTCTGTACAACGTATTTATACTGCCCTTTTCCCTTTACACAGGTGGGCTCACCCTCCGACGTCTCTCTCTGCTCCCTGAAGTTAGATCCATCGGATCCTTCCCTTATAGCCTTTTCAGGCTCATCGTTGACGCTTGCGTCTTCACCTCGTCTTTACTTCCGTTTCTTTTTTTTTTCGTTCACCAGCTCTCTCCTTCCACAATATGGCTCCCAGTGAAAGCTTGAAGAAGAGAAAAATCGCTGTTCTTGGTTCTCGCTCAGTCGGTAATGTTTTCTTTTCTACGTCATGTGTTAATTCGTCGTTGCTCATCTATGCCTTAGGAAAGTCTTCTCTTGTCATCCAGTTCATTGAAGGCCATTTTGTCGAATCCTATTATCCCACTATCGAGAGCACCTTTGCCAAGAGTGTAAAATATCGCGGTGCTGAGTATGATTGCGAGGTGATAGATACTGCAGGCCAGGTGAGACTTGTCACACGATGTGTACAATTCTAACGCTGACCTTGCAAACAGGACGAATTCTCCATTCTCAACTCTAAACACGCAATTGGGATACATGGTTACGTCTTGGTCTACTCTGTAACGTCACGGAGCTCCTTTGAAATGGTTCAAGTTGTCTATGACAAAATCATCAACTTTTGCGGAGTAACCGACATTCCCTGTGTCATAGTTGGCTCGAAAGTCGACCTGGAGTCAAGGTGTGGTATTGTTCCTTATGCATGGTTCAGGGGCTTATACCATGACTGAATCGTGTAGTAGGCAAGTGAGCTCCCAAGAAGGTGAAGCCCTTGCCAAAGAGAATAATGCTGCGTGGGTTGAAACAAGCGCAAAGACGAATGTTAACGTTGGTGCGTACCACGTTCCGTGATTCTTTGAATTCGGAGCTCACTGTTTAAATAATTAGGCAAGGTGTTTGAGGTGAGTTGAAACCCAATAACCTTCTGGTGTCAAATAGCAATTCATCTGTTTTTCTTGTGTAGCTGTGCCTTGGCGAAATAGAAAAACGGGCGCCCCACAGTGGTGAACCTCCTCAAACCAATCGCTGTGTCATCATGTAAATTTTCCATTTCACGAAATTTCGGTATCGTATTACACAGTGCTATAGCATTATTTATTTTATTCGCTTTTGAACACTTTCTCTCCCCCTAGACTGTCTATGTCGATTTAGCGCCTCAGCTGTTCTTATCACTTGTATCGCATACCATTTTGGTCTTAATGTAGTCCCAACCCCCAGAGGATTAATTGATAAACATTTGCTTCCTTTGTACATTCCAAACAGCCCAGGATTTAGGCGGTACTGTCACCCAAATACCTTGCTTGTACGGTTCTGCCTTTCAAGCCCACTGCCTTAACTACCTGATCATCTCCGGGTACTAGGTCAATGGCTTGGTCACTCCATTTCACATCTTCTCCCTTGGTATCAAGAATAATTCCCTTGATAGGTCGTTTTGTGGAAAGCACCACAGCTTCTCCATCCGGTGTGACTTCGACTGTCAAACCCATGTCCTTAGGAAATTGAATGAACTTGTATGGCTCAGGCCTGGTGATTTAAATGAGTAGGAGGCTAGTCCTCAATCAGGGGTCCCCATACCAGTTCGAGTACCGACCAAGAACGGTCCCATCACTATCCAGAAGGCGAGCGGATACGACGATGACTTTGGGTACCTCGCTTTTCTTTGTTCTTGGAGGCAAACCTTCTAGAGTGCCCTTGAAAACTTCGGTACTGGCGTTAGATGCCAACGTGACAGACCTGTTACAAACTCGAGTCAACACTAGCAGCTGGACATAGTAATTGTACCACGCACTTCTTCCACGAATCATGCCACGAAGGTTCATGAAGATCAAATGAGGTGACTTCGAGAGTAACCCTTTTCTCATTCAGGGTTCCGTTAGTTCCCCAGATTTCGAATACGGTGGTAATAGTGAAGTTGGCAGCCGAACGATCATCTGCGAACGTCTGCACTTCCTTCCTTGTAATGCCAACGGTGAAGGGGCGAAGTTCCCGCGCGATAGCAAAATAAGCAGGCTTTGGCCTCAGGAAATAATCTACAATGCTCCAGCTAGTCGTGGGCCAGCAGTCGTTGATTTGCCTGATTGCATAAAGTGAGTCAGCAATCGAACTGCGACGAGGAGTCTTCCCTACCATACTAGTGCGCCTGCGGTGTATTCTCTGCCTTTACCGGCCCAGTTGCGTCGCCAAAGGCGATAAGCGCTGGCCAAGCACTCAGCCTGCATGACCTGTGTTGCGTATACATAACTGGGAAATGTTTCAGCCAGAGCATTACTCGGATCCATGTCATTTACCTTTCCATGTCAAAGGAATGCTGAACTGAATAGTAAGGAAGCGATGAATTAAACGCCATCGGAACATGTCAGTCACCTTGAAGTTTTCGACGAGGTATAGCTCCAGCCGTCTCTCAAAACCATCCGCTGACAAGTTCGGATCTTGAGACATTATATAAAAGAGAAGAAGACATTCGTTGAATACCTTTGTTATGACTGTTATTGATTCGCGACTGAGGATGTCTTTCCGCTTCATTTCCTCCAAGCCAATAGTCTGTAGTACGAATGTTTGGATAGCTTTCCATACCAAACTCGGAGACAAATCTCCCTAAGTAGAAATGGGTAGAAATGGATTTTGAACTATGCGTTCAGTCGACAGTCGTTCTGGAACGCTTACCCGCTAATATGTCCCACTTGGTCCAGGGCTCCTGACTCCCGTGCCAGACGTTCCATTGGTGCAGATCTAGAGCATCAACTCTTTAACAAAGTTCACTAACACGAACTCTCTCGTACCTCCTAACGTTCGATCAGTTGTCGGTTTTCCTTGGCCGCTATAAGGCGACGAGCGATGATAGTAGACATTGCAGTACTGTTCGACAATTTTCGGTAAAACCCTTTCGTAAATATGTCTTGCAGGAAAGGAAGTCTTTCGGAAATCGGATGCCTCGTCGGAATAGTCGAGCTCTAATCCGAAGGATTCGGCAATCTGGTAATCTGTAGGTCAACAGAAATTGGACACCTCGTGCTGCTACAACAAAACTGAAACCTTCCTTCATTATTGCCGGCGAAAATGGCGAGAGACGGGTGGTGGCGCAACCTCTTGACATTATACGTAGCTTCTTGTTCGACAAGTTGTAAGAAGCCATGATAGGCAGGATACTAAAAAGTAATCTGAGTCTTCAACAGGGCACATGACAAAATGAAAGGACTGACCTGCCCGCAACCAAACATAAAATCTTGCCTGGAACGGCGACTGTAAAGATCTTGGATTCTACTTTAATTCATGAACTCACATACCAGACGAGAATACCCAGCTCTGACGGCTGAGTCATGAGATTCTAGTAGGATAATGAGCTGATGGCACGAACCATCGCATGTGTCGTAGAAAACATCTGCTTCGTAAATTCCACCTCCCCAAACACGAATCATGTTCTGATTACCATCTACTAACAGCTGTAGCCAAGCTTTGTACCTCTCAGGTGTTAGACTATAGAATAATTGAGAATTTTCGAGCTGAGAAAATATATTCCTTACGTTGTCAAAAACGAGTCTGCTGGGATCCAGTTCGATCCACCGCAAAAAACTCGTATATTATTGACTTCAAAAAGGAAAGTGAGGCCATCTTGATCAACAAGTTTATCTTGGACAATTTGCATTCTCCTGAACCCGATTTTTTGGGATTTCGCGTCCACAAGAGAACCATTCTGCCATGTACGTAGTCATGAGACAAGTATCATTAGCTCAAGTTGATGAATAGGCAGACCTCGTCATTGAGCTCAGTTTCAATGGTATATATAGGCTGACTCCCGTATCCTACGGGGTACCAGAGCTGCAGTTCGTCCTTGGCAAAGGAAAAGCTGACGAGACTGCGGCCCATATCTGTTGGTATTTTACTATCTGTTGCCACGATGGATCCAGTGGGACTTTTGAGCGTCACAGAGGCACTCCCGGGAGCTTTTGCGAAAAAGTTCATTTCAACAGTCATTTGTACGTCCAAGCTTTCCGAAACGACAGTCCGAATGTCAATTTCGCTGATGGCATTGTGGTACAGTTGCAGAGAGATCGGCTTCCATGGACCAACGGTCATCAGGACAGGTCCCCAGTCCCATCCGTAACTAGACCAATATCAGGCGCGTTGGATTGAATAAACAGAAGTACAGATATACTTGTATTGTGCCTTTCGAACCTGAGGCAACACGTCAGTTTGAGCAAGGAAGAAATCGCAGATCGCGAACATGAAGACGACTGCTATCTCCATTCCAAAGCACTAATTTGCCATGTTCCTTCTCTAGATCACGTCCCTTGAGGAATGCGTATCATAAGTGTCTTTTATAACGCTATAAACACTGGGGTTACCTTGAGGAATGCACTGTCAAATTTCAGAACGAGTTCGTTATCTCCACTTTTGAGATGTGCTTTAGCGTCAACCCGGTATGCTATGAACTGATTTTCGGTCCTGATAGTGGTTTTCAGTGATTCGTTCTTAGAACAACATGTCAAGTGTCATACTCAAGAATTTGTGTTCCGTTCTGAAGGAAAAAGGGTTTAGATGAATGAACAAGCAGAGTGGTCCCCTCTGGAACTCACCATGACCACCGTCGCGAAAGTATCCAAGCCATCAAAGACGAGATCAATGCCAGGACTCTGGAGGTCCTCTTCGGAAACCGAGAAGTTCGTCTTGAAAGCCCATTGACTTTCGCCAACCCCTGGAAGCGCTCGTAAGACTCAAGATTTCCGAGTGATCTTAATCACAAACATTGAACATCATACTCGTGTAGGCCGATAAACTAGAGATCATTTCAGATAGAATAGAGCCACCAGCACTGCTATCTATTATCTCAGTATAAATAGACATACCGGATCAGGAATTCTCTTCAACTTCAACAACTCAACATGGACAGTAGTAGGGAACTGCGAGACTTGGAGCCACTCGTCGTTCTTAGTTCCTTCCCCGCCACCGATTTGAGTGAACGACCAGTCTTGTAAAAAGCGAGTAATCAGCGAGTTCATTGTTCTGGTGAGAAGAAAGCCAGAATTTAGGATGATGCATGTTATAATGGATAACAAGTGAGAAGGCGGACTCCGGACCGCTGAAGGCTTTGATATCTCTCCGATTCTGAGCCGATGTATGCCCGGATTGGACTACGGTACATGACCTTTTTCCAGTGTGTAAACAAAAGAATCTGCATTAATCAAAACTAAAATACGACATGAGATAGAGAATCTGCGTCATCTAGGCTGTCCTATAGAAGATATCTGTGTCCCACTCCTTCTCCATTCTGTCTTTCCCTCTTTGCAGCATGGTCGTTCAAGGCCACTAACTGTCGACGAAAAGCCCAACACATCACGATACTTGAAGCACTGGCGAAAATGCACAGTGCGCAGGACTTGGAATAACTTGGTTCCCATCTCGTCGGCCAAGCGTATCTAAAGAGTAGCAATTAGTTCGGTCATAGCGTAGAGATAACTCGTACTCACGAGCCAAATATGTTCCCAAAGGAAGACACAGTATTTATAAGAGCCAATGCCACAGCTCGCTTGGCTGGTGGGCGGCCTACAGTCCCACTAGCCCAAGCAAGCAGGCAAACATGACCGGCGTATGATTGTGCCATGAAGAATCTACTTCATATAAATATTTCGAACATCAGCAAAGCCCCAGGAACGACATACAGTGATATGTAACGAATGAATGGGTTCATCGTCAACATTGCCAGCGCAAAACCTATGATCCCACCGCACATAGACAACGTTATGTGTCCACAACGCTCAGCAGCCCGGTCAGAATGCCTAAAACTCATCAATTCATTTTAAACACAACGAAGCAGAACCAGCGAATACCGAGACAAGGCAATTGCGATTATTGTCGCCAGAAACCATGGAGGTGCGCAAAGCAAGAGCGTTATTGTAGGACTATACCCAATGGTTGCCATCAAAGTTGGAAAATAGGCGTTGAAGGAGAGTGATACAGTCACAGCGGTCAAAGTAGCCGCAAGCCACCACACTTTCCAGTCAGTCATAGCCATGAATAATCCGCTGACCTGGGAATTCTCCGCAGAATCCAATACCAATACCTTTGGACTGTCTTCCTCCATTCGCCTCAACGCAAGGGCTTTCTCAGCAGGAGTAAGCCAACCATGAGATGTTTCAGGAAAGTCTGGCAGGATGAAGATCGCGCAGATTGCAACAAAAACAGTCAGACCACCTTCAACGAAGAAAAGCCATCGCCATGCTGCTAGCCCTAGTACATTATCCATGGCGCCGAGAATTCCAGAGGCAATGAGAGATCCAGTGCCGCTCGCGAGTAAGCTGCCGGACGTTAGATACGCGGTCCTCTGTGAGAGCTCATCCCGTTTGTACCATTTGGATATAAGGAACTTGAGAATGGAGTAAGTATATAGGATGAAGACAACACAAAAACTAGAAAACGCCTTACCAAGGCTCCAGGAAAGAAAGCTGCTTCAACGAACCCCAGGAAGAATCGCGTACAAAGAGCGCCAAAGAAGCTGTGAAGTCGTTGCAGGATACGATAGACACCTATGCTCGTGCACTTACTTAGTCGCGGCTCCAGTTAGAATAGAGATGAATCCCCAAAGAACCATGCAGGCAGGCAAATAGATTGACGGTTTTCCAATGTAGTTTAGGAACATATTGCTGGTAAGTGTATTGTATCAAACACTGGGGCAATGAGTACCAGACGAACGAACTTACGAGGGAATTTGCATGATAATGTAACCAACATACAGTATTGAAAGAATGCTAGCAAATTGTGAGCCTTCCAAATTGAGGTCCTGCTCGAAGCCTCGCAGCCGGGCAGCGCTGCCAAATAGCGCAATCAGGACGACAGCCTGCAAAATAGAACCGGTTCATACGAGGCATTGTTCCTATCGATGTCTGTCATAACAGCACTTCATTAGTATTTTCGGATTAGTGCGAACTCATTCAACGTACAGTTAAGGATATATATCAGAACAAGAATACTCATCCGTGCATCAAGCTTACGGAGAAGCGATCGCTCTAGTGCGTTCCTTGAATCAGAACCTCCGAAGTCACCATGATCTGCATCCAGGTCTTCTTGAAAGTTTGATGGAGCAGGGTCGTTAACTTAGATAAATTTGAACTGTACTGTAAATTCAACTGACTGGAATGCATGCAACACCATACTCACCAGAAAACCGTCGAGACAAGAGAGGACTATCCTCTTCGTTTACATTCAAATCGCTGACAAAGGCGGAGTCATGGTGGGCCATCTAAAGAAGAGTTTGTAGGAGGTATTCTCACGCAACATCTGCTTAGATCTCTCATCATGTCTGCGACTGCTCTGCTGTTACCCTCAACTACACCTCCGGACTATCTCAGAATTATATCCCCAACACTGACCATTCCCTCTGACCCACAAGTAACTATACCAGTAGGAATTCTAGCTTGTCAACGTACAGAGTATCTCATTAGCTTTGAGTCGATCCTAATAGATATCATTTGCCAGGCGACCCTCTTTTACGGCGAGTTGACACTTTGGTTATCGGTTCTACCGTCTCTCAGCCACCACCTTCTTCCTCAACAAAGAAGACCAAGAAAGCAGTTTCTGCTCCCGCTTTGCCTAATGATCCTATCCTCGAGGTTATCTTGCATGACACCGTGATCTTTCCTGAAGGAGGTGGGCAGCCTACTGATACCGGTATACTCGTAACCGCAGACGGGAAAGTCTGGTCCGTTCTTCAGGCCAAAAGACACGGTGGCCATGCCGTGCATTATGTTCGCGTTAGTGATGGAGACGTGGAATCTGCCTTATCCGCTTTCACTCCCGGTTCAAAGGTCACTTCAGCTTTGGACGACGAAGGTTACAACCGAAGATATGACCACGCAAGTGCATTCCCACTCATACTTCGTCTTTGCGCTGATATACATTTTGTCTTGGCAGATGTCCATGCATACTTCCCAGCATCTTCTTTCCGCCCTCTTAGAGACTCGCCTAGATTTACCCACTCTTTCATGGTCACTTACAAACTATCCTGCACCGTGCTACGTTGAGGTCCCTAGAGTCATGACTGCTGAAGAGATCAGCGCTGTTCAGACCGAAGCAAATAAATTGGTGTTCGAGGGTCGAAAAGTATATGTCGAAGTAGAGGAACTCGACAAGGATAAGGAGCAAGACGTGGCAAAACTTGCCAGCGGTCGCACTGTTGGAAAAGGCTTACCTGACGATTACACCGGTGGCGTCAAGCGGGTCGTTGTTATTGATGGTGTCGATAGAAATCCATGCGTGAGCCACTCATCGTTCCGTGATATGTTATACTGATATCATCTTTTCAGATGTTGTGGTACTCACTTGCCTAGTATTCACAACCTTCAGTTGTTTCTACTTCCTCATGTCGATGCGCTGTCTCGCTCGAACACGACCTCTGCCCGTCTATATTTTCTCTCGGGCCCCCGGCTCATCACTCACCTCACGTCCACTCACTCTTTTCTCACCAATGCAGCCTCAATTCTGAGCTGTGGAGCTCCGCTGGTTCCGGAACGAGTGTCACAAGTGGTAGATGAGCGGAAGAAAGCAGAGAAACGGGTCGGAGACCTTGAACTTGAATTGGCAACCCTAATCAGCAATAGACTAAGCTCTGAAGCTATCTCTCTACCCGAAAATACGATTTTTAAGAAGCATCTTCATCGGACCGAGGATAGTACGAACCCATTGGGTCTCTTCTCTGCAATCTCGACTGCTTACTCCTCCGATGCGTCTGCGGCATTGAAAGCTCACCTGATCGTCATGTCGTCCTCTCCATCTATCCAAACAGGAAGCAGTACGACTGTCGTCATGATAATTGGATCCGACGAAAAAGTCGTCAAAGCAGCAGGAGATGCTCTGAAATCCCAGTTGGCTGTGAAAGGCGGCGGTAAAGGAACTAGATGGAGCGGGAAGTTTACCGGTGTATGGAAGGAGAACAGAGAAAGTGCATCTGTCGATACCATTATCCAAGGATTGTAGTTGAAATTAAACTCCTCTATCAATACAAAATCGAATGATCTAAGTCTTACATACATTCTCGAGTGGTGAAGAATAAATAATGTCAACGGAAATCCAATTTCATTTTGGTTCCTCGAATACGTCCTGAACAGAATCTTCGACTTCTGTCTCTCCATGAACAACGACACCAGCATCTGTTCCACAAAAAAAAATCAGAATATCTGGAGTTTACGGAGCTGATATGCATCGTACCGTCTTGCCCTTGAAACACTTCCACGCTCTCAAGACTGGCATCTCCTTCAGAGTAAGATAGCGAGTCACCATCCGTAAGTCCCCATTCGGAGCTAGCATCCATGCCATCGCTCTCGAATTCAGCATCAAAGTCCTGATACAGGTCTGAGTTTACGTCATCCATCTCGATGTCGAAGTCGTCTGCATCGGTGAAACCATCGGTATCAATCATAAATGAGTCTTCTTCGTCCTCTTCCTCTTCATTCGGAATATATTCGCCACCATCGGAGGATTCGCCGTCTGACTCGGAAGGCGGCCGGATATCCAGGAAACAGCGCCGGCAGGAGGGACAGCTACCATGCTATTGAAAGGAATCGAAATAAGGTCAATGAAAAGTTTGGTAGACCAGAATTATTCTATACCATGCTTCGAATCCACTCTATCAGACTATACAGAAAGTTAGGGGTTATCGGTGCATTTGTAGAGGATTTGACGCACTCTCTTCGGCAGAATAGATGGCCACAAATATCTAGTTTTGTAACACCAAAGATGGAGCTTGAATCTGCCTCTGACACGTCGCTAAGGATCTCGTTGAAGGAAACCAAACATATTGGACAAGAATCTTCGGAGGGTACAAGATGGTCGTCGAGAACCGGAAGAGAGCCGATGAAGTTTTCTATGTCAAGATCGTGTTCCATTCAAGAGAAGAAAACGGAGCTCAATTCTGTGAAAGAGAGGAGATATAGAACTTGAGCTTGAGCTTGGACGTGAATACAATTGGCGGCTGCAGCAGGATGAATCAACGGACACGATAGACACGTGAGTAACTGAGGACGCGTTTCTATCACGTGGCTTTCTTCAGCCTTCTCAGTTCCGATTCTCCGAATAATTCCCCACATAAACTTCCACTTGACATGGCCCGCAATATATATTCCCAGAGCGAATCCAAAGAGAGACTGGCTGGCATTGTTGTTGGTCATCATGTCGCTGTCTCCACTTCCTGACGAGGAAAAAGCTGCAGAGAAGAACAATCAATCCAGCTCTTTTCCAAAGGACCGGGAGACAGATCCTGATGCAGAATATGGTGGACATCAAGCACGATTGGCACTGGAGCGCAAACTGCTATGGAAGATCGATGTTCGAATGAGCATCATGATATTCATTTACATCCTTAATTATGTGAGTGTGATGCTTTCTTTCTCTCGCTTCCCTCGTACTCACTGATCTGCACAGATCGACAGGAATAATGCCGGGTATATCTTGCCTCGACGATCCAATACTCTTGGCTCAACCTCCTTTAGTGCAGCACGTTTGCGAGGGTTCGAAGTCGATCTTCATCTCGAGGGCCAAGAATTTGCTACTCTTCTCTCAATCTTATACGTCGGATACATTTTAATGCAAATTCCTTCGTGAGTTCCTCTATGGCATTAATATCTCAACTGCGCCTGGATCTTTTGGATTAGGAATATGCTCTTGAATCATATCGGCAAGCCGTCTTTATACCTTCCCTGCTGTATGATCGTGTGGGGAACGATGTCGTGTTTGACTGGTAGGATGTCTTCCGATCGCTCTTTTTAGCTATACTGATCATAAACGACATAGGTATAACCAAGAAGTGAGTAACTCAGCTGAATGTTTATACATACTAATCTTGTTCCAGCTTTGTGGGGGCTCTTCTCACGAGGTTTTTCCTTGGATTTGTCGAAGCCGCATTCTTTCCTGGGGCTTTGTTTCTGTTGTCAAAAGTGAGCGCGTTCTGGCACATTTTGTGCTCCAATACTAAGCATCGAGTACAGTGGTATAAACGTGAAGAGATAGGTCTACGAACTGCTGTTCTATACTGCGGCAACTTGATTTCTAATGCGTTCGGTGAGCTAGTCATTAAACGCTTTGTGACACTTTTTTAAACTCTGTCTTTCCAGGTGCACTCATGGCTTCCGGTATACTAAGTGGAATGCAGGGTGTTCTTGGCCATGCTGCTTGGAGGTGAGATTCTACGTCATTCGTTTTAGCACCAAGTTTCCTTATCAACAATCAACGATTGACTTACATAGATGGCTTTTTTTCATCGAAGGCTCGCTTACTGTCTTCATCGCAATCTGTGCCATCTTCATCTTACCAGACTTTCCTGCTACGACCAAATGGCTCACACCTCTAGAACGGAAATTAGCCCTGCAGAGGATGGAAGAAGATGTTGGTGTTGGGGATCAGAATGAAACCGAGGTTGGAGGCCAAACATCTGGTCTTTGGCAGGCGATCAGTGACTGGAAAGTCTGGTGGCTCGCGTTTGCACTGACGGCACAAGTCGCGGCACTTTCTTTCAACGCCTATTTCCCAACATTGAGCGCCACCATGGGTTTCAACAACACAGTGACACTTCTGCTATGTGCTCCGCCATTTGCTTTTACTACAATTTTTGCATTTTTCTGGTCGCGGTACGACGAGTGAACACTCGAACCTCTGACATCCGATACTGAAATTCATTTAGGCATTCTGACCAGACTCAAGAACGATTCTATCACATCGTATCGTCGTTCTTTCTAGGTATTATTGGATTCATCATCGCCATCAGCACAATGAATACTGCAGCTCGCTATGTCTCACTGTGAGTTGGCCTATTGCTCTCAGAATTCCTGATATTTGATACACTTTCAGTTTCTTGATGGCGCAGTCCTACGCAGGATTCGTAGTTCTATATGCCTGGATGAGCAACTCTTTCCCGCGTCCACCGTCCAAACGTGCTGTTGCTCTCGCGCTGATGAATGCATTCTCCCAACTTGGGAACGTTGCCGGATCCTATGTCTTTCCTTCTAGCTTTGTATGAGTTGCAACTTACATATGAGGTGGGCGTATCCAGCTATGTCTTTCCGACGGCATGGGGTCCAACGTATCGCAACTCCTACGGTATATGTATTGCTTGTTCCGGGGTTGCAATTATCATGTGTTGGGTGTTCAAGCTACATCTCACGTCGCTTAACAAACATTTTGATGAAGAGGAAGAGGTGAAAGGAGTGAAGGTGAAAGGATTCCGGTATATCGTATAAAACTCTCACATATAACGGAGTCGCACGAAGAATGCTAGATCCGAGTCTCATGCTGTTCTAGAACGGTTTGAAGCATCACACTTCAGGTTGCGCTCAACTGCCCAGCTCATTCCAGGCAGTAAGGACCATCAGTTCTAGTCTTGACCTCTGCCAATATATGGTCCCACAGGTTCAGCCCGTTGATTCATTCACCTTCTCGTCTGCTTCATGCTGAGCGCAACGCATATGAAAGTTCGCCATCGAACCGGAACACTCGCTGTTCCAACTATACTGTCCAGAGGCTATGGGTCTCATACTGCTAGAGGGCCTCCAGGGCCTCTTGTAACCGCTTTGATATCGATAGCTGGGGCAGCTGTCGTCGCCCACGTAAGCGCATAACTCTGGTCCCATACTGGTCCCATATACCTGGGTTTACCTTCAAGATACCTATCTCATCAGACAGCCTATGTTCTTTGGAACTCCAGATCACCGACGACAAATGGTGATGCACATGATCTACTATCTACACCTTCATCTCGTAAGGTGGAAGTAAGAAACGAAGAGATACAAACGTGCGTCGTTCATTTCAATTTGCTTTTATCTCGCCTTTCTCAGCTGGAAGCAACAGAAGCTCGACAGCCGTGCACAAACCAAATGCCCTACCTCGACGAAGGCGTCTCGGGGTAGCATTACCGCGCGCCGAGACTACGCAGTACCCGGTCGGCTCGATCTCATATATGCGTGCTGGCCATTGCTGAATATTTTGTTTAGAAATTCAGTTTGTACGATATGGATATGGACTGCCTGGAAAGCATTGAATGGTGTATGATTTACGACTGAGTGTACAACAGGATGTATGATTACCTGTACATGTACGATTATTTTGATATTTGTTTAGCGAGTAGCGCGAGTAATTGACGGACATAATAAAAGTGATTGCGCCTTATAGAAGGAGTGTAAGCTGCGTCGCGTGTGTGCGAGCATGGGCATCTTGGTTAGAATTCTGGTGTGATTGCTGTTTACTTCGTGCATTCACCATATTACTCCAACATATCTCCTTCAACATATCTCGCAGGAAGGGTGCGACGCTGGCGACGAGAGGAGTAAGAGATGAATTCTCTGACATATCTCTCTCGTCAGTTTGACGTGCTGGCTTCCCCAAAGACACCTCCATCAACCCCATCCGCTGAGGATGACCCATATAATTCTCTTTCTTCTCTTTCTCCAGACAATCGTCCTCAGAAACGATTCAAGACGTGGTCAGCTAGCTCGTTTCTCTTTGCTCCGGCGTCGAGCTCGTCGCGCATCCCCAAGCGTTCGTTCTCGTCGCCCAGCGCCACTCACTTACCATTCGAACCCACCACTTCTGTCTCTAAGGAGACTGCGGCTTTGCCTCAATCGTGCGCAGAGTCCATCATTAGCAGGATATTCTTTCTTCGGCTTTTAGTTCTGGCCTGGGACACTTTTCGTAACGCTTGGGTTGCTTTCGTCGAAACATGTCAGTTAGGAAGGCGTGCAGAGATCATTGTCACACCGCCGCAGGAGAAATCACCATCCATTGACGAGAGTTCTGACGATGAGTCGACCTCTACTCCGCTTACAGCTCGTAGCCCGACGTCTCAATTTCCCATTCGCTCTAATTCCGACCCGTTAACTCTCGATCCTCCGCCCGACACCGATCCAACATCTTCACGTCATCTCCAACCTCCCCAACCTCCCATACAACACTGTATTGCTGTTAGTTTAACTGACTCCGCTGCTAGTACTCCTCGATCATCTACTCCAGTGCTTTCGACGCGAAAGACACCATTCCTTTCACAAAAGACCCTTGTGCTTGATCTCGATGAAACTCTCATACATTCCACATCGAGACCGATTCCCGCAACAAATAGCTCAGGCTTCTTTGGCTTCAATCCCTTCGGGTCTCGGAGAGGTAGTACAGGTCATGTCGTAGAGGTTGTGCTTGGAGAAAAGAGCACTCTATACCACGTATACAAAAGACCTTTCGTGGACTTCTTTCTTCGTACAGTGCGTGTGCTACCTCTGACACTTGTTCTACATTCTGATTGCCCTCAGGTATCTGGCTGGTATACGCTCGTAATATTCACTGCATCTATGCAAGAGTACGCAGATCCGGTCATTGATTGGTTGGATGCTGGCAGAGGAATGCTCACCCACCGGCTGTTTCGAGATTCATGTACTCGTTTACCGGACGGATCTTTCACGAAGGACCTTGCGAAGATTGAACCAGACCTTGCACGAGTTTGTCTCATTGACAACTCCCCGATATCTTACAGAGTCAACGAAGGTTAGCCCAACTCTTGATTCAAAGAATTGTCATCTTCTGACGCTTCTAACAGCGAATGGGATACCCATAGAAGGTTGGACTCATGATCCTTCAGACGAGGCATTATTGGACTTGCTGCCTGTTCTTGATTCTTTACGATTTACTTCTGATGTTCGCCGGGTTTTGGGACTTCGGACTGCTGGTGGTGGAGGATATTCATAAGATGAAGCATGTTTTCTAGAATTATTTTCTCTTATTTTGGGCGTCATATTCCTTCGCATTTACAGTCGCAACTCACTGCAGGCATTCAACAGATACCATCGCAATACGTTCTAGGGCATCGTATCCACTTAATTTAAAGCGCCATGTACAACCTACTCCATCTTCCTTTCGTCTACCCTTGCTGTGTGTCTCAATGAGCTTAAATATACCGTAATCCATTCTACTCTGATGGCAGACTTGACTCAGGATTGATGTACAATCTATGCCACTACATGCTATGCCAGTTCCTGGACGACGCTTGTATTATAGACAATCTCATTGACCATTGGTAAGTATACGAAACAAATGAATAATGAAGACAGATTACAGTGCAAGGAAAGTGAATGAAAATACAAAAGGAGAGAGTAACAACCAAGAGCAGCATAGCACCGAGGACATCTCTACATGGCCAGCGATGCTTGCAATTGTCGAAGTTCCGCCTCTTCGTCGGCTTCCGCTTCTTGATGCCGACCTAACATGTCGGATGAGCATGAGGAGAGAAAGAACAGTGAAGTACGCACCGGCATCCACCCTTGTCTCTGGCTGATGCAATGGGACATGTTCAGCCCCTGCTAACCGCTCATCCAACTGCTCTTGTTCTAGCTCGTTGAGCTCTGCTAGTAGCTCCTCCTGGACACGACGGCATTAATGACTGATACAAATGAAGGGGTTTATTGAAACGCACATCGTCCAAACCCATTTCTCCCTGAGGAGCTGAGATAATTTCAGCGATCTCTTCTGCTACTGCGCGCTGCTCGTGTACGGCGTTCATTGTGGCATCGACTTTATCCACCGTCCTTCGAAGCTCGAGAGTTAGAATGTTGTCCTCATTGAAGGACGAGCGGGTGCTTACATGTTACCGTGTATCACTTTCAGAGCATCCGAAGCCTTCTTCATGGCCGCCATCGTCTCCGCATTCAGATTAGCGGACTCCAGCGTATTCACTTGCATTTCCAATTGCAAACGAGTGCCCCCCAGTCTATCCAGTTCCAGCTCACTTGCTCTCTTGCGCTTTAGAGCTGCAGTGGCCACTATTGAAGTGAAGTAGATCCATGGTCTAGTGAGACTAGTTCCAACTCGTTGGGAAAAGATTTTGAAGTCTCACCTGCCTTGTTCGTGACCGCGTTCGCCTTTGCCTTTCTCAATTCCTCGTCAATCTTCTTCTGCAAGTACTCCTCCTTCTTCTCGATCATCTGAAGTTGCTGCCGGAGGGTGACGATAGCATTTCTGGCCTCTTGCTTAGGGTCTCGTCGAGCACCGAACCAGCTCATAAAGGACATTGCGGCGGAATATTATATAGAGAGTAAATGAATGTAGGAGAGCAGTAGGCAGTTACACACGTCCGACTTATCAATATACGAGTCACTGCGGCGAATGTACTGGACGTGCAGATGCTCTGGATAAGGAAAGAGCTGTTACCCTGTCACATGACTTCGTCACAGCACGTTAAACTTTAAGTATAGTCGCGTAAAAATCATACTAAGGAAGTACATGTACAACCATTTCATGAGTTTCCGCAGTGGGAGACGTTGGTACTTGTTCAACGTGAGACAGCTAGCTACGTAGACAAGTAAACGACTAGCCTAACTTGTGTTATACACGTCGCTGTAGCGATTTACAAGATACTCCTGTAGCAAGGGCACTAATACTAGTCGTCCTTGTCTGCTGTATCGTCACTAAGAGAAGAAGCCTGGGTCAGTACAAAGTCCGAATATGTCCAGAAAACAAGACAGACCCCTCATCATCACTTCTGTCATCTGAGGCGCCAGCGCCAGAAACAACTACGCGCCATGCAACCCGGAAAATCATCCAACCCCAGATCATTTGAAGAATCTAAATAAGCTTTCGTCAACTCCCAGCTTTTCAAGATGAATCAAAATGGACAACCTCTAGAGCAATCAGGCAAATTATGAACATAGAAAATGATCCTTGGCTGAGGTAGAATCCCCGCGCTGGATCCCAGTCGTAAGGTAGTACTCGTGGAACGTCGTGTAAAGCAGAATAGATGACGAAGATGAATAATATATGTCGTGTAATGAGCCAAGATAGCATGAATATGCCAAATGTTATATCGGGGTAAATTTGAGGTAGTGCCAAATAACGCAACATTTTGGCCAGCTAGACGAGGGGTGTATAAGCCTAGAACTTGTAAAAAGGGAGGTGTCTTACTGGCAGAAATATGTCGCACCAATCCATCAAGACCGTAATCAAACATCCGATACGGGTGAGGTTGTAGAAGTAGCTCATGCCCATGAGGAAGACAGTAATAATATGATGTGCCATCATTTGGACATGATCCTTTCGTCGAGCTTCGGCATTGAGAATTAGCATTTGGTGCAGATAAAAGGCAAACTGGGTAAGGTAGTAAAACTTGACGGGAGCAGCTAGGGTGGTATGAGGATAGTTGACCCATACATCGACGGGGTCAAGTAATCTAGTTGGGAGATTGTGGTGGACATACTAGAAGATATCGTGTGAGCAAGAGTTGGTGAACGTGCGTGAAAACACACTGACGACCCCTAGGCCCCACTGCAGAGGATAATACACGGCAGACCAGCCTTGTTCTGCAAATCGTAACACGCTGCGGTGCATTTTCTGACGCTCAGCTTTTGTGAACGCGTCACCTTTGCGAGCAGTCGAACCATTTCCATTGGCAGTCGGTACCACACCACCATTTGACACGGCCTGACGCGAGCGTTTTGAGTTGTGCCTAAGGTCCCTCGAAAGCTTCCATCTCGCAAAAGGTTCGAATACACCCAGACGGAAGACATCCCGAAGCAGGGCCATGACAGCGATGCAAGTCACGACAAAGCATAGGTCCTTGGAGCCAGTTTTGTAGTAGGAAGAGTCAACAAAAGAGTCGGGACTTTGGGGAGTACTGGTGGGGTATGACAGGGAGAAAAAGGGAAGCATATAAGATGGAAGACTCTGTAACAAGTCCATCGAGACCATAGCGATGGACAAGAGAGAGAGAGACGAAATGAAGAGATGTAAATTTTGTTGGCCTCAGGCTCAAGTAACAAAATTTAAAAGTCAGGCAAGGGTGTCCGTGGGAAATTTGACTTGTTCCAATGGCCTCCTCCTCCTCGAACCAGCCCAACAACACTCTCTATGTCAATAATCTGAACGACCAAGTCCATAAGGATGAGCTTCGCTCCCAACTTCTTGCCCTCTTCACCACCTATGGCAAGGTCATCGATATCGTAGCCTCCAAAACACCCAAGATGAGGGGCCAGGCTTTTCTCGTGTTTACAGACCTGGCTGGCGCGACATCTGCCATGCGTGCTTGTGAGGGTATGATATTTTACGATAAACCACTGGTAAGAGCATCGGTCTTCATTCCTGGAGTTGATTTTTCATGGAGTTGATTTTTCATGGCCACAACAGCACATTGATTATGCCAAGTCGAAATCTTATGCAACATCTCGGCGAGAAGACCCCAACTTCGTTCCGCCAAACTCTGCGCATGCCAATGGAGCGGTCCCACAGAATGGGTTACTGGATAGAAAGCGCCAGAGAGAACAGGGCTCGTCAGAGGAGGAGCGACATACCAAACGGGAGAAGGCTGACTCCGATGAAGAGGAAATGGAGATTGATGATGATGAGGAAGCACCAACACAAAACAGTACCTCGGGTATGCTGCCGATCTCAAGCATGTTTGTTGCCTTCACTTCATGATGTTTTCTCTCGTAGGTGCTATGCCCCCGCAAGCACAGCAGGCGACAGCGCGATTAATGTGCACAAATCTTCCCCAGGAGGTAACAGACGACGTGCTTTCGGTGTTGTTCCAGCAGTATGTCATCTTTTTCTCATGCTCTGATCTTTTTGTGACCTCTTACGTCTGTTTAGGTATCAGGGTTTCCAGAGTACGCGCGTGTCACAATCATCCCCAAATGAGGCTGGAACCAAAGTGAAAACGGCTCAAGTGCTCTTTGAGTCCCCTGAGCTTGCCTCTGTCGCTAAAGAGGCTCTGGATGGTTTCACGTTGAAAAAAGACTGGAACATGTCTGTTGTATATATATAGCAATGATTCATAATCCTGGTGTGTTTACATTGTATAACGCTTGTAAAAATGGGTTTATCTCCTATACCGTTTTATGGTTTTTTACCCTGAACTCTGTCACTGGGAACTCAATTAGGTGGTTCGCGCGGCTCAAAGCCACATGACCACGTTTACATGCAAGTCATCACTTCTGCAAGGCTTTCAGAATGGCTTCCGCAAGTGGGCGTGCAGAATTCGGGTTCTGGCCTGTGTAAAGATTGCCATCAACAACAACCTCAGGCTGAGGGACGACAGATCAGCGATCGATGCCTACAAGGATGCAAAAATACTCACTCCCCAGGGTTCATCGGCTTTCACATAAGAGCCGCCCAGCTCTTTGATTTTATCCTCGAGCAAGAAAGGAACGGACTAGACAAACATATCAGACGCATCATATGCGCTGCGGTGCACTACTGACCTCTACGGATTTCGCTTGCTCCTCCTCGACGTTGGAAAATCCGCAGGCAACTCTACCAGCGAAAATTGACTTTCCTTCTTTATCTGTGGCACCAACGAGGGCACTATTCGAAGATATCCTTACTCAACCAACTCTATGGGATGCTGGATCACTCACGCAGGACCATGGCATACCGCAGAGGTGATCTTGCCTAATTGAAAAAACTAATCCTGGGTCAGAAAATTGGGTTCAACAAAGTCTGTGGGCAGTACCTCAGAAGCAAGTTTGCTGTTCACATGAACTAGTCAAAACACTAAAGTTGCAAGGTTGGAAGTGACTTACCCATTGATGGGGTCAACAGCTAGGTCTATGACAGGACCATGACCCCCAACGTAAAAAATGGCGTCGTAGTCTTTTGCACTGACTTCTGAGAGCTTTTTTGCAGAGGCCAGTTTGAATTTCACGGTCTCATCTTTCAAGAAGTCAGCAGATTCCTTGTCATCTGCAAACATCTTCAAGGAACGAATATGCCAATGAAGATCGCCATCAAACAGGCATCTACGCACCTTCACTGAACCCTCATCAACTGGAGGGTTTGGGCCTTTAGGGGACGCGAAGTCGATTTGGCAATGGGGGTAAAGGACATAATAGGGGTGAGCCGCTTCCGGAAGATACCAACCCTACATTAAGACAAAGTTAGATTTTGTTCCATTTTACAGCGCCAAACTTGCCGTCGGTCCACCCTTCAAGTGCTTGTCGGCAGAGGTGTATACGAAAAGAACTGAAGGCATCGTGGTCTCTGAGAACTGGAATAAAAACCCCTCCGTGAGGCGGCTCTTATATATTGCGACTGTGAGATCATTGCACTCACGCGCTTTGCCCGTCTCACACCCTCACTCGAAGCTCGGTCCCTAAACGCGTCACCTACAAGACGATCGACAATCCCTCCTAAGCTGGGATGGCCGAGTCGTTAAGGCGAGTGATTTGAATTGGTCCTATCACTTGGTGTTTCACCGCGTAGGTTCAAATCCTGCTTCCAGCGTACTTTTTTAAAAACATTTACCCTCGTCATTGATCATACACTATCATACATTGTGCTGGAACAATTGTCGAGAATGTTATGTGGAGACACGAAATTTTGATGTCCATGCATCGTTTCACCCATTACTAGTACTAAGTAACACTGTCTTCAGAATCTCTTGATTCCAATGTCACGTGATCGAGTGAGTATCGACCGAACTTGAAGTGCTTCGACCCCTCTCTTGAATTCACATCTTACCTCTAATCTAGCACCCTATGTCTTCGTTCTTTGGTCTGTAGGTAGATCTTTATTTTCCGTCATCTGCGCCGTGTTTGACAACACCCACCCGCCAGAGGCAAAACTAGGACGTTCAAGCCACGCAAGGATGTCCCCGAGGGAACTAAGCAATATCAACTCCGGAAGTACGCTGAGGCGACGCTGGTACGCCCTCGTGCAATTGCTATACCCAAGTAATTCCTGATCATCTCTTAATCTGGTCTGTTTTCAGGGCTCTGGAAATCTGAGGTTGGCTGTACAGCTGCCGGATGGTGAAGACCTGAATGAGTGGCTCGCAGTACATGGTACGCGAGGACAAGCTCCTACATGCTGTATCTTTCTAAGATTGTTCCAAGCGGTTGACTTCTTCAATCATCTCAATATGCTCTACGGAACCGTCACAGAGTTTTGCACACGCCAGGAGGTAACATGCCTCTCGCACTCCTATCTCAACCTTCTTACCACCCCATATTGCTCTTACAGTGCCCGATCATGTCTGCTGGCCCAAGGTGCGGCATATGAATTCATGGCTGTGCTACATCTTAAACGTCCAAAACAGATACGAATATCTCTGGGAGGACGGAGTCAAGTATAAACGTCCAACCAAACTTGCTGCGCCTGAATATGTCGATGCTCTTATGAACTGGGTTCAGAATCTGCTTGAAGATGAGGCTGTCTTTCCCAACAAAATTGGTAGCTATTCTCTGAATTGTTGTTAGTGAACGCGCGTCAAATGTTGTATAGGCGTCCCGTTCCCCAAGAATTTCCGCGACACCGTCCGGACAATCGTCCGCCGGCTGTTCCGCGTCTATGCGCACATCTACAGCAATCACTTTGATCATATATGCGCCTTGGGAATTGAAGGTGAGCATGACTTATTCCTTACTCCTCAGAGGTTGTGTAACTGAATCGCGTCTGTAGCTCATTTGAATACCAGCTACAAGCACTTCTTCCTGTTCATTCACGAAGCGAGTCCTCCTCGTCCTCAATATGTGACGGAATATGCTGATCAGATCTTGCTCATAGTTTGATCTCGTAGATAAGAAGGAATTGGCGCCCCTCGACGAGCTAAATGACGCTATTCTTGCAGAGGACAAGACACGATGACCTTCATGAATCATTATTGCTGTGATTCTCTTTTATGACCCACTTCATCTGTAAATCCCAAACCCATTGACCCATTGACAAAGTAAGGATATCATCATTGTGAAAACTTTGACATTTGACTACTGCTAACAAAAATAAGAAATAAAAAAACAACAATTCGTGTATTGTAAGTTGGTAATGCTACAAAGGTCGTTCCGTGTATAAGATCTCTGCGTGAGGTAAAAAGCGTAAGGTAAAAAGTTCCGGTGATAGTACACGATGGCAAGATGAAAACGCCGTACGTTCGAAAAGCGAGGAGACATACCGAAATACTAATGTACAATGTTGAGGAATATGAAGCTCCAAAAAGGGTATTGTGAATGACTGATTGAAGCTGTGTTTGAATAAAGACAGTGGCGGACAGTGGCGGAAACAGACTGATGGTGGTTATGCATATACGAACACCATAACAAAAACGTGGCGAAAATGATGACTCTAGCGGGGCAGGATTCTAAGCGACGATGGCGCTTCAGCAAGATTCGTTGGGATTCGACGAAAGCCGTGTATCATATGGTTCGCTGTGTTCAAACTCATCAGCCTCGCACCAGATAAAATCATTTGCACCCGTCATACCTTCACGACTGACCACTGTACAATCAAATTCTTGATTCTGTCGTCAAGTGCTTGTCTGCAGAGATCACATGAGACGTGTTCCGTCAGGGGGCTCAAGGCAGACTCCAGGAAACTCGTTGACAAATCTAGAAATTATTATGTTATTATTAGCATTATGACAGAATAAACCAATGAGAGGACGGGTACCAGGTCTTGCATCCCAAGCAAGGTAAGCCGAAGCTAGAGCCCACGCCCTAGTGAGAGTCTTCTGGTCTGTGAAATCGCACCACGGTGTTGGAGCATGTGGATGGGGGGGCTGAAGTAGAAGCTGAGTGACGTCAACACAAATGTATCCACTCTATATGTCTATATTCGACTTACTCTTTTCAACGCGTCAGAACGACCGATATGGAGGAAAAATAGTCGTCTCAAATACTTGGGACCTATCTTGTCGGCCATTTCGTCTGTGAGAGATGACAATTGAAACGAAAGCAGATGCGGAGAGCTGGAGACAGCAAGGTCATGAAGATCGTGTTTTGAAGCTAGAGTGTATATCTCTATAGGGTAAAGTGGAGCATGCGATAAAAGCAGGTTGTACAACGGTGAAGACGGTCCAATGCGGCACTTGGGGTCGACACCGTAAGTTGATAAGCGGCTGACCGCATCGAGCAATGTTTCTAAGGAAGGTGAATAATGCGCGCAAGACATGTCGTATATGGCGTGAAGGATAACATTTAGAACTGGCGATTCTTCTGGGACATTGATAACAAGAGTTTGCGCCTCTTCTTTTGAAGACGATTCAGGAAGCAAAGAGTGAAAGCGATTTTCAGAGGAGTCCAATAAGATATGAGAGTGGACGTAGAAGAAGACCGAATCGGAAGACAAGAGCGCCAAGTTGGGAGGAACAGATTGAATATTTGCGCCAGGATAGAAGGTAGTTGAAACAGAAACAAGTACGTTGCTATCTGATGGGTCATCACATATGGGTGAGCCACTGTTGGAGTGCTATGAAGACATTAGCAAACTGAAGTAGGAAGAAAAGACGGCTCGTACTGGGGGAGTCGGGACCTGCTGCACAGGTGCTGATGAAGTACTGGAACCCGAACTCTCCGTCTTGTTGATTGTCTCACTTGCGTGAAAGCCAACGTCCACAGATCCTTCTGGGGCAAACTGAAGAACGGAGTCCCAGTCGGTCATCTCCATGTTTAACTACGCTGAACGCAAGAAGCTCCTCCTGGAACAACCAATGTCAGTTTAAGTTATGCTACCGAAGAAAAGACAAACCTGGGAAGTAAGGGGAAATGGGAAAAGAAAGGAAAGAGATGGCAGTGAAACCTAAGCACTGGCAAGTTGGATGATGATCGCACGCGCGCCGGCTAAATGCGCTGCTTATTTCATTGACTATAATGGAATGCGTCTCAGTCTCTCAAACGGTCCCACGTATTCATCTATTCATCCGTACTACAAATGAAAACACGATGAGGAGTACAACTACTTTAGGCTCTCTGCATTTTTAATTTATGGATCTTCTCTCGCTTTCCGAAATCGGTGTCATGGAGTTCCTGAGATCAAATATCATTTCAGACAGTGGTTAACGCAAAAAGATGAGTAAATCTTACCATGTTTGCCAGACGTTTTGCAGTCGACACAGTGTTGAGCTTTTCAAGCACTTTATTCTCTGGAACATCGAGTCCCTCTAGTTTAGTTCCTACATTACATTGACTGCTATGAACTCTGTGTTTCTTTTTGACATATTATTGCACTCACCTATGCGGCCTTCTATCTTTAGTACCCGTTCTTCATCTCGCTCAGTGACAAAACTTATTGCCATACCGCCGCGACCTGCTCGAGCCGTCCTACCAACACGATGCGTATACTCCTCAGGCTCGTCGGGCAGGTCCCAATTCACGACCATAGCGACATCTTCTATATCAAGCCCACGAGCGCCGACATCAGTTGATATCAGGACTGGAACGACTGATGAACGAAACAATGATAGGGACGAAAGCCGCTCTCGCTGTGTTAGTCGTGAATGTAGAGCCGTACTACGAATCGAAAGCGTTTTCAGCAGCAGTGTTAGATATGCCGCAGTACGAGCACGAGCGCAGAAGACGATCGTCGGTGGTGGTTGTTCTGGCTCGTCATCATCAGACGGTTCCTTTTTTCTATGCGTTGTCTTTTTCCCTTTTTTGACAGGTTCGGGAGGTGCGCGACGCAGATGGATTGTACTTTCGGGGGGATTGCATAATAAGTAGAAGAGATAAGACTCGCGTATGTGCGACGGGACCAGCAGGTAACTTTGCTTGAGCGTGGCGACGGTTTCAATGCTACGAGAGAAATATATGAGAGTTTGAAATTTTAGGGGGGGTATACCTACTTACCTCTCACTCATTCTATGAACAAACGGCTTCTGCTTCCCCGGCCTCGGAGGAGCTTGAGCTAGCGCTTCGATAGAAGGGGTCAGGGTAGCGGTGAACAGGCAGGTCTGACGATCCTTCGGGAGCACGTTGAACAAATAGGAAAGCTCAGGCGCGAATGTGGACGAAAGGAGCCGATCAGCTTCATCAAGAACCTGCGCTCATGAACAAATTATATTAAAATAATTGACAATTGAATCAACTCACTAAGAATTTCACTCTGGAGAGATTCCATTCGCCACTTCCGCTTTTTAGATGATCAACCATACGTCCAGGCGTAGCCACCACTATGTGAGGGAGGTTGCCTAATTCTAATGCTTGTGCCATCATATCCATCCCTCCAACGATTACTGCCGTTCTGATATTCAGAACAGACCCCAGAACAGCAAATTGCTCTGAGATCTGAAAAGCAAGTTCTCTGCAAATGAATGTCACCACAGAGATCAGAGAGAGAAGGGGATTGAGCCACTAACCTTGTTGGTGTCAATATTAAAGCAAATATGCCATAAGGATCGACCGAGAGCTTTTGAAGAATCGGTAATGCGAAAGCTATCGTCTTTCCCGAACCAGTCTTAGCATTTCCTATGCAATCCCTTCCTGGATCTTGTCAGCTACCAAAGATTCCTGCGAGATTGAAAACAACATACCTGCAAGAAGGGGAGGTATACAAGCAGCCTGGACTTCCGTGGGTGTGTGTATCGACATTAGCCTCAGCGCGTTCAGTAACGACGAGGATATGCTTAGGTCGGAGAACGAGGAATGAGGATGCTTAGTTGGAGGTTCTAGGGTGCCTTTGTTTTCTGAGGATTTGGGGCGGGAAGAGCCAACTCGTTGTATAACTTCCAGGGAAGCTTGTTTTTCACGTCTGCCGTCCTCTCTATCATCGTCACTAGCGCTTGCAATGTCTTCATCGTCATCGTTCGTGTTTTTAGCCTTCACAGAGAGCGCGGAATTCGAACTATCCGAGTCCGAGTCACTGTTGTGTCCATCTGAGTGATCATTCTTGAGATGCGGCGGTGTAAGCTTTACTCTTTTGTAAGAGGATTCTTCCTGTCTGCGAAGGAGATCGTCCGAAGTCAGATTTTTGCGTTTGCTGGCCATTCCTACTGTAGGGTAGTGTAGAGAGATAAATGCATATACTTTCGGGCCGGTTTGCTGCTCGGGCAGTTGAAGTGCCGACAAATTAGTACAGAGTACTACTTAGTACGACAGCTCAACCAGTGCTAAGAATTGTTTGAAGTCTACTGAAGGCTTGCAGAGGACTCATATGATGCATACTATATGTGCCCGATGCCCGAACAGAGCTGACATGCAGTACCTGAATTAGAAGCCATTCATATTGATATAAATGTAGTCGTTTAGATTCACGATACCTACAACTATTCCTCTGCAGCAATGCGCAGGACATTGAAGTCTCTAAATGCTCAGCTAGTCACTTTCGACACCGCTCTTCCTTTCTCAGAGGTGGTGTCCCGAATGGACACGGAGGTCAACAGAGCATCCAGTGATAAATTGTTTCCCATAATGGCAACTGCCACCTCCAAAGAAGAGCTGGAAAATGGGATAAACAACATTTCTGGCGGAAAAGATTTCGTGTATGCTTTTCTCTTTGGTTTGCCTTGGAGATTGTCTCAATTAGATTTGACCCTAGCTTTTTCTCCAAGCTGCAACACTCTCGATGGATGAACCTATATCAGGAATGTCCTTCTGCGATCGTTTATATCATTGGAAATCCTGTGATCGCACAGACGATGTTAAAGCATGACATGCGCGGTGCATTCAACATACCTCCGCGTGTACTCATTCTCGAGAAGCCAGACAAGACCGGGACTACTGTCATATACCATTTACCATCGTCTGTCATGGTCCTAGACGATAACCCGGCTCTGAAAGCTGCGGCGGAAGTGCTAGACGAGAAGTTGGATCGTCTCATATCCACAGTGACTGCGGACTGATAGTACAGACGATGATGTATATAGTAGACTCCACTATGTGAAAAAGACGGCGAGTATACGTCGCATAGCGACGGCCCATAGTGCAACACATGAAGAATGACAGTTGAATGCAGGCGACAGTCGTAGGCTAGGTCGATGCGACAAATTGGTGCTGTTATACATATAAAAGAACTTCGGACAACCCTCAAAGGGAGATGCGACCCGGAAGGTTTGACTCGTTCATCGTCCTGCGCAGCTAGCTTTCCTCAAAGAAGCCTGGAACGAGCATATCACCATTCTACTATAAAGTCGTGATTAAAAATGAAGATCGGGAGTCATTTTCAACTCACTGTAGTAGCCGTATGTAGTATACGATCAAGTCTATCTGTATGTCTGGTCGACATCAGGAACAGCCACAATGAGAGAAGCATAAGGATTACCTATTACTGAAACGATATCCACTGTAACTCTCCGGCTGCTTTACGCACGCGGTTCATGATGGCCAATCCTTCATTACTCTCACCAACTTCTTCAATCAAAATCAAGTCTACGTTTTTTTGATCCAAAGTTATCAGACCATCAAATAGTCGCCGTGCAGTGACAGAGGGTTCTGCTATTGGCCCCAACTCATGGCGGAACCAGACCAGACCGTCAACGACAGGAAGACTGCAGGTGCCCAATGCAGAGTCTGACAGGGATAATAAACCAACTTTGACGGGCCGCGAATCATCTATCGTGCTCCTAAGCGATGCTAGATATGAGTTTGCATTCACAGACTCGACACCAGGGGGTGGAGGGGAGAGGGTCATGAGAAGTTTCACTGGTACCGATGGGGAATAGTGCCGATACTTCATCCCTGGTGTTGTGGGCGCTGCCTCTAATACTTCGTCAAGAAAATCTCGCCGGTGCACGAGGACACGGGGAACGGGGACTCCTTCTTCAGTTTCCTCCCGTAATACTTTCTCAAGATCTTCTACTGTCACACCCCCAGGCCTCAACACCCGCAAGTTCTGATCCTCTTGTAATCCGTCCACCACTGTACTTTCTAGACCCACTCCGCAGGACCCGCCGTCCAAGATCAGTCCGACCTTAGTGTTCAGGTCACGTCGAACATGTTCTGCAGTAGTTGGACTGGGCTTTCCAGATGAATTAGCACTGGGAGCCGCAACAGGGGCGTCGGTCAATGCGATCAAAGCCCTGGCTACTGGATGAGATGGCATTCTGATCGCGACTGTGGGGTGACTGGCAGTGATGATCGCAGGGACAACACTGCTGTCACTTGGGAACAACAGTGTCAAAGCTCCCGGCCAGAATCGCCTCATAAGTATTTCATAGGAATTTGGCATGACAAAAGATGGTGGCAATAATGAGCGGAGCATGTGGAGAGATGAAACATGAACAATAAGTGGATTGTCTGGCGGTCTACCCTTGACTGAAAATATGCGAGCTGCAGCATCGGCATTCAAGGCCAAAGCACCGAGGCCATACACAGTCTCTGTTGGAAATGCGACCGTTTCGAGATTTGTGAGATGTCGAGCAGCAATCTCTAAAGCATCTGATGTCTCTTGAGAGGAAATCACAGGGAGACCGGAGGTATTGAACTGTATAGTAGTAGGATCACAGCTGAGGACTTGAGTGGATAACATTGCTACTCTGGCTCGAAGCGGTGGAAAAATACGAAGCCAAGTTAGGCTCATGAATTGTTTTGCTTTATTTATCTGACGCTGAGCACTTCATGTAATTGTCGTAGAAGGGCTGGATAATAAGGACACTGACTGCTATTCTTCTAATTGTCTCCCTCAGCCTTGTGAGTTACGGGCATATCTAACCCCACCCGGCGTGCGGTCGCGTGAATTCGTTCCTCCGTTGTAAGGTCTCCCAATGGATTGTAGCGGTCCAGCAGAATCTACCGAGAAGCAATCAATGTCTGCCAGCGTGTTCCAATCAGAACCTTTTCATACCTTGTATTCCCTCTGCGAAGACATAAAAGTCAGGGCATTTCTAAGATCCTCTAAGTGGGACTGTGACTGTGATGCCTGCTCAGCCAAGGCTCGAAAATGAGTGGACAGGACAGTGTTGACTTTATGCGGAGGAAGAGACTGTGACGGATAATTCAAAGACTGAAGCTACAACGTTAACTTGGCTAAGAAAGACTCACTGCCTTTCTCAACTCACGCAACAAGCCTCGATATAGCGCAGTATGATGAGAGTGCATTTCCAACTGAACTTTCTTGTCTCACACAGCACGTGCATGTTTCACCTTTCTTGTCCTGTGGGCCAGTGGCTCGGGCAACAATGGCTTCGTCCACTTCTGCTTTGGCCGGTGCTGGCATTATGTTCACCATTTTGGCTATCGCTCTGTGGAACTCAGTCAAAGGCCAAAGCCCTCACCCAATCCAACATTGTATAAAATAATTGTGTCACGATGAGTTTCGGTCGATATTCCTCAAGACAACTTCGAACTGCTACTTAAATTATGCGCTTTTATTTTGGTGCCTCAAAGGTGTCTAAGCCTGTGGTCAGTACTACTCACTTGGCGTCGTCAGAAGCTGTTATGCTTATTTCTTTCGCAGAAACGTACTCGACATGATGCCGTGCCTGCGCAACTGAAGCCCAAGGCTGCTAAGGTTCAACAATCTCAGAAGATTGCAGAGAAACGAACCGTTGCGCAAAGTCGTAAAGACCCTCAATTTTGCATTTACGTCGGTAATGCAAGTATTGAAAACCTACCTTTAAGCTGTGCAGTCCCTCATCATCGTTTACAGATTCACCCTAGAGTGACTGAAGAAGAAGTGGCCGTCTTGTTCCGTGGATGCGAAGGTTTCTTCAAAGTCACGCTTCGCTGCAGTCAAGGACTTGCGGTAAAGCCAGGTCCAGACACAGTGCTTGATCTGGAGCGCGATATTCAATACGCGACCGTTGAGTTCACAGAATGGCACGGCTTCTATAAGGCTGTGAATTTGAATGGTATCCGTCTCGCTGGACGAAGGCTATCCGTATGTTGTGTGCTCCGCTTATTGACTCCCGCTATCTCACATATCGTGAACTCTAGATTGGAATCACGACTGCTCACCTACCTGAGATGCACCGCATTATTCAAGGTAAAGTAGCATGGCCACTAGTGTCATTCATCATCGATCCGTGATGCCTATTCTCATATATCATTCCACCAGATCATACTCAACCTGACAAATCAACGAAACGAAAGAGGTGATTATTTTGTTGCTTGTTTATTGGCATTCACTGAATAGGTGACCTGCATATACAGGCCTCTGGTTTTGCAGCCGACTGTACCGTACATTGAACCAGTGCATCAGGACCGAAATAAGGCGTTTTCTCGGTTTTCGTTCCCGAAGACGGTCATTTGAGTATGTCTACTCCAAGTCTGTGTACTTTGACAGTATATACAGCATAACTACACACTCCTTATGTTCCGTACAAGTCTTGAAAGAAAAAAAGTGATATGTGATATTGTGAGGCACCGTTCGACAAATAAGGAAGGCGGACTCTTTGAACCTGTGGGTCCAGTGACTGGGCAGATAGTGGAACAAGACGTCCATCATCTAGTGAAGCTGCATGGGAGATACCTAGTTACTCATTGACCACGACGCCCGAGGTGAGATTTAATTGCAGACAATGTTATTTCATTGTCCTGTATTCATAATTCATGGCTTTACTAATTTCGCCTTGTTATATTGCATCAACCCCCTCAGGCTACACAGTCTGATTGTTGCGCCTACATAGTTGCCATCTGCCATCTATATCATGGCGAGGAGTGCCACCTTGAATCCGGCCTCTATGCCTTTTTTTCCTGGCAATCGTTCTGGCGACGATGACGCCGGGAACAGTATAGGTCTTGGCCAGCAACACCCATTTCGTCACCATGAACAAGAACGTAGTTCTTCCACCTCTCTTTCCCTTTCTTCCGCCGAGTTTCACTCTGTCAAGTCTTCTCCTAGCCCTTCTAACATAGAAGAGCAGAACAATGGCTCTGCCATTGGCCATCAGTCAACGAATGAGGGGTCACGTCGGTCCCCCACCTTCCGACAAGTAGACTCAAGTCGGCCTTTTCCAGGAATAGAGAAACGGTTCTCGAGGGAGGCCAGCATGCTAGGAAGCTTGGAGTCGTTGCCGGAAGGGGAGGATACACAAGTGACACCTGGAGCTCTGCCAGAGGTTTCGTCTCGAGGGTTGGGTTCGTTTTTTTCCCTTCAGCAGTCAGCGCGAGACCGGTTAACGACACCACCTGTTGCCATTAACAACAACGGCGGCGCTTCGTATAATAACTTTGGCTCTTCCTCGCCCGTGTCATCGCTGGACTCTGGGAGTCAATTTACCCCCAGTGTGGATATCCAGCTGCAGAATTTCGAAACTCAACTCAAAGCGTCCCCGTTAATCCATGATATCTTGGACCGTCTTGTTCGCTGCGAGTACTCAACCAGGGAGATACAGAAGGATCTCGGTGATATACACCGCAAGGTCAATCTGCTCATTGAGCGGTCTATTGGGCCCAGTTCCCAACCTGAATTTAAAGATCCATTCTCGAGCAACAGTACTACCCCTTCGCTTGTCAGCCCGCGTCCCTCCATTAGCAATATTGCTCCGAATCAAACCGCCCCCTCGGATGATATCACTACGATATCGCAAAGGCTGAACACGCTGACGTCCTCCGTGGGTCAGCTGCTTGCTCTCCAGACACAACAGATCCAGTCTAGTTCAGGGTTGCCGAATAATTCACTTCTCGGTGCCGGAAACACCGCTATGGACGTGACCTCTCCCGTGAACTCCAATCCAGCGATGCTAGGTCATGGTTTGCCAAATAGACAGGATATGAGGCCGTCTCCTCGAATTCCTAACCCGCCGATGCGAACATGGTCTACCGGGACCTTGGACCTTCCTCTGCGCGCAAACGAAATGAACGTAAGCCGTCAGGATGGCCCTTCACGAGATAAGCGGCGTTCTGTAACTGGTCTTTTACGTCGAGATTCTGCTGGGGTCGTACCAACTCGAAAGTCTCTATCGTGTTACTTACCAACCCCTCTGCCGTCTTGTAGGTCGTCGATCCTCAAGGCGATAACTGGGGTGCTCGCGATTCCGGGCCATTGATCACCAAATGGGAGCAGTTAGCTTTGGCTCCCGATTTATTGCGCTCCCTGAACAAGTTTGGTGTTGGTGTTAATGAACTTAAAACGTATCCGTGATGACTGACCATCCTTTTCTTACAGTGTTGGACCACCCAATAAAATTCAGCAGCGAGCTCTTCCTTTCCTACTCCGTGGTGCAGATATCATCGCGCAGGCACCCCCTACCCAGGAGCGAATTGCTGCCTACGTGATACCTGCCATCCAAACCGCGGTCACAACCATCACAGCTCAGCCTGTCAATCGCGGACCGATCGTCATCATGATATCGACAACAGTAGATCAGGCCACGCAAGCTCAACGCATGATCCGTGACTTGGGTGGTCCCATTGGGGTCCGATCCGCCTTAGGTGTTGGTACCACCGTAGCCAATAGCGACCTCACTCAGGAGCTGCGTTTGCTTCAGCAGAACATGCCTCACATAATTTGTGGAACGCCCCAAAAGCTTCACGCTCTTTTCACCGCCCCTGGTGGCCTTGTGGGTTCTGAAGTCAGATTCCTTGTTCTTGACGAAGTGGACCAACTGATTGCTCGGAACTTGCATGAATTTGTCTTCAACATTGTTAAATTACTTCCATCACCCCGCTCCCGTCCCCTGAGCTCTGGTACTCCGACGAATGTAGCTCCTGGATCGGCGTCCCAGGCTCCCTACAGTTCAACCTTTGAGTCTAACCCTTCGTCTGTTTCACCTTTCCAAACTGCCGGACGTAGATTTTCCACGGTGGCACCATCCCCTGATCCAAGTGGTACAAATACTCCTCAAGCTGTTGAACGTCAAACTGCCCTATTCTCCAATACTGTGCCCCAAGATGTGCTCAACCTCGCTACTGCTATTCAACTTCGAGAGCCTGTTCGGGTACTTGTACGTCGCGATGGTAATATAACTCAGGCAGAAACATCGCAAGGTTCTCGCGGTCTCCGACAGTATTATCTCTACCTTGCATTCACCGCTGGTGGACGCTCCGACCCTATGGCGTCAACACCTGGAGGAGGTCTTGGTATCATTGGGTCAGGCAGAGGTGCTTCAAGTGCGGAGAGCGTACAAGCTCGAGAATGGAAGCTGGATGCACTGGCTGATCTCTTCGATGATGTTGATGTTCCTCAGGCTATTGTCCATGTTGGTGGTATGACTGCATTGGATTCTGTGGTGTATAAACTAGCAAGCCGAGGTCTCGAAGCTGTTCCTCTCGTATGTTTATTGGCTTCTTTATGCTTGCTATCGCGCTCACCTGACTTTATCTTAGCATGGCGACATGAACGCCGGAACTAAATTAGCGGCGCTCAACAAGTATCGGAGTGGCAATTCTAATATTATGCGTCAGCCAACGACAAAGGTTCTAGTGGTGTATGATGTCCTCGTGAAGGAGATTTCCCACATACCTCTTGTGATCAATTATGGTGAGGTCTCTCTGCATCGTTACTTTCCTTACTATTGAGTTTTTTTTCTCCAGATTTACCCAAAGCGGTTGAAGAGTACGCTCATAGGTCAGTCTTCAATATCTTGACACACTGGGCATGCGCTGAGGCCCATATAGGGTAGCTCCTGCAATCGCTCCTAACAATTATACACGCGCTGGTGTCATTGTCAACTTTGTGACTGCGACCGGCGGCGATGTCGAAATGTTACGATCCATAGAATGTTTTTACAAGTTCAGTGCTCTGTCCTTTTGTATGCCTCATGTACTGACAATTTTCAATTGCAATCCAGAATCAAATGTGTAAGTCGTACATGCTTGCGATCGTCCGTTTATTGACTTTTTTTTTTTGTCATAGCCTGAAGTTCCTATGAGTCTACGTGACATTGTTTAAAATAATGACCTGCAAATGTTCTTGTATCCCTATTGCACCACACCTCTAGTTTCGCTGTTGCTACTTCTACTATATTCGCACTGTGCATTTCACGTCAGATACCCGTTATATTGCACCTCCAGATTGTTTCGTTACTAAACTGTCTCCCTGTGTTTCCTTGCTTCTCTCACACTGTATAGCAGATCTCTATTTCTATATCATCTGGATTGTTTTTTAATCCGTAGCCGGATGGACAATCAATATTCTAAGTGTACCATCTTCACTACAGCTTGCCAGTTCCTTGACATGATTGTTTGCCATGGGACGCCAACGTAGCCGATTTATATGATTTACATGAGCCCTGCTGTGAGAAAATGAATAAAAGAACAAGAAGATCATGCTCGAAATTTACCTTGAGTCTATGGTTATCTGATGCTGCCAGACATGATCTTCAGTGTTGGAATACACCAAAACTTGACCGTTCTCCAAACCAATCGCAAGTAACCGCCTGCGTAGATGTAAACTTTGAGTCATGACAAGGTGGGAGTGGGATCACCTATGTTGAGCGTCGAAGGGAGCGAAGTCCAATGCAGTTGCTGCTTCCTCTGCCTTAATCGTGGTTACGCAGCGCCACTTGTTGCTTTCATGGCTGCTCCAAATTTTTACCTAGTTTTCAGCGTTGACGTTGGTGAGCAGTCAATGATGCAGCACATCAAGGCACACCGTTTTGTCTCTTGAGGCGGTGGCAAAGATATCTCCCTCTGTCGCCCAAGCACAATCCCAAATAATACGCGCATGGGGCTTAAGTTCATGCGATACGGGTAGATATCCTTGTAAGATGCTTCAGCATTCAGATAATTTTGGAAGATTATACAAATACCTCCAGTTTCTTGTTTCTGGTATAGCCGCCATGACCGATCTCTGGAAACGGTCAAGACGTATTGATCATCTGGACTGAATGCGATCTGCGTGACGGTCAATGAATGTCCTGAGAGGGGATCTCCAACAAGCTGCCAATTCGCGACGTCATATAAGCGGACTACAGCATGCTCTGGACTGGTTGTCCTGCAAGCAGTAGCGATGTATTGACGTGTGTTAGAGGTAGCAAGGGTGATTGACTGAAATAGTTATGGTTATACAATTTTGGGGAAAATGAAGGAGCGTTACCTCGTAACCATGTCCGAAAACTTTCTCCACTTCAGGCCAGAGAGTCATCGATGCTAGTTCTCCTTCAAACGGACGTCGTGATAGGGGGACACTATTGAGTGTACCTAGTACAGACGCTCAGTAACTTAAAAACAGGGCCCATAAATGATAGAACAAAACGAATCACCACTGACTTGCAGTATCAGCTTTGTTGGAAAGACCAAGAGGAGGTACACTGGCACCCATTGGGCGATCTTTCTGGAGAGATTGCTTCTAGATTTCGTTCTGCACTCAAACAAGGTCATGACATACCTCCTTGTCCGAGAGAGAGATTTTTAGAGACTCTGCGAGATCGACAAAGTGGCGTGGTGCTTCAAATATGCGTACCACCTTTTCATCAGCAATACTCGAGAATTTGAGATCTTCTAGGAAGTTCGCTCCAAGTAGATCATAACCATGCACTTGTGGTCGAGCCAATTCATGCCATGAGGTTTTTCCGTCGTTTGATGGCACAGACCCATGAAGACGGGTAGTTTGATCCAGGCTGCGTACAATGTTCATTGATTAAAATATAAACGAGAACGAAGCCGTACCCAGCAGATATTAAAAATGTGCCGCTTGGACTCCAACTGATACTCTTGACAGAGCCGTTGTGACCGCTGATGGCAGCCACTTCTGCCCATGTTTCTTCCACTTCGTTGTTCTGCGCAAGCTGGCAGTGCCATCGTCGCCAGCCACCAGACCAGCCCCATGCAATAGCGTCGCGTCCATCGGGTTTCCAGACGCCTCCCACAAAACCACCTAAGCGTTGACCACCAATATCACCAAACCTTTGTCGGTTGATCCAGATGGTAGTTGAACCGTTTTTAGAGTCTGTGATGACAGAGGCAGGTGACCAAAGGATCAACGAAGAATCCGTTGAAGTTGAGAGTAGTGTCGGAGTAGGATCACTTGCTGTGGTTGGGCGCCAAGAGACAGATGTAATCCCCGCCTCATGGCCGACGAGAAGCGCGTCGAAAGTCACAGAGAAAAGGGTGCTATGAAATCAAGACAATCAGCTGCCTGTTTCGAAGAGAATTCATCTTTTTCTTTACCTTCCTTGATCTGATTTAACGGACAGAATATGACGCTTCAGTGATATCTGTCGAACACCTTCCTCATTCTCCGCAAAGTCTCCAAGAGATTCCTCAAAGGCATCAAGGAAATCATCGCTGAAAGTATCATTTTGTGGAGCCACAGGCTCCTTTTTGAAGGTCTCGATATTCCAGAGCCTTATTGTTGCATCTTGAGATGCAGATGCTAGTACTAGCGGACTCTCTGCATCTGGCGAATTGAATGCAAGACCTCGTACCCAATCTTCATGACCCATGAGCACTGCAGAGCGAACAAACTGCGGGAGCCAGTTCAGAAGACAACTAAAGCTTGAAACATGAACGTACAGTGGACTCGGAACGCGTCCATAGCTGGACATTCTTATCTGTTCCTCCAATAGCAAGGACAAGACCTGAGATGTTGAGTTGGTATGTATTCCTTCAAGATGTTAGCAAATCCACCAACTGTCAGATCCCGGCAAACGGGCAAGACCCAATGCAAGAGGATAGCGTCCCGAAAGAGAAATAGCTTGGACGACTTCTACTTCACCTTCACAGAAAAAACAAAACAATCAATGCCGTTGAGAGAGCCGAGAAAAACAATTCATTCATGCCTTTTTCAAGGTCGGGAGGCAATTTCCAGATTTTAACGACAGCTTCAGATGAACCAGTCACAAGACAATCGTTGAGCACGCATAGAGAGGAGATTGCTTTCGCATGTGCTTGAAATTTCGTCGATTTCCACTGCATATTTCAACATAATCAATAATGAAAACTCTAAACGATACACGCTGCGTAGCGCATGCCTGAGATCCTGTTTTTCCCCAGTATCGTACTACGCCTTTATCATCCGCACTGAAGAATGATCGGTTTGTTTTCACCCGAATACAAGTGACCATCCCTTCGTGCCCAGGAAGAGTCTCGGATATTGAACCGTCGGTGTCACCCTAGTACAGACGAAACGATCAATAGCTGATAAAAAGAATGGTATATTGCCCACAATATCCCAAATTGCGATGAGATTAGACGATCCAAATAAGACAAGCGAGTCTGGGGACACATCTGCTGCACCTGAGTGGCGATTCGCCGAAGCAGAAATATACGCGGTAGTTACATTCATTGAGGGGCCTCGAAGCGAAGGGTGAACAAGTGATCTTTATTTGTGTGCGTTTGGTAGACCACTTCATGTCGAACTGCGATGATTTTTGGATTCGGTGTTGACCTCGTACATGTCCCTCGCATTGTTGCTTTAATCACTCGTAGAGATCCTAATAACTTTGCTCGTCGAATCCTCAGTGATGCTGAATTTGTGAAATGGGAAACGGAGCATCGTGGCGCTGGCTTGTTTGAAGACGCGCGATTCCTCGCTGTCCGGTATGTAAGGTTGCACTATCGTTGACTAGCCATTGACATTTACACCGTGTATAGATGGGCTATCAAAGAAGCCGCATACAAGGCTTTATATCCTCATAGACCGACGTTTAAAGAACTAAGTTACCATAACCTGGGAAGCTTAGGACCTGGATCCAAACCTACAGTCACATATCTTCCTCGAGATGGTACAGATGTTGAAATCAGTGCTATTCATTGCTCAGTCAGCCACGATGGACCCTACGTTTATGCAGCTGTTCTGGTTGAAAAATAAATGTCTACGGATACATAATCTTACTTTTGGTGTGGCCACCAATCAGGCCACCAAGGCGCAATCGAGCAGATTACAGGATTCTCTTCACTACCCGAGTCAAATGTCAGCTCGATATCGCCTTTCGACGCGCTTAGTACGTGTTCCAAACGAAGAAGTGCGAGGCCAACCCCATGCGTCGAGCTCAATAGCTTTCCGGTGCCTCTAGGCCGTGTCATTGGACGCTCTGTGATGATCGAGGGACGTATTTCAAGGCCTGAGGGGAAATATTGAAGAGACCTGTGAACGTTTCAATTTGTATCTCAAGCGGGGCGGCATTATTGAACGTACGAAGATGCAGTATTCTGTATGACGACTGGAACCGTTCTTTTGCGAACTACCCCCTTGTGATATGTTCGGACGGTCAGCTCTTGCCCAACGTAACAGCCTTTTCTGAAGTCGACTTGTTGAGAACGCGCGTAAGTTGAATGAATTCCAGATGAATATATGCATACTTACGTGCGCCCATTACATCAAGGTTCGAGTCCATTGGGAATGCCACAGTTGGTTGTATATCAGCGGCGCCTTGCGGAACTCCATGAAGTATGCGATGAACATCGTAGAGGTCCGAAGTCACTTCTTGATGTGTAGAGGTTTGCGTTGCTGAAGGAGGGATGAAAAGATGTAACTTGAGGGAAGCATTGACTCACGTCGATCTCCCTTTCGAACTAACAATCTACGGCCCATTCCTACAGCCCTTCTATCTCGCATGACGTGCTGCTGCGTGCCCCACGGCCAATCTTCTTGGGCATCAGACCAGACAGGTTCTATTGCCCCACTTGCAGCGTAGTCCCAATTTCTTGCGGTCTCCCAGTGACTGTCCTCGCTCGAGCCCCAAGCCGCCCAGCTATCGTATTCGTCCGAAGCATCTCGAATCTTGACTTTTGCGCGGAGAACGTAACGTTTGAGAAGATCGTGGAGGGACGGAGCATCTGACGGTTGTGAATCGTACTCTAGCAGATAGGCTGGGCGACCATTGACATTATGGTCTGTAAATACGAGTAGATCATACAATACACGTCCCTACGTATTCGCTGTAAGCCTTGATGCTGAAATAGCAGGAAAACTTACCTGAGCATTGAGGATTACGGAGTAGAATGGACGATTGTGAGATTTAGGGATGGCCGAGGCAAGAATACCATTAAGAAATTCGGGTGCTTGTGAGCCAGACACTGAGAGAACTGCCCTTGAGCGCACTGGGGCAATACATGGACCAGCAGACAAGAAATTTCGAAGTATTGAAGGCAGCTTGGGAAGAGACATGCAGACCACGTGAAACGCGCTTTTCTGTCCCCAACACTCATGTCCTCTTCATGTCAGGGCTTGTTGGCTGCCCTCAAGGACTGTCTTATGCATTCTGACTGTGTTCTAAAACAAGGAAATCTCCCATCGGAGTGTCTCAAAAACCATATGGATGAGCTTCCAGAGTCATGCCAGTCACTCAGGAAGGCTACTTTTGAGTGCAAAAGAGGCATGGTATGTCTATTTTATTAAATTTGGACCACTTCCTGAACATGTACGATCAGCTGGATATGAGGAAGAGATTCCGCGGAAACATCGTGGGTTCCCGGTTCGAGTACGAGCCTGACAAACCCAAGGCACAACCAGACTTGGGAGAGACAGCAGCAGAATGAATACTATTATTCATCCAGTATAGATACTCATCTCAGCTGAATCAGCCCCATTCCATCCTGCTGACAGAGCGTATGTGCTGAGCTCTGTTTTCTTCTCAGTAATCTCATAATGTCGTCATCCATTATAAGACTTATAAACTCTCGTCGAGTCTTTTCAATCACCATCTGCCATCATGTCGAAGCCTTTCCTTCTGTATTCTTTTCCTACACCTAACGGGGTGAAGGTCACGGCGTTTCTCGAGGAGCTGAAGACCGTGTACCCTAACATCACTTATGAGTGTGTTAATCCATGTTAAATCAACAAACTGACGAGCTGATCATAGTGAATGTCGCGATCTAGTCACGAGAAGATTGATATCTCCAAAAACATTCAGAAAGTGGGTGTTGGCGTTGGGTAAACAACACATAGAAAGGACTGATGGTGTCTTCAGAAAGAGCCATGGTTCATTAATCTCAACCCCAATGGTCGTATCCCTGTGCTCGTAGACAGAAACCGCGACGACTTTGTTGTGTTTGAGACTGCAGCGATTTTACTGTACCTTCAGCAACACTACGACAAAGACTTGAAGTTTGGCTGGGATCCTGTCAAGAATCCCAATGAATATAGCGAAACCTTGCAGTGGATTTTCTTTGCCGTATGTGTTACCTTTTCACACGTCCATCTAATTTTAATTGTCTGACCTATAGCACGGTGGAGTTGGTCCCATGCAAGGACAGCGTAAGTCGCTGGTCAGTGTGAAAGTATTTCAAAATCGAAGTCAACACCATTTACAGTGAATCATTTCAATAAATTTGCCCCGGAGGATATTCCTTACGCTAAGAAGCGTAAGTTGTGCGTATGACCTGCACTACACCTTACTCAATATATGACAGGTTATTTGGATGAGACTAAGCGTCTCTACGGTGTTCTGGAGATACGTCTTAGCCAGGATCGCGACTGGCTCGTAGGGCCGGGACGTGGCGCGTACTCCATTGCTGATATTAATGTTATAGCATGGTCTGTCAATTCAAATACACGAGTGTATCAGTTACTAACTTACATGGAGTGTAGGGTGCGCGTCCACGCCTTCAGCGGGATTCCGACTCTGGATGAGTGGCCCAATGTCAAGGTAAACAGTGGTCTCACAGCGATCTTTATTCTCCCGCTAATATCTGTTGCAGAAATGGGTTGAGACAGCGGAGGCAAGGGCGGGATTCCATGCAGGAACACTTGTTAAATGAGATAAGATAAGATAAAACTGTTGTACACGTGTTACATAATAAAGAAGAACTTTTGAATTTGTTAACCTTTACCATGATTGTGCGGCATTTCACTCGGCGACTGCATACTGAACTTCATCTGCCAGCTTCTTCAACTTCACTCATTCCTATTAACCATCGCGATGCTCATACAACTCCCCAGAAAATATCAATGGCACATCCTATGGATCCTAGAGACCAGTCTTCTCCTACTGAACTTCCTTTGACTACTTCTACTCCTGAACCGGAACCCTCTGCCTCTAATTTACCCACTATGATACCAACCGACCATAAGTCTCCGTACTCTCATCCACCATTCGATACCCATGCTTTCTTTACTGCGTTAGAGAGGACTTTTCCTACACCAACCGCTCGAAGTTTCATGCGTGCAACACGTGCATTGCTTGTGGATCGTGTTGGCAGAGTCCGTCGGGAAGGTCTTACTGTCAAGGACCTCGACAATGTTCGTCTCTTTCCCCTTGAATTTGTCATCTTCATCCATTGAACTTCGTTGTGCAGCAAGCGTATCTCTTTCGAGCTGCATTATCTGAACTGCGTTCAGAAATCACACTCACGACCAAGAACGACTCAGCGGGCGTGCAGACGGCGACTACAGCCCTTCGCAGAGAAGTTGATCGGTTGGACGTGAAGATGAAGGAGGATATCGCTACTATGAAGCACGAGTGAGTTTGACGCTCTCGCTGGCGTGCACTTCTGATCTCCGCCTTCCCTTTATAGAATCCAGATGGAACTTGACAGCAGGAAGAATGAAGTCAAGGACGAGTTTAAGCGACAAGACATTGCCATTGAGGTCTGCAATGCTCAGATCCTGTGCAGTTTGAGGCTGACAATCACCTTACAGGAACTCTTGAACAAGTCGATTGTCAGCGTCAGCGATCTGCGTACAGACGTGGAAGAGGTCAAATGGGATAATATGAGGCGCGCTGTTGGTATGTGCTATTCACGCAAGCTGTACCAGTTTCTAATGTTATGTTACTTCTTCAGGTGGTTTGTTTGCATTCGCATCGACCGTCATCATTGGCATGGAATTGAGACCAAAGACACCCCCACCTGTAGCCCCTTCTCGAGCAGAACTAAATGAGCCTGCAGCAGAGAACCTGGAGAAGATGTACTGGGTAACATAGCGCGAAAGGTATCCCAGGGAACAATCAAGAGTATTACACTACACACATATGTATCATCAATTGTAACCCACTCAATCCTACACTCTCCTAATCTAGATGTGGAATAACATGTAGTTATCGAACATCGAGCTTCTCCATCTTGGAAGTCAGCGCCTCTGTGTTAACCGCCGCATCTGCTTCCGTGCTCGATGATGTTTTCTTCGCGTCCTCTGCAACTGCAACATCCTCATCATCGTCTTCCCAATTATCCTTGACCGGCTCTTTGGTTTTTATATCCTCCACCTTCTTCTCTTCTGCCTTTTTCTCTCTCCGCTTCGCGTTCTTCTTTGCACTCTTGCTCATCGATTTATCGCCTGCTTTCGGTTCTGGCGGAGGTGCCCAACCAATAATATGTCCTTTAGGCAGTGTATTCGCATCCATCTGAGCCTGCTTCGTCCCCCGAAAGCGGCTCACATCTTCCTGGGGGGTAAAGCCAGGACGGATCTTTATTCGTGGGCGGACACTGAGGGAGCACTTTAGACAATAGAAATATAATACGACGAATACATACTTACGTTCCATCTGGCCGTTTAGATTCTGGAATGACACGCTCAAGCGTTTGAGGGTCAAGAGCGATGCCAGAGACAGACTGCTTTGGGTCAATTGGTGGTTTCGACATGAGCAAGCTGTATATTACGTAATATCACCTCCCTTCACACTCTCCCTTGATGAGATACGCCGTGCTCGTTACAGGCCCTGCAGGCGCCGGCAAATCTACTTTCTCGAAATCTTTTCTCACTCATCTCACTGCCTCAAAACGTACTGGTCATCTTGTCAACTTGGATCCTGCTGCTGACCCTGGTAGCTTCGAATATGAGCCTGTTATTGATATCAAGGACCTCATCAGCTTGCAAGATGTCATGAGCGAGCTCGACTATGGTCCTAACGGTGGGCTCGTATACTGCTTTGAGTGAGTAAGTGTCAGGAAGCCATGATTGCCTTCCCCTCTTTTTACGCCGTGAAATAGATACCTTTTACAAAACATGGACTGGTTGGAGGAAGAGCTCGGAGGCTACGATGATGACTACCTCGTTTTTGACTGTCCAGGTTTGTAAAAAGCTCCGCGTTTTGTAATTAATCTCATATTCTGTACAAAAGGGCAAATTGAATTGTACACACATCATCCTTTCCTGCCAACCCTCGTCCAGAACCTCTCCCGAATGGGAATACGAACATCCGGAGTTTATCTCATTGAATCTCAATTCATGGAAGATAAATACAAGTTCTTCAGGTACATTTTAATCTTGTCCTGCGTCTTTGAGACTGACCAGCATTGCAGTGGTGTCCTCTCTGCGATGTCTGCCATGGTCAATCTCGAGATACCTTGGATAAATATCATGTCCAAGATGGATCTCGTCACTTCAAACTCGGAGGATCCATCTGGCGGCGCTAGGAACGGGTTGCGGAATCGGAGGAATATTGCTAGGTATGTCTACGGTCTCGATTTCATATCTGCTGCGTCGTAAGGTGCCATTTTCTCGTGTTCTGTGACTGGATAACGGGGTGTACGAGAGCATTTTTACCTGGAATAGTAGCATGGCGTATCTTTCTCGGGCGCTATCTATTCATTTCCATTCACGCACCATGCTGTTGTAGTATCCCCACTTCTCTTGTAAATTTGTGGCGCGATTCGTAACTCATGGACCCTTCTTTCCTCAGATATCTTGAGCCAGACCCACTTTTACTTGCAACAACACGAGGTGATAAATCAGATACTTGGAATCCCAGGTTCCACGCACTTAATCAAGCTATAGTGCAGCTGGTGAGCAGAAATCTTGATGATCTCGTTGTTGATCTGGTCTATGCTGTAGAGGACCACTTAATAGTGACCCCACCCGTTACGCTTTATTACTTTCTTGGTCATTCGGTCCAGTTCCATGGCCAGCGAATAGCGTCCGCCTTCTTGATCGACCGCATTGTTCCCAAGCGCTTGTTCTATGTCCTGACGCAGTCTATTTACAGATCGAAGACCATCCTCTGGTGTCTTTTCTACCTCTGGATTTGACATCCTCTGACTCCCTGGAAACTGTCATAAGTCATATCGATTACACGATGCAGTATGGTGAAGATGAGGAACCAAAAGAGGTAAGGAATCAGTCAACATGTTCAACATGTTCAATTAATCTAACAGCTCCTCGGTAGCCCCATGATCTGGATGAAGGCGACTTTCAAGATCTGGAGTGAACACATATCTAACAGCTCTGCCTTCCATATATCTGTAGACGATTGCCTTGACGTTCGATTCACAAGAATGTCACTTTGTTAGAGACATATATCTATTGTAGTTGTATTTCTAGCTCGAGCCATTGTTTCCTATCTAGTAGTTCACGATCATCTGAACAATCCTACTAAGGCAGTGATGACGCATGGTTTTTCTCCATGGAAAGAAAGTATAAAAACGATGGAAAAGTTGAAAACAATACATCACATCTCGTTACCACCTCACAAGCCATCGCTCGGTATGCCCAGCTATTACCCTACCCAGCCTTCACATTATTCACACCACGACGGCCAACCTGTCGTGTACACTTCAAGCCACCGTTCACACCATCCTCCTCACGTCCCTTACGCTTCTAGTGGGAGCCAGCAGTACTATAGCCAACCCACTTATGGGGGCAACGACGTCGTATACGTGCCTACACACGCTAGTAGTCATGGTCATAGGTCTCACTATAGTCAACCACAAGCGGTAGTGGTGAGTAGCTTCATCCTTATCTCTGCAAAGGAGAGATAAGCTTACACCACCTTCAGTATACAACCAGTAGTAGCCACGGACATGGCCACGGGCATCGTCATCACCGTGATAGCCCCCGATATCACAGCACACATCATAGCAGCAGCCACGGCCATCATCTATCCCTGGGCGAGCGTATACGTCGCTTCTTTGGCTTTGGAAAATATCGAAATTACAAGCGCAAATCTCGAACCAGCTCCTGGGGTTTCCTGGGACGCTCTCGTCGACGGAGATACGTTGATGCTCGTACCGGTGCTGAGGTAGATAGGCATGGCAGACCTGTCTATCGTGTTTGATCATAACAATCTGATCAAATGGCTGAAAGCCTCCCGAGAGCGTCCGTCACTACCGTGCGAGGTGACTATGTGAACGGAGTACGCAATGCTTATTGTTTTGCACAAAAAAGCTTCACGAAGCAGGACAGATTGTTGACAAGCGAATATGTGTTTACAGTAATTCGGACAAGACAACTGGCAGGGACTGCCTCTTCCCTTTGCATCCTTACGAATTGAATTCGTGTACTTACCCTTACCTGTAGCTTTGCTTGGTTCTTTCTGATCTTTTTGTACTCTGGCGGTTACAACTTTGATGCATGTACTTATCGTTGTTTTGGTTCATAAACAGATCTTTTCCAGATAGAAGAAGCAAACAAACTAGCTCGAAGTAGAAGCGCGATGGTACAGTACAAGTAGTTGCGGATAGAGTATAAGTCATTATGGGTACGGCAGTCACCAAATTGAGTGCAAGGAAATTACACGAAATAATTCATTGGCTTGAAGAAGTGGTTGGTCTCTGCTCGGGTCGAATTGTCGCACCCTCAGAAGCAGATAGCCACAACTGAACTTGTCCCAGAATTTCAGTGACGACTCTCATCATCTCACCCCGTCGAACAAGCTGTTTAGGATCATCTTGAGCCGCTTCCCAAAGCACAGCAAGGTTCACCTCAATCTAATACAAAGTAACTGTCAGTCGACAGAGATAAACATTCAGAAGGAAACCTGAGGGATTACCTTCTGAGCGAGGTCCTTGAATGAAACTTGGAGGGCCTTTCCGACAGCTAGACACATTGTGGACAGCCGATCTAACATGACATCGGCTCCTTCGTCAAATACTTCATCTTTCCGCTCTGAAATAAAGTTGTGAAACACTGCCTGTAACGAGAAAATATGTTGGATAACAGGACATTTCGTAAGAATCGCCTCCTGACCTTCTGTCGAGCCACTGATCCTTTTCCTCGTTCTTCCATGGCAGATGCATAGCCATCCATGAGATTATCCTGAACTAGAGGAGCCAAGCATCGAGACACTTCCTTTTGCTCCTGGCTCAGTGTTTCGCGGACCACACCAACAGATTTTTGAAGTGCGATCTTTGCTTCAGCAAGGCAAGAATCGCCCTGCAATTTTACCCGATCTTTCAGGCCAGGAGCTGCTGAGTCCTCAACGTCGGCAAGGAGCTTATGAATGACAGATAGGACTGAAGTTTCAAAACTGGCAAACATGTCTGTCTCGAAAACCTTGCTCCAAGAAGCAGCAATGTTCTTTGTGAAAGGCGCCAGCAACTCAGAGTTCAAATCGCGGTTTCGGAACTCTCCATTGCGTCGAAGAGTTGCTCGGTACGTGGCCCTAGAAGAAAAATGAATACTTGGAATGGGTCATGATCACCATGAAATACTTACCAATGTAGTGAAGCGGCAAAATTATCCGATGTCACGACTGCAGATTGAGAAGCCTACGTGCCTCTCAGCCAAGAGGTCTTAAAATACATAAATTATTTTCAGACACACCAAAGTTGCTCCGATTCGACATTTGTCTTCGAGTCCGTCGCGGAATAGCTCTTGCATATCCTCAACAGCGTCTTCTATGTGAGCTAGGAATTGCTGAGGGCACGGGTCATGTTCACAACACGCTCTTCGAATGTAATTCGAACTTACTTTCTTGAGCCGAGGGGTAATACCTATCGGCTCTCCAGCGTCGTCGACCTTGGGGGCAGTTCTGTTCATTGCGTACAATGATCCACTTGGGCCAAGCAGCGAAGCGAAAGGGTCATGTTCGTTTTCATGCGCATACCCACCATACCCACCATCCGAGTCTTCACTGTCGTAGTCCTCGTTGAGGAAGGGTGGGCCAAATTCATATTCAGGAGTCGACTCCCATTTGGCGCGTAGAGTTTCTCTATCCTCGATGGTCACTCCACCGATGCCATTGACGAAAGTATTAACGGAGGTAACAAAGGCCTTGAGATGGTCCAGGAAATTCCTAGCCGAACGAGTACGGGAAGAGATGGTCAACGTGTGACACCAGGCCTGTAGGTCAGGTATTCCTGTAAAAGCGTCAATATCAGGCGATGCGACTCCACTCGACAGCATTCATCACACCTGTCGAAGCTTTATCCGAAAAGCAGGTAGGTTCACCATCACCCTTGACCTGATCTGGAAAGAAGTCAGTGACTCCAGACAAACTTTTATCTCAAGAGACATACTTGTGAGCCGAACATAATCACGGCTGGAGCACGTAAATACAGGCAGATTAATAGCGTCATAGTCTGCCGTCTCATATGTGAGCCTGTCATTGCTCATACTGTGAAAACATTGTAGCCTACCGCGAAGCTGGACCGAGGGATCGAAATTGCCAGGGTCGCGTTCCTCTGCTATGGCATCTGAAACACGAGTCATGATTATACGGGAATTTTTGACTACATTCATGCACACCATCCAGATCCTTTAAGCCTAAAGCTCGGTCATGAACGACAGATAAGAGGACATAGCAAACACACACACCTGTTCTGAAATCCTCCTTTAAGACATCCCTGGAGAACTGTAACCAGGTCAGACAATTGATTCATTGTAACCGTCTAGACATACTTCGGAACGTTTCTTGGAGCACCAAGCATTCTTGTTTTTCTGAATCTTCCACAAATCTTTCTTCAGGGTAGCGACGTTATCCGCGGCATCCTTCTTCTCTTTCCGCACAGTTGAAAGACGGCTCCGGGCAGTATTGATATCACCCTTAACACCGTCGGCTTTGGCCTTCACGGATTCCTCCGTGACCTCTTCAACGACAAGTTCCTCTACCTCCATATCACTGTCCTGGTCATTATCATTGTCAGAGCCGGAGCCACTGTCAGAGTCATCGGAATTCGAGTCCTCGCTATCAGTATCACTGCTATCCTCGCTGCTGTCTTCGCTACCACTATCATTGTCGCTGTTGTCGCTCTCCTCACTATCTTCATCATCTTTCGAGTCGGTGTCCTCGGTGTCTTCACCATCAAACGAAGAGCTCCTTCGGCGCTTAGGCGATCCTCTCTTGCCACCCCTTTTGTTCTTCCGTTTTTGGGTCTTCTTCTTTTCTTTCCTCAGAGATCCAATAGCAGTCAGAGTGGGAACAAATCTTTTGCCAGCTCTGAGCGCTTCAAGGTGATCTAAGTGCTCTTTGTGAATAGCTCTAAGCGTCTTGAGCTCCGCTTGAATCACTAAAAATATTATTACTATGCTATCCGAGATGTTCAAACATAGAGCAACAAAACACACCTTTCTCCTCCTTGAGTGCATCTGCCTTTCTTGAACTCCATACAAGAGTTTCTTCTCTGTTACGATCGAGGTTTTCTTCAATCTCTTCCAATTCTGGATCGTCCTCGAGATTTAATGCACTGATTACTTCAGAGCAGCTGATATCATCGGTTTTGCTTGCTTTTCAATGAGGATTAGCGAGATCAGACAGTCAACCACAAGGGAGAACCTACCGATAAATGTAATGGCGTGATCATCGTAACTGTAAAAGTGAGTTTGGAATATTGACTGCCAACAAGCACAGCACCTACTTGCCATCTAAGACATTCCATTAGCCGCCTCAGTCAGAGCTGGCAAGTAGAGAGAAATAACCAGTTTACCCACTGAAAAACTACTGATTAGAAAGGACAGTCAAACTCAGTCAGAGACAACGAATACTTACTTAACAGCTGCATCTTAAAAGCATCTCCGAGAAGGTCGCGCGCGGTCTTATCATCCACCGCTCTATACAAGTTCAATTTATGAGAATAATAGAAGTGAATGCCTGCAACATAAAACCTACCTCGTGATAGGTGCTAAAATCCAAATACATTGGGCTTTCTTCATATACGTCTTGGCAATATTATTTCGAGCAGCATTTGCATCGGCCACACCTACAACCGACATTACGGGATTATCTGGCTTGAAACAAGTGGAAATAATTACCTGGAAGGTCAACAAGGACGCAGCCAGAAGAAAGACAAGGTGCGCGACATCGTACGTTTACTTGACGAATGAGGGGCCAGAACGCTGGAGCGTTATGCTGACTTTCATGTTTCTTTTTGCTCATGCCAGCCGCTTCTCGAACTTTGTCCATCAGAGATTTACCCTCATCCTCATCCTTGTCCTTTCGCTTTTTGTCCTTCTTCTTTCCTCGACTTCGATCTGTCGAGTCAATATACTTTGCGATCTCTTCTCCAAACGCTTTCGAATGTTTGGCGACGATGTTCTTCGTGCATCCAAGAATATTGGCGATTCCTAAGACAAGTCTCAGCGTATACCAGCACCAAAAGGTATCAGTATATGTACGAGGATCGGATGCGATGATTTGATTGGCCGACATATTCACAAGCTGCTGTTGAGAGAGCATGGGGTACACGGCATGAACCTATTCACAATTAAGTAAAAATGTATACAAGGGGCACTGGAGCTGCTATTACCTTTGACCATGCTACACCAGCGTCGCTCTTGAGATCGTTGGTCCGCTTGAGACTTCCATCTTCTTCAACGAGATCATGCTGAAGGAGCGCAAGTTCATCCTTCCACTCAGCAGTGGAAAGGAACGAAACATCGGCATCAATAGTCTTCTTGTCGTGATAGGCTATTTCTGTGACCACTAGAAAAAGAAGCAGGGTTTAGGGAAGGCGAGAGGAGCTAGTCGATCACCCCAATACATACCGGCGGTACATGCTGTAGAAAATGAGGCTCAACAACAATGCCTAGCACAAGCAAAGAGGATACATACCTCGCATCCCTGAAGTCGGTACAATGTTGTCTGAGGAAAGAGTCAGCTCTTTTGTTTACTTCTGAGATGAATAAACCACCATCCAGCAAAGCATTGAGTATAGACGACTTTCCCGCGCCAGTAGCTGAAGAGGGAAATTCAGCGTACAGATAATGATGCAATCAGGAGACGCAGCGCGTACCACCGCATACAGCTATCAAAGCCTTTGGACTAGTTTGACTTTCGAGGCTGTATCGAATCAAACGATGAATAGGGGCAACTTGGGGATAGTACTAACGTACGTCTTCAATTCTCGGTCCCAGACTTCGTGCCTCAGTTTGCTTCCGAGCTTCAGCTGATTCATGTATCCTCTAATATGCTTCACCATCTCAAGCCCTTCTCGCAACGCAGCTTCCGGTTGGTAGGGTATGTCAGCAGCGGATTGATATACGGAATATTTCTTGCTCAGAAGAGGCGCTTGATCTGGCACTGGTATCGCATGATCAGAAGCCGACACGTTTGAGTGCGCTCCTTGAGGCGAGCGTGGGGGACCGAGTGACTGCGAGACGCGTTCAGCAATGAAGTCGACCGACGCGATAGATAAGTTCACAGTGTCACGAGGTTCAGGTTTCGCGCTCAATACCGCAGAGTTGGCAGCATGAGTCGACGAAAGAAGCGCTACCGGTACTTTTAGTTCTTGAGGTTCAGATTTGACCTAATTGGATGGAGATGGCGTTTAGCGGTAGCGCTGAAGATGCGACATCATTCTCAGAGCGCACCATTTTTGTATGAAACTGCTCTGTTGCGGGGCCTCCGACTAGGTTGTCGTGCTGCCTAAATCCTCGAGCAAGTTTGGTGAATGGTATATACGACAAAGAGGTTGTGGCAAAGCTAAACAGATACAAGCGGCACGTCACGTTCTGTTATGTTTTGTGACCACACGCGTCCGTGACAATGTCATTCAAGCTTTGACCAGGGCTTGACGGTGCAGAAACTTCAAACATATAATCTGTCACATTCCAACAGTAACACAGAAACGTAGTCGAAATCACGAATATTAAAGCTTCTGAGGTAACCAATGCTCCTTAAGTTGTCTTGCTACGTCCGCTTCTATCATCGACATCCTACCCATACCCGGGTTCATTGATGCCCTGGGGCTACCAGAACGTGAAAAACCTAAAAGCAACTCACGACCTTGTAAAAAGACATCTTCATGATGATGCACTTCAAACACAGAACCTTCGTCATCCCCAGGATCCGCGTCACAGAGGGAGCGACGAGTTGTAGTGGCGTGAATGCATTGGTAGTCATAATGAAGGCCTTGATCCTCGTAAACAGAGAATTCGTTCAACTCTTCTTCCTCCTCCTCTTCGTCACGATAGTCTGTACCAATGTCATCACGATTTCTCCCGCGCCCTACTGGATATGCTTCGAGCTCCATGTTGTCTTCAAAGGAATGTCCGTAATCCATTGAAACCACATTAGTAACATTTTCATACCTCCAGTTATACTGACTGTGACTTTGATCATCGGCAAACATATCTGCATCAGGGGCAGCTTGAAAAGCATCGATAGGAAAGTCAGGACCCCAATAGTTGTTCGCGTCATATTCGGTATTCAATGAGGGCAAAGTTGGTGTTAGAGGTCCGATATTGCAAGTATATGGAGAACATTCGGAGACAGGATAGAAGGCGGGAGTGATGATCATGTCTTCTTCCGAATTATTGAGAGGGAAATCGACACTCGGAAAGACAAAAGCTCGTTGATCAATTTGCGATAGCACGGTTGATCCGGATTGTCGAACTAAAGGTTCAAGTGGCTGGGGGCTGGCCAAAGCAGGGCTTTCTTGAGCGGAGTGCGTTGCGAAGTGACGTCCTTGCCTGCAAGTGATGCTATGGCGCTCTTCGACCTCCTTCAGGTCATATGAATCTGGCGCGTCTTGATAACCTGAGACAGTATCATGCAAGCGTTCGTTGACGTTGAATAAGAGCGGGGATTTATGAGACGAAATGGGGAAAGTGTCCAATTCATAGTCGGATGGTGCAACCGCCTCTTTTGTGTGTTCTTTTTGAGACTTGAAATATTTAGAATCGAATACTTGAGGGGATGTGGACTGGCATGTAGGAGCACGCTGAGACGCTGACTGCGATGGCGCCAAAGAAGAAGTTGATGTGGACAACTCTGACCTGTTGTCAAAACAGGTTTGGACTTCTTGGACCATAGTTTCTTTCGTCGGTTCTTGCGCGTAGGAAGAAATTGCAACGCTGTCTTTCATCCAAGACATGTCTCTTGTGTTCAAAGTTATGGAGACGCCCTGCTTGGAAGCTACAGCAGAAGCTTGAGAAGAAACTTTTGAAGGCAGAACATATTCGTCGAGTTCAATATCCCATACTTCGGATTCCACCCGCTCTTCCTCAAGACACTCGCTAGCAGTCTGTTTGTAACCAGAAGGAGAGTTGTATTTGTTGCCCTTAGCCGGCAACTTCTGCGCTTTCCTTGTTTTGGGGGCAGTTTTCAAGACTTTTGTCAGTGGCGATTTAACTGGTGTTCCACAGTCTGACTCGCTCGATATTTCTCGGGATCCGGGCGCCGTTGTTATAGACGTGCTGGTTGAAGGTCGTGATCTTTTGTTCAGGAAAGCGGTCTCCGAAAAAAGCGAGGACTTGACCGGAACTTCGAATGAAATAGTCAGTGACCCCTTATATTGTTAAGAGAACAGTGAAACTACTTTTGTTGGTACCTTTCTTGCTCCCGACCTGCTTCTGGACCGATGCCTTCCCCTTGTTGAACACTCCAAGCACAGGTGGCGGAGCCTAGGCAATTTGTTCACAGATGCTTAGGCTCAGAAGCGTCTGAGGAACTTACTGTTAAGCGATTTCTACCAACATTGGTGGCAGAGAATCCGTGAACCAGAGCGAGCGCTGGAAGCTTTTTAGAGCTGGCCCGAATGCCTTTTCGTGCTTTCTTGTCTGTGGTTTGTTGCCTATCGGAAGTAGTCTTCTCGCCCTCAACTACAGTATGAGCTTCAACAATAGCACGTTTAGCACGTTTGCGCTGACGACGCTCCGCTAGGCCTATCAGGGTCAACTTGGCTTTGTCTCGGGAACTGAACGGCAGACTGACGAGCTAGATGTTCCTCCTCATCCGATACCTTCGCCGACCGCTTCCTGGAGTTCGTTAATCCATGAGGACCTTTAGACATGATAGGCTTCTCGGAGGTTGAGGTACGTTTCTTCTTGGGCAAGGCCGTCGATTGCGATCCGATATTCTGTGAAGGGCCATGTGACGGGGATGTAACCTGAGGCTGAGCGGATTCCTTGAGAGTACGAGCATCGGTCTTGTGCACCAGTGAGTATTTTGTACAGCGGGGTTTCAAAATGGGAGTTGAGAATCCGTAGTCATTCTCCTTGTCTGCTGAAGGAATCGGTTTCGTAGATGCGGAGAGGTCTGTCCAGATGGCTCGGCCTTGCTCAGCGTATGCCTTGGCGTACAGTTTCTGAGAATGTACAAAAGAAAGAATGAACTTCTCTTTGTCTAGCTTCGGGATAGAGGATAGCTTTAGAGTCTCTGAGGTTACAGCAGTCTTCGAGATATTCATGATGATGAGGCTGAGGCTGGTATGATGACGTAATACATCAACTTCCGCTTTGTCTCTTGCCTTCCCTCTACCATGATCACTTACTATCAGCTCGGTGGGTACAGAGACACTCGCAATCGCTGGTAGGCTACACAGACTCTGTTAGCTTAGTTCGTCGCGCTTGATAACTTATTTCTACTATACTATCAGGGATAGCCCGTTCAGAAAGGGAACTTTTGATTTTAGTCAAACTCCAAAATTATTTGCAGAAAAAGTATTCTCCGCCCTTGAAACAGAAATCGTCACTCTAGTCCTCGGTCAGTAAAGTTAGATACATAAATTTATCTTGTGACAATCCTGAAGATTCCGCTCTGATCTCCCGTTAAGGCATTGAATATTCTGGTGCATCTCGCCTCCTTCTCACCGAACAGGAAGTTCGAAGAATATGTACCAAACACAACATGTACTTGCCTGGTCCGCGAGAAGGGCTGTCGGCTGAGTCATTCGAATCGTTATCGCCAATTGAGTTTTACGAAGTCGACGAGCTAGCGGAGAAACTTAGCGCCTTGGCTCCCAAGTCTCGGGCAAACTTCGACAACTCCAAGGACAATAAAAGCTTTGATAGAGCGAACGAAGGGGGGATTCGTGGTACATTTGAGAACGGGAGGTGATTGAGCCTTCAACAAAAACTTTGTTTCCCTATTCATCTAACTGTGATGTCCTGCCGCAGATTACTCCGCCAAGTTGCAACCAGGAGGTTGAGTGGCTCCGATCTGGGTAAATTCTCTCTTTGCCCAGACGTGTCTGCGCTTCAATCTATCAGAGTTCTTTCTTTGGCTTATACTCTGTGGGCCTTCGATCATCGGAGTCATTCGGAGAAAAAGAGTAATCCTACGACCCGCCTGTTAGATTTGGGGGTGTCCGAAGCAACGCTGGCCGAACTACGTCCTATATCAGGCATGAGTAAGAATCTCATCATAACCAACAATGCAAATTTAAAGCAACCCCCTGAGATGAAGCACCTCGTAAGTTGCCATTTGTTCGTACTTGGAAATCATATAGCAGCCCTAACTTGAGCTGGCTCTGTAGAGTTTCGATTCAGGCGAAACAGAGACGCTGGAATCGCATGCCATCTCTTTGCGTCTACGTACCCTGCTTTCACTCCCGGATCAGGGAACCTCAAACCCAGTAATACTCTTAGTCCATGACAGTTCAAGAACTAAACGAATACTTGAAGTGTACGGCTTCGAGACACACAAGTGGAAGGACAATCTTAAAGGTCTTCGCGATGTAAGTATATTATCTGTGACTCAATAACACCAGTTTTTGTAAAAACTTTGCCGAACGACCCACATCTAGTCGCAACTCCTTTCTCGATACTCCCGTACAGAGGAAAAATACAAGACGAACTACAAGTACGACCATTATGAAAGCAAGTACTCTGCCTCCTCAAAATCTCGCTCGGGTTCTTCTTTTTCACCTCGCCGTGGGGAAGAGAGTGCAGAAAGATCTGCCGGCGCAGTTTACGTCGTTGACATCAAAGAGTTATTCCGAAAGATGATGAAGTCGGATAACCACAGCGAGACTATCAATGGTATCTCGCAAGTGTTGGAAATCAAGATCGACAACCAGACAGGTTGGAACGCTGGATGTGACGCTGTGTGAGTTCGGTCTCATCGCCGAAGACTCTTTAATTTCTCATTCATTTTTATTAGGTCTCTACTCAGCATCTGGCAGACCATGGTTGATGGGCGGTCCATCGATGAGCAACACGTCGGTCGCAGAGAGAAGAAGATGGAGAAGCTGCAACTTCAAACAGGCATGAAGTCTATGCCCCAGCCTCGTCCTCAGCCCGCACATTATGATTTTGACGACGATCGTAATCCTAACGATCAACCGCAAGCATCTACCTCTTCCGCTCAGCCACTCTGCGATGAAGACTGGTCAGACTATTCAGAAGATTGACCTCGACAGTCTGATATATAATGACTTATTCATTGGATTCTCTGTATCTTGCCTAGCGTACACATTCAAGCGGTGTACACAAAGTATGGGTTCCTGTATCTTAACGTGAGCAGCATGTTGTAGAACTCGTGTAGAAACAACCTACTGTTTATCAGTCATATCCATGAAAGCGTGCCGCTCTCGTTCCCTCTGAATATCACTGTCTGTCCACCCTTTACGCGCCTTCATCTCCTGGATGGAAGCTCTCTTCTTTGTATTCAGACGCAAGTTGACCCAACGAAGCAGCACCGAGACACCGAGTTGAACGATAAGGAGAACCATGATAGCAATTTTGCCTGGAATATACGATGGTGCGTCCTTCGGAAGGAAGATCTCGGTCCCGATAATATTTCCGATGCTGAATGTCAACAAGGTCAATGCGTTTATCGTACTCTTCTTCGTATGTCCACCTGTATTACTGGCATTATACGCGTAAACGGTCGATAAGGAACTTCCGAAGGTACCGATAAGATAGGTCGCTGCCAAAATGAGAACCAATTACATAGCGCGCGGAGAAACAAGAACAGAAACACATACCGAACAGAAGAGCACCCTTCTGCCCTGAACCGTTCAACCCGATCAACATAGCTTAAAAAATATCCAAAGTCAACTTCTTCCCCATACTGGACCAGATACATTGAAAGACTTACCAAAACCTACAATAGTGGGTATTATTGCAAAGACAATAGGCAACATCCTTTCATTCTAATGACAACAGCCATCTAGATAGTCTGTTTCAGTTCATTGAAGGCTTGCGCTTACCTTTTTGTCAGAGTACCAGCCACAAAGAAGGGTGGTAACAGAAGCAACAACCCCCCCTGGCGTAGACAAAATCAAGGTCTGCTTTGACCTTTGGAGTCAGGGTTAGACACATTTGCCCCGAAGAGGCGTCATTCACTCACGTGTACCCAAAGTTCTTGATGATGATATTACTGACTGCAGTTGCCAATGTTACTCAGAACATTATTCCACTTGATACTATCATGTACTTACAGTTGCTCAGACCACCATTGGGAATGCTGGCTAGTAGTAGGTCGAGTAATCAGACCTTCTCTGGCAGAATTGAGTCAACGAAATGAACTAACTCACTTAGCATGGTGGTCAACACGATTAACCACGTCCTAATGTCTAGCAGAGCCTCAACGATTTGCTCCTTCTTCAATTTCTTATTCTCTGTGCCTCCTTGATCATCCCTGACTCGCTCCAAAGCAGCAATTTTCTCTTCTTCGGTAAGGAAATGCGCGTGAACAGGTGAGTCGGGCATCCAAATGAGGACGCAAACCCCTACTATGATAGCCAGACCCCCGAGTAAAAGATAAATGATTCTGTACGGTGCTATTCGTTTGCCATCGGAGAAGGAAACACCCTAAAGCTAGAATGAGCACGAAAACTAAGACTAACATCGGAGGACCACCTACATAGGCTACGAAACCGCCGAAGACCTGCGTGAGACCATTCTGATGGAGAGGCGACCGTAAGTGTTGTCTACGAGCAAATGTAAGCAGATAAACACACCATGACATAAAACCAAGATATCCTCGTAGCCTAGAGTTTCTTTTTATCAGCTTTGCGAATCTTGCATCATCATGAGCATCTTACCTGCTCGTTCTTCTTGTAGAACATGGAAATGATGAGGATCAGAATCGGTGCAACGCAACTTTCGCACATCCCTTGGTCGGTGTTAAACGGGGTCACATAAAGGTGAGTTCATCCTCACCAAGTAGAAAACGAAGAGCAAAGAAAGCCCCGAAAGAAGTTCCGACTGCGTGAAGCATAAGAATCGCGCCCCATAGCACGATATTAACACCTACTTATTCATGAGTTCCGACAGAATTCAACGCCCAAGGCTCGACTTACCAAGATATTTTGCCACTCTGGCTTTCTGAGACAGATAAACGGTCGGAAACTCAAAAACCATATAGCCTAAAGGCCCATTGGCGACCATATGAATTGGGGTACCTTTCCACTTACCAAGGTAGAAAGCCATTGAGACGAGATTGTAGTTCTGTTATTCAAAGTAAGGTGGTGCTCTATGAGAGCTGAAGAGACTTACTTGACCCGTGATGGGTAAACCCATGATACTGAACGGAAGGCTTAAAGTCAGAAGAGTCCGAGGACGCGTTAGTACTGTCGCACCTGGCATAGTTCAACGAGGTCTTGTCCCTGAAAGAAAAATATATTTGAGCGACCATCAATGAACGACCTCCCCCCACAAAGATCGTACAGGAATTGCGTGAAGTAAACCGCGGCACATAGCGGGGGAATCAGAAAGTCCTGGGATTGTAACCTCATTAGTTGTGATTCTGAATTGCAAGTGAAGCCGTACCAGTTTCCTCCTCAACTTACGATTGTACTCCTCACTAAACTCGGCCTTCTTCTCCTGTCCCACCAACCTGAAAGCTTCGTCCGCTTCTGAGGCGTCAATGGAATCTAGACCGGCTTCCTGAATAGCGATGTCATCCTTCTCATCCGACGATAATTGCTCGGGTCGCTTCTCGAGTTCGATAGCCATTGCGTGAATCGCTTGGAGTAAGAAGGAGCAAGTTGGATCCTACAAAGAACGTAAGATACTCTTTGCAGGCATTTAAGGCATGTCATTTATATGGGCTTCATTTCTCTTCTTATCATGAATAGATAACACCTGACCGGGTATGTATCTGAAGACAATCCAACAGTAAGCGTGTTCCTGTTCCACAATTTTCGATGCCGGCATTTGATACGCTGCACCACTTGAACGATGAAGATTTCCGGGACGACTAGGCCGCCGCGCGTTGAAACGATACATAGATTGACCTATATGACCCACTTCGAGAGACTTGCATTACGAAGATACAAACGCCGGTGAAGGATTCTAACTCCCCACAAGGCGCAATGGGAACAAATGAACCAGACGTGTGTCATGTACGCAGCACTCATCGATGAACACCTGTTCCGACGCGACAGTGAGTATTACACTCATGGTAATTTTTGGGACTGTCCTTTCCACCAATGTCTTATCGTGCGAAAGCCTGCCGCTTTTTACATGTATTTTTTGATGTTATCGTTGTTGTACACCAAGCCTAAGTAAAGCATGTCTAAAACCTTCAAGTATTATTTACAGTTTCTGGATAACAATTGCCGAAGCAGCTCCACCCTAGAATTCCGTCGTTGAGTGGCCTGTGACATTGCGGCGAAAAAAAAACACTTACCCCATTGCAAACACCAGCAGCACCGTACTGTCCAGATTTGAGAGCATGCACCAACGACACGACGATACGTGCGCCAGAGCTGCCAATGGCGTGTCCGAGAGCGACAGCACCTCCATAGCAAGGCCATCAGAATGAATTGGTGTGGTCAAAGGAAAGGTACACACCCATTAACATTAATCTTTGCAGGGTCGATGTTAAGCACTTTCTCAGCAATGCGAACGACGACAGAGAACGCCTCGTTGATTTCGAACAAGGATATGTCGTTGACAGTCAAGTTAGCTTTCTCCAGAGCCTTCGGTAAAGCAACAGTCGGCGCAATCGGGAAGTCGACGGGGTCGACACCGGCATCAGCATACGCTATAGGAACCCGCTAAGCAAGCTGCAATGAACATGAAGATAATAGGACATACGAAACGATCTTAGCCAGAGGAGTGAAGCCAAGCTCTTTTGCTTTCTCGGCCGACATGATAATTAGGGCCGATGCACCGTCATTCAAGGGCGAAGAATTGGCAGCAGTGATGCTACCACCTTGCTTGAAGGCGGAGCGCAGACTGGGAACCTTCTCATATATGACCCGTTTGTATTCCTCATCCTCTCTGACAACCGTATCGCCTTTCTTGCCTTTGACAGTTAAAGGCGCAATCTCAGCATCAAATGCACCCTCCTTCCAAGCACGTTCAGCACGCTTGTATGACTCGATAGCATGGGAATCTTGAGATTCTCGAGAAATCGCGTGTTTCTCTGCAGCAGATTCTCCACAGCAACCCATGGCCTGATTGTTGTAAGTGTCCCAGAGACCGTCATTTTCCAACGAGTCAATAGCGGTAAATTTACCGAAGGCGGGGTTTGTTCGGGGAATCAAGAAGCTATTGGGTAACGCATTAGTTCATATTCAGCTAGACAAGGTACATAACACATACGGTGCGTTACTCATGCTCTCCATTCCACCGGCGGCAACCACACTTCGCTGGCCAAGCTGGATACTTTGGGCAGCGAGAATGATGGACTTCATACCACTAGCACAGACTTTGTTGATGGTGGTAGCATCAGAACTTGAGCTGAGACCAGAAGCAAGCGCAACTTGACGAGCTGGCGACTGGCCAACGCCAGCTTGAACGACATTGCCAAAGTAAACTTCTTCTACGATCGAAGGGTCGATGCTCTTGGATGCAAGGGCGTGCTTGAGGACAGCGCTACCGAGCTGGGGAGCGGTGAAGGACTTGAGAGTGCCATTGATGGAACCGGTAGGGGTACGTGACGCGGCAACGATGACAGCTTCGGTGGCCTAAACAGCACGGTGAAAAAGGATTGAAACGCGAAAGACAATAGAAGAAAAGTACCATTGTACGGATTGAGGACGTGGAATGAAGGAGATGAGAGAAAGAAGAAGAGATTGGGGAGAAACGAGTTAACAGCATGGATCGGATATGTCTTTATATGCGCGATCTGCTTATCAGATCGTACGACAAATAAAATATGTATTACAGAGGGTTACCTGAGCCTGATTGAAGAAGAATTGTTTGAAGAAAAGGTGACAGAACAGGGTGAATAAGAGTGAATAGTGTCATTATATACTCTAGTCTGTACAGGTCTAACTCGGTTATACACCTCGTTCCGGTCCGAGGCTGTTTCATGCTCGAATGTCCACTGCGCTACCCAGTACCATAAACCATTTCTCTAAAATGTGGATCAGCCTTTCATCTTCGTTCAATTCTTCTCCTTCATCCTGCAACAGTTCTTCTACGGCTGCTGCCGTTTCGCACGGATGGAGGTACCAACATGGTGTTCCCAATGTCGGGTGATCGCCCTGAGACAACAACGGAAAAGTCGATGTCTGGCGGCTCAGAGCAAATGTTGTTGTTGCAGAGTTTTCAACAATACACCGTTGAAACAACGATGTCGATACAAGCTCATCCAGCGACAAGGGAGCGCCACCTACACATAGTCACCAGTGAGAAGTGAAACGCGAGTCAAGCGCCGGCAACATACTTACTAGAATGGTACATTGTGAAATAGAAACATGGGACTTGAAACGTTGCTGAGAAGACGATGTACTGTCGCGATGTAAGATGCTCGCTGTCTGATGCAGTGGGAGTCGCGATAGCCTCATCAAGTTCTTCATCAAGCTCGCTTTCATATGGTGAATAGAGTGCAGAAGTCCGCCATCTATATTCCGAAGTTCGCGACATGTAACCAAGCCGAGGTACTGACTACCAGCGCAAAATTGAGACGACCAGAGGTAAGTAACCGGCAGAGAAGTCGTACAGAATGCTCTTCCCAAGACCAGCCCTTCATCGTGCTCGTCGCCAAAGATGATGGGACGATTGCATATTTATCGATGAGAAGCCTGCAAGCCCGATCGAATTCAGGACGAGTGAGCATGTCACGGTATGTCACACATGCATCACGGCTGTACAGTTGAAGTCAATAAGGTTTGAAGCCACCGAATCAGTAATTCGGTTGTTCACACGATTCTCCTACTAGCCAATCCTCAAACCCTCAAAACCGTCCAAGTGCCGGCTCACCCTTCCTTGCGGTTTCATTTTCGCCGCATTCTCTCTCTGATCACACAATATGGCTGTAGGAAAGGTTAGGACTTTAGTCTGTGCTGCTTTGGACGTGTTCTGAAGGTCGAACTATCTGCAGAATAAGCGCCTATCTAAAGGCAAGAAGGGTATCAAGAAAAAGGTCGTCGACCCCTTCTCTCGAAAGGGTATGTGTCTATTAAAGTAGTAGTGGACGACGGTCTAAAATCTATCCTCAGACTGGTACGATGTTAAAGCACCTTCGATTTTCGACGTCAAGAATGTCGGGAAGACACTGGTAAACAGATCCCAGGGATTGAGTAAGTTTGAACGAATTCACTAAGTATAGTATACTGAACTTTTTACAGAAAATGCCAACGACTCTCTCAAGGGCCGGATCATCGAGGTGTCTTTAGGCGACCTCAACAAGGACGAGGACCAATCTTTCCGAAAAATCAAACTGCGCATCGATGAGGTTCAGGGGAAGAACTGCCTCACAAATTTCCATGGGATGGATTTCACGTCTGACAAGCTTCGATCTCTTGTACGAAAATGGCAGACGCTCATTGAGGCACATGTCGACGTCAAGACGACGGATGGTTACCTCCTCCGTCTCTTCGCTATTGGTTTCACCAAGCGTCGTCCTACCCAGGTCCGCAAGACGACTTACGCTCAGTCAAGTCAGGTGCGGGAGATCAGGAAAAAGATGTTTGAGATCATGACCCGTGAGGCGACGAGCTGTGACTTGAAGGAATTGGTGCAGAAGTTTGTGCCTGAAGCGATTGGACGGGAGATTGAGAAAGCGTCGCGGAGCATCTACCCCTTGCAGAACGTATATGTTCGCAAGGCCAAAATTCTTAAAGCTCCCAAGTTCGATGTCTCGAAGCTATTGGAGCTGCACGGAGAGACAACAGATGAGAGTAGCCATTTAAGTATGTTCATGTTACCAGGTTTTGATGAATCCCACAGATGAGACTGGTACCCGGATCGCAAAGGACTTCAAGGAGCCTGAAGTTCTGGAATCTGTATAGTCACTGTCTTATCTACGCATTATGCTGTCCTGCTATGTTCGATTTTTTATATGAGCACGCCATGATCATGTTGGACATACTATGAAGACCATGTCAAATGCTGTCAAATGTCGCCTCATTCACGACGTTGATAGAATTATAAAGTGCTAGACTGACTACTGAGGGAATTGACATGTAGGTATTGAATGTTGCGAGTTAAATCGTCATGTGCCAGTTACTGTGAAAGAAATATTATGCAACACATGTTGCATGATATTCGCAAAACTCCAAATGTTCTCGACCGTCAGTTCTTCCATTGACCATGGCTGACGTAGAATATCTCAAATCTCAGCTTACTGCTCATCCTGACTTCCCCAAGAAGGTGAACTGCTTGACACTTGACTCACATTTCACTGTAGCTGATCAAATATGCACGAAGGGAATCGTATTTCTGGATATCTTCCCAATACTTCGTAATCCAACTGCTTTCGAAACTCTTATAACACATTTAGTACATCATCTCACCTCAAAAACTATTCCCACTATCCCTTCGAAGAAGATAGATGTGATAGTAGGTCTCGACGCCCGAGGCTTCCTCTTGGGGCCACTCATTGCTCTGAGGCTGGGAGCCTCCTTCGTTCCTGTTCGCAAACAGGGCAAACTACCTGGCGATTGTGTTACCGCCACTTATGAAAAAGAATATGGCAGTGTAAGTGCTTTCTCGAATTTCGATCCAGGCCTACAGTTGATAGATGCACCAAGGATTCGTTTGAGATGCAATCCGATGCTATCAAACCAGGCCAAACGGTTGTGGTTGTTGACGATCTTATCGCCACAGGTGTGTTGTCAGAAACTCGAAGTTTTTCAGGATGTAACTCGCGGTTTTCAGGCGGATCGGCCAAAGCAGCTGGCGAACTCGTCTCAAAGCTCGGCGGAAAGACATATGAGTACCTCTTCATCATCGAGCTGATGTTCTTGAAAGGTGGCTCCAAATTAGACGCACCAATATACTCTATCATCCAGTCCGATGATTAGAACGTCTTATTTATATAACTATACAATATAGACTAACTTTCCCTCAAACCAATAATCTTGAATTTAACAGTGGATGTCCATTGAGATACAATATACGGTCGACAGCCTTCTCAGCGTCTTTTTCCGGTATTGGTGTAGGTTGTTCTTCCGGTGTCTCTCCAGCGTCTGATACGGCGGACTGATGTTCGTGTTCCAATGAAAGCATGAGTTGTCCAATGTCGCTCCCCTCAGCTGAGCTGAGCAATGCTTCGACCATTTGACCAGCCTGCTGAGGTAAAACTACAATCGCAACTTCGCTAATATCTCCAACAGCTTCCAGTTCTTCGAGGTTAGCCGTCGGATTTATAGCAAGATTGTCATCGCTGATGACCAAAACACCAGCAGCCCCAGCATTTCGCGCTTCTATTAGTTTCTGCAAGAAAGTGCATTCTCCTCGGGAGGTAAGAAGAACGCCATCCTGGAAGGTCCTCGTGTAGGGTGAGCACCCGAAAAGGTTGCTTTCGTCACGGTGGACGGGCAATAACCCGCTGAATTTGAGAGACCCATTCGGATTTGAAAGATTACCGCCAAAGGATCCAGTGTATCCCGTGACTGAGATCTCCATATCTTTCAGTGTGTCCAACATGTTCAGCATGCCGAGCATCGGGTCCACAGTTTCGACGTAGAATCGCAATTGTACATCTCCGACGTACGGAGCCCGATCTGCAGTGTCCGCTGGCGTTGGCCCAAGTAACAACGAGGTATCGTTGATGTAAACCAGTTGACCAGGTCGAACCGCATAGTGTCCCACTGAGGACGGTCATCAACTGGCAGTCAAGGCGAGTGAATGAGCAACTAACGTTTCCTAATGTCATACCCCTTCCCATCTAGTCTGCGAACGATATGTGTCCGGATTCCAGTGACATTATGTATAATATATCCATCAGACACTGGTGTCAGTTTGAGGCGATTAGGACTTAGATCCTCGGCAACAACCTTCCCATTAGAAGATAGTACGAAGTCATAGGACTAAGGAATCATCAGACTACCTTCTGTCCTCTGGCAATGACACTCACGAAAAGTTCGACCCTCGGTCTCTCGCACCACCCATCGGAAGACCAGTTCATGGTATCATATTCATTGGCATCCAATGCAACCAGTTCTCGGGAGTACTCAGCATCTGCTCGCCCCCGAATTCCAACAACTAAACCGGTAGTCTTCTCGTGGTCATCAAAAGCGCGAATGAAAGGTTCGTATATCGGACACTGGTGACTCTCGATCTTCCGTAGTTTTCGACGTGCTTCGGACAGTGGTTTCAAGTGTTCCTTGGGTAAGGTCAAAAGATGACCCTCAGTTGTAAAGACATAGTTGGAGTCGTCGCTGTGTAAAGGATTGTCTTCGTCAAACAATAAGAATAGATACTAAGGGCATGAGGATTGAGTAAATAAGGCACATTGCAGTATATGAACGCGTACTTTTAGTGTCTCTGAGAGCGCGAAGGACTCCATTCGATCATCACGCTTGTTCGTCCTCAAATCTTGGATTCCAGTCAGGCCACACTCGACCTTGGAACGCGTGATGATGTCGAGAAGAACTCGCTCTCCAACCTCCAGGTAGTACGGATCACGGGTGGCCTATTGCATAAAGCGGATGAGAACATGAGGCAGACGATACCATATATCTTACGCGGTACAGGTACCAGGTCGATTCGATAAACTCTATGCATGGAATTCAATGAGGTATTCAAGAACTAGATATAAGAACTTACCGGGTCGCAAGGGATACCCATGAGAGGTTGCTTGCTTAAAATTAGTGTCGTATACCTCAGGAATTCCAGAGTGTTTCCTCCATAAGTTGTAATCTATTGGGAGTTGTGATAAGGGTATCAGATAAGTGCGGCTCACTTACACATCATATGCAACTTAATGGCATTTTGCACATCGCCAGCGAGAACTTGTAAGCCGGGCCAAAACGCAGACAAAGAATCAATAGTGTGATAGGCAACATCGCCGTTCCTCATGTTTACAAGCCGATACTTAACACAGATTAGTCAGATTGGTCGGCATCTTTAAAAAATCAGAGCCGTTCTTACCCAAAAGCCATCCAACGAGCGGGAATAGCGCATTATAGATGCGTAGGCATCATCCCAGACATCCAAAAACTCAACTTCACCTGTTCAAAATGGAGATTTCATTTTCTCAATGTGGTTCGAGGGAAACGTACCACTTAGGATGTACCACTTCAAGGCATACTCGTAGAACGAATCGATTCCTGCTCCTATGCCAGTTATTTCCGGAGAGGTCCAGGCCTGAAAAAAAACCACTTAGAAAATGACCATTGAAGTTAGATATAACACACATACACCCGTCCAGGTATTTATCGTATTCCCGACGAGGCCAATGTCAGATTTGCGATTCCATATAGCAAAAAATGCTTTGTAAGCCGCCTTTTCGAAACGCTCGTCTCCGGTCAGACGGCTAAGCGTAGCAAACTCGAGTATTAAAGAACCTGCACCTGCAGTGCCTGTCGTCTGAGGTCAGTCGTGTGCACAACTAAGTGTATAAACTCTTGCTGACAAGTCTCAAGCGTTTCTCCTCTCATCAGTCCGTGTCTGAGATTGATCTACGGGAAATACATGAGTCCACAAGCTAGAAAAGGATAGATATAGATTGTTTAGTACCCTTGCAAACGGAATGCCGGTTGGGGTGGAGAAGGCTGGAAGAAGTCTTTTCCCAAGATCATGCGCCATGTCCAACAATTCTCCGCGGTACCAAGGGAGATGAAAGGCTCCTGACTGGTTGGCATATATATGCCCTGATAGTAGACCTCCGAGTACGCGAATTGTCGTCTCAAATACTTGTGGTTTTGTATTGACATCAAACGAGACCCAGTCAATCACATTTCTGACGGCATTCTCGAAGCCACGACGGTCGTTCAGGACGACAAAGGTGTCCAATACATCCACAAGAGTCAACGAAAAATTCCCTGCAACATCATTTGAGGCGATATTTGCACTAACCAACCAAATGAGAACAAGCACACGCTCAGGTATTCAATTCACTTACGGGTTTCCCCAGTCTGGACCTCGACCAGAGCAGCTCAGAGGTGTGAGCTGGAAGGAATGGTAAGGAGAAAAATTAAGCAGAACGGAAGTACGTTCTGCTTTACCTCATCTAACGGGAATGCTAGAATAATTTATAAGTCCCAGGACACTGTGAAAAGCACAACCGACATACCATAGTTCATGTAGTTGTCGAATCCATGATACCAGAGTTCGCGAGTCTTCTCCCTGTAGTTGAATACGATCTCAATTGCCCGATTTAAGTAATAGATCAATGACATACCGGGCAGCAAGTTTCCTCTGTGACGTCCAACCAGTGTGATTAGGAGAGGCAACAACGCCAGTGCTATGAGCCCATTCAATTCCTTCGAGGGCAACCACGAGTAAGATAGCAAGAGACTCGGGCAGATACCGCCCCCACTTCATGAATCGACCGTCAAAGAAAGAATGTCGTGGCAGGAATTTCAGTTACCAAAACGGTAACGGTTTACTCGGTTACATATCACTCTGCACGTGTCCATCTACAAAGTCGCGTCTAATAAGCGCCCAAGCCCCCCCAGTCAACCACACTGAAATATGTCGACAACTATGACTGATGTCTCGAACAGGCTTGGTGAATATATGCTCAAAGGATGGGTTCGTAATTCTCATCTGATTCTGTCCTATAGCCCTAATATTTTCACGCAGGTTTTAACTGACAGATCTTGTGCAACTAGAGGGTGTAATGTTCCCCTCATGCGTTCACCGAGTGGCACAGTTCCAGTCGTTCATTTCTGTGCGAATTGTGATGGCTCTCCAGATGCCAGTAAGCTCATATCTTGATAACGACATATGTGTATACTAATGCAAATGCCGAATTCAGAGCATCGATCTTCTGACTCTGCCTCAAGCGGCTCTTCCAGCTCACAGCATCTCACAATCTCTCGATCATCTACCCCTCCAACGGAAGTTTCAAGTGCACCCAGCTCTCCTACATTTGTGGAGACTCCTGAAATTCGTCATCGTCGAGAGCAGTCAGACCGAGCTTCAGCTGAAATCGGCAATCGTCTGCTCAGAGGATGGGCGATGTTGGGGGAGGAGTGCCCGAATTCACAGTGTTTTGGGGTTCCTCTGGTCAGACCTCCAAACGTAGGCGGTGAAAAAGATCCTCGCAAGGTAGTCTTGCAAGTCAATCGTTTTCACAAATCAGCTGAAACGTTGTAACAGGAATGTGTGATCTGTGGAGGAGTGTATTTGAGCGAACGTGATGGGCCGGGGAGAGAACGTTTAGTCCCTGTTCCAATTCATACATCGACCAGCCGAAGTGTCGACACTATGTCTGGTTCTCGACCCAATGCGAGCGCCAGTGACCAGCCTAAGGAAGCTGTTGCCGCTTCTATCCCTTCAGTAAGAACATTTTTCGCCCAGTTGCAGTGATCTGATTCCATTTTCAGAGCAATGCAAGCATGGGGCCCACAAGTAACCTCCCTACAGGCATTCAGGTAAGAAGACGAATCTCAGATCATAATCCTTGTCCTTAGTAGTTGATACCAGAGAGCGGACCGCAGCGAAGTCTCAACACAGGTAAAGCTCTAGCTATCAATTACTGTGCGCGTTGACCTATTTCTTAATGATAGCAGGGCGATACCGGCACAACACAGTCAGCCTTGAATACAACCGTGCAAGCGCTGGAGTTAACGTTGATTTCTCTTTCTTCGCGACTGACTTCTCTGGCAAGCCCTCCTGTAACGGCAGACCCTTTGTCGCTCTCCTCGATCTCCGACGCCATCAGCAAAGTAACGCAAGCGCTTTCACAAGTCCGGCAGCTTCAAAGGAGCGAAAGACAAGCCCTCTCCCTACTATAGGTTGGTTGCCTCACTGACTTTCACTAATTTCAATGCAATCCCAGTGCACTCATGGTGGGAGAGAGAACTTCTGTCGATAATGCTTGGTGTATTTGACTCGATCATGTGTTCGATGTATTTCGAAAATCAGAATGCATAATTTATTTTCGACCTCTTCCTTTACCACCCCGCCCTCGCCCTCGCCCTCGCCCGATACCACCACCACTTTGCCCTTGCACCATTTTGATTTCATCTTGGCTCAACTTCAATGTTCCTCCACTAAATCTACCTACCCCCATTTTGAGACCCCTTGCTCTTTTCTTGGGTTTTGGGGCCTCATCGGAGGTGAAGATTTTCTTCAGGGCTGGCGCGTAATTGCCTAAGTTTTTGGCCTGTGAAGCAAGTGTTCAGTATATCTGGGTGTGTGCTTAATTTCGAAAACCTGACCTCTTCAAGCCGTGCTTTCTGGCGTTCCCTTTCCTTTCGCACTAAACCTTCGCGAACTTGCTTTGATGCCTTATTTCTTTCTGCCACTCTAACGGATTTCTCGCCTCGTCCTAATTTTGCGTTGCCCGCCAGCTCTAAGACTCGACCTGACAGCGCTCTTCGCCGTTCTGCGGCAGTAAGATCCAGTTCTGAGTTCAAGGATCCAGATAAGAGCTTCGTGTGCACCAATTTATGCAGGAGGGCGTCGTTCTGCAAATTTGTGCTGAAAAGAAATTAGTTGTAGTCCTTCGTCGGCAGTATTTTGGTATACCGTTCATCTTCGTCAATTTGTTCAGGTTTTATTTGCATTAGTGTATGCGCATCTATTTCATCCCTTAGTTTGGATGTTTTCGAAGACTAAAGTATTTTAGACAATATGGACAAACCCAGTAAGAGGCAGATACGCACCATAAAAGATTTCATATGCGCTCTAATCCGGGGATCAGGCTGAGATTTGGAGCGTTCCGAGAAAACCACAACATCGGGATTAGAAGAGGATCCTGCTACGAACTCGTCGTCGTTTTCCTCATAATCTAAGTACCTGGTTCCCGTAATTATGTCTAGAATCCAAACAGTATTTGACTAACCTTCACCTTCCGACTGCTCATTGTCATTCTCTTCCTCTGACCTAATCCCTTCCCATTCTGATACATCGTCGGCATTAGTCGACTCATCTACGATAGAGTCAGATTCCAAGGTGGATATTTTGCGTTTTCTGCTTTGAACAACAGAGCCCGAGAAAGACGACAAAAATTTCTCTCCTTGTTCTTGCAGAATACGCAACAGTTCTTCGTGGTCTGCCATTAGAAAAACGAGATGATGTAATCGTATTACATGTGCCCTTACCGGTACATTATATCACGCCAGCAATAGTATTCACCACCGCACTCGTTCAGGCTGGAATACACGTTTGCAAGACAGTAACCAAGGCTATAACCTCATTTCACTTCCTATGGCGCGCAAGCGTAAAACACACGCGACTCCGGCGACGACAGAGCCTGACAAGCCTCTATTAGAAATTTCGGAGGAAGAGCAGTGGAGGCTCATAAACGAGACTGGAATTTTGCATAAGATCTCAGAGGGAAATGACACAGACGTAGAGGCTCGGGAGCAGTATTCCTTGGTCGACGAAATACTCGACACTTCGCTCTATATTATCCCTTCCTGCTTCCTGCTCCTCCTGATGGAGATGTGCGCCATCATTCGATTTCTTGTCTTGTCGTTGCTTATGTGGAACTGCTAGAGAAGTCTAATCCAAAACCAATATGGCCAGAATCCAACTTTACAGTCACTGGTTGATAGAATGGGTCCGGGTGTTCCAAGTAAACTTTCCACTGCCGCACGTTAGAACGTCACTGACATTTGCTCAGTGTTATCCGTGTTTATATTCTACAGTTCGTCTTGACTTCGTTTGTCTCCCTAACCCAGACTCATTTCGAGTGATGTAGCAACACGACACAAACGGGAACGAAAGATGCAGGCCTTTTTGTTCCTACTGTCCATCTTCACAGGCGCTAGGCTAATCTATCTGATTGCAAGAGGCTCATGGCTTACGAACATGCGGCAGGTGCGCCCTCAGATGCATTTTTCATGACTGAGGGCTGACTACAGCTGGCGAGCAGTGTCCGCCGTTGGCAACTATCTGGGTTTATACTATCGTTCAGCTTGATCTTGGGCTTGCAGTCCTCAATCTGGTGGTTGTTGGCCTCTTCGTTTGGTGGAAAGGTCTTAAAAAGTATCTTGTGTGAAATTACAAGGTATGTAAATGTGATGGTTCGGCAGGACAGCCCAACGATTATCTGTTCACCGTACACTTTCAAGCAGTGCATGATCACCGACTATTTTAGGCGGACGTAGAGCTTGTCATTATCAATACAGCTAGTAGTGATACTTCTATCGACCTCACATGCCTGGACATATAGCGACTAATGATAAGCGAATGTTTTCCATAACTAGTGATTGTATCCAGTGGTGCAGCATCAGTTTGATGCAAGGTGCAAGAGATGAAGACTGGACTGTATAGGGATACAACGATGGAGTCAGCACCAATCTCTTCCCCCTTCCTGGCCTAATAGAAGGTTTGATATTTGCTCGATGATACGCCAAAATCGCTGGGTGGGTTCTTGAACCAGCGAGGCACCTTTTACGAGCAAGAGAAAGTGTAGAGGCCGACTAATATGAAGCCGCACAAACAACATATGCCAATACTCTGATCACATTAGTAGCATATATACAACAAGATAGATCTGTTTGAAGAAATCTTACATCATTATACACCCTCTCCCTCGTCTAATTCCTCGGCCAAGATCTCGATCTTTCTCTAGAAAATGTTATTAGTTCATTAAGAAATTAACACAGAACAGTACGCACTCGATGAGTCGAGCTTCTTCCTTCCAACACTGTCTGCAAGACTCGGAACTGCCATTTGAGTCGGCGGCTCAAAGATCGGTGAATCGACGACTTATGTTTGTCCAGCCTTTCGATAAAAGCTTTATAAACTCGGTCGTCTCGGGCAAAATAGGCAAACTGAGCCTGTTATTTGCTTTCCAGTCAAAGAAATGGAAAGACTTTACTGGTATTGGTTCACCCTGAATCGACTCCAACGCTATTGACCACGCAGACAACATGATGAGGTCAGCTGTCGCATTCGCAACACTACATACAAAGCGTTCAGCATCTGACCAATATGTAGAATTCTCAGAATGACTCACTAATCCTCCAAGGAAGCGATTAGCTCCGCTTTACCTAGTTCTTTCGTAGCAAACTTGCGCACCGCAGCGTCGGCGGTTTTCACAGGCTCGCCACGGGTCCCAGCTCTTAATGCAAGCGAGACATTGGATATTTGGCCATAAATCCATTTGTCGCCTTCAGACATGATGAGAGTCTGCATAAAAGAGGCAGTAAGATCACTCTGCGACTTCGCAAGTCCAACATCGATAGCAAGTTTGAGATTTGCTCCTGTAATTCATGCATGAGCTGATTGTTCTTCGTCTAGAGTTGTAAAGTTGAGTTACGCAATGCTTTTAGCAGTGTTTTTGTTGCAGGTTTCTGAAGATCTGTATCGTCCAGATGATTGATGTATCGCGAGAAAGCACCTAATAGCACGATAGCTACGTCTCTATGCGATTGACCTATTCTCATAGCATGTAAGAGAGGGGTAACGTCTCCCGATTTGCGCAGAAGCAGCTACGATGGTATGAATGAGTATGAATGAGAAGGTATGGCACGAAGAGTGGAAGGCAGATAACTCACATGAAAAGCCCTATCACGGACTTCCATTAGATACACTAGATCTTTACGTTCCACGGCACGAAGGATCTCGAATGGCTAGTAGCTCATTTGGCATACTTCTGTGAGTACGAGATTAACAGAAGCCATGCCTTACCTGTGGCTCTTTCCAAGAAGAGGTAAAGCCCTCGGTTCCCCGTTTTGTGCGGAAAAATGATACAGTTCTTGTAGGCGAAGACGACTCCTGTGACTCTGTACTGGGCTGTCGATGATGCTGCCTTGTCCCATCAGCGTCGGTGAGTTCGGGCGAAAGGGGTGGCGGTGTTGGGCTACGTCGTAATTGTCGAAGAATAGCTCTTGGTGCAACCTCTTCTGCTTCCCGCTGCAGAAATGCTTACGATATGTCGGTGAAGGAAAGTAACTGTGAAGTATTGAACATACAGCTGGAAGGAAGACGTTCGAGAAGACAAGGGTTCGATATCAAACATTCTCGCACCACAGCACCAGGTTGAGTCTGACCAGTAGAATCAAGCTCTTTTCCGAGTCGCTTAATTACTGGGCCATTATTGTAGGAAGGCATTTACAGTAGATGGAGTGAACGGGAACCCATGGTTTGCCAAATCGGGCCGGGCTACGTTGATTGTTGACCAGTGCTTACATTCATTATATAATCTTTCGTTCTGCGTTCGTCCTTCTCGTTTTCTTCCTCTCGAAATACCACCATTCTTCTGGGTCTTGCAAGTCTGTCTCAATGCTGAAAATATGGAAAAAGAGATGGAAGGACAGTGTTATCGTAGATCAAGACGGTGGTCAGCAAGCTCTGATCGGTGGACCTGATGTCGATGCATTCAGATTGGAGAGCACTGCAGCAGTTCTACCCACTGGAGTTTCTGCCTCGTCCTCTATCCCGAACGATCCCCGCTCAGTCAAACGTCTTGCTTCTCCTGAAGATTCTCCCAATAGCCCGAAACGACATTCGAAGAAACTCAAGGTATCGAAGGAGGAGGAGGAATCACGTTCAAATCTTGATACGAGCCAAGTGCTAGAAATGGCGTTGCGAGAGAATAGTCAGTCGCATCGCTAATATTTTCACTACATCCAAACAGATATATAATGAATTGCACAGCTATTGTTTCAACATCCTCCATGTCTTGTTCGTGTGGTCTGTGTTCATATTCAGGAGCCATCACTAAACCGAACTAATAGCACTTTCCGATATCTTGAGAAGGTTCATCTGTTTGATGATGGGACGTATAGATCCGTCCAGAAGGATAATACTAATTGTAGTGGAGTAAGGACATGATATTCCTCTTTCCATGGCACTTACCGAGCTTGAATTCAGTGACGATTCCTTCTTGAAAGTGCTTCTCAGCGATCTCAGGAAGACGGCTCCCAATATTTCCTTGGCAAATTATAGTAAATTGTCCTGCGGAGGCTCGGAAAATCCATGGAGAGAGCAATCAGAAGGCGCAGTGTTCATAAATTCCTCGGTAGAGATACTTCCAGACTGGCATCTGCGTACACGTCGCTCACGAGCCGCTTTAGTCCCTTCAGTATCATCTTACTCAGAATTGGGTTATTCTCCATCGAGTGCATTCGATTGCTGTTGGAGATGTATCGCGCACCGGACGAGACGGCTGTCTATCATCCCCAGTCGTTCAAACCATTCAAGATCTTTATCGCATATTGGATACACGTCTCAAGACACGTCTGCTAGTTGCGCTCTTTTCGTCTATGGGTTCTTCCCAAGCCCTTAGTTTTAACCTCTTAAGCTTGGAAGCAACTCTGAATGCGAAGATATACGGTTCCTCCGCCGAGAATCGTGCTTGGTTCTTAGGTCTACCTTACGTCGTTCAAGAAGCAGTCGTTTTATATGACTCAGGCGGCTCATTCCAGGATACTCGACTAGCTAATCAGCTTCACGCTTTGGAACCTTCCGAAGTGGCTCTGCAGCTCTGCTTCAGTAGGTATCGGGCTGTCCTTGATGAACTGGGAACGTGTGCTGCAGATATGGTTTGGAGGCGGGCATTGAAGGAGAACAGAGCAATAGCTTCTTCATGCCCTCTTAGTTCTGATGTTAGATGGACTATTGAAGAAATTGAGTGTATCCTGCCCGTCATGGATATGAGCTCGCAATGTTTCAATGTCACACCGAAGTTCCTAAAGCTGATGCAAATACTGAAGTCGTGTCAGGACTTGGGTGATGCTTTTCGAGGAATAGTGTTTGGTAATGACAGTTCGTTTTTTAAGCCTGATGATTTCTCATTTACTTCTAGTTCAAAGGCGGGAAGTTGCATTCATCATGGTCGAACTACTTCAAACTCTCAACCAGTATATGACTTTCATTCGTCCACGCGCTCTCGTCGATGGACGGTTGTTTCCTGCGTCAGCCCAGGTTCGAATACAAATCATCGTTTTTAAATGAAGCCTAACGGAACATTGCCTCCAGTGTATGATTTTGCGAGACTTTGCAAGCGGTGCTGTCAACCTACTTGTTGCAACGCAGTCGGTAGGAGATCTAGATATACCGAAAGCTTCTGTTGTGGTTCAGTGCGTGTTGATTTGAGCAACCACTACGCTACATAACTGATTCGCTGCAGCTTCAACACATGCAACAGCCAAATTTTCCAAGCATATGCTCGGTCTTGCGCATGCAAGCATACAGGACATGTCGTTCACTTGCTAGAGAGAGGTCACGCCCCCAGCCGACATGTGCTTTCTCAAATCAATCAAGCAAGTAATGCCACTCGTATTTGGACTAACATACTATGTCGTAGCCTCCAGAGTTCTGTCCCAAAATCCCCCCTTCCTGAAGCCAACGAGTATATGATGGACAGTGATAGTGACGATGATGATGATATGGAAGAACAAAATTTAGCTTTTATCCAGGATCCTGTAGCCGGCGGTAAAATCTGTCTACACAATGCTGCGAACGTATTGTACAAGATAGGCTCGCAGAAATACGCCATCGGCAGCGAAGACTCTGCGTACTACCCATTCTGTGAATTCGGTGCTCGCGGGCAAGAGTACACGTGCCGTATACTGCTGCCAATCATGCCATTGACACCCAACTGGTCTCCGCCGAGTATATGCAAAGCCCACGCGAGACGATTAGCCGCATTTGAAGTCTGCATGCAGCTGTTCAAGGCTGGAGTGCTAGAACATCGTCTTTTCCCAACGCCTTGTTTAGTTCCCCGGCCCACAGCCCCTCCACCCCCCGATACCACTATCGCTGGTACTCGCCGCTATGATCGAAGGGCGCCTAGGTTCTGGAGGGGGGTTTCCACCACGTCGACCACACTGCTGCTCTACCCAACTGTTATTACAGTGGACTGCAGGAGCTGTTCGATACCCTCTCACGCACCTATTCTATTCTTGACTCGGCAGGCTCTACCAGCTATCCCGGATTTTAAAGTCTTCTTTGCGGGATTGCCAGCTACTGTACATTTGACAGCAGGAGCACCGTTCAGTCTAGATGCTGAGAAATTTGAAGGGTTATTGACATACACTACCCGACTATGGCGAGGCATCCTGAACAAACATTATACGTGTTTCGTAGACCAGGCAATGTGCTTCTGTGCTCCTGTTAGCCCTGACTGGGATGCACAGAGCCGTAATGGTTTCGGCCTACCAAACATTGATATTCATATTCGTTGGGACCTCGTTACCGCAGCCGCCGCTGGATGGATAGTGCCGCTCAAATACGATAGTCCTGAAGAGCTGGCATCAGATGTAGTTGACGCCGTGATCCAGGACAGGTGGACACAGTACACTCGACGATATGATGTAGTGAGAGTGCGATCCGATTTGAGTCCGCTCAGTAAGCCCGAGGAGAAAGAGGCGAGTCCCTTTGCTTCTACAGCTCACAGTGATCTTATAGCTTGTCCAGTACGCACAATACGACAACCTGATAGAGCTTTGCAAAATACACAGGAAAGATTTCGAAGGGTTGTCAAACAACAATCAGCCGTTGATCGAGGTCTCTAAATTCCCCTCCTTCGTGGACCGGCTCAATCCTGCAGCTCGTCCTTTGACAGCACCGAACTCCACGCGCAAACGTCCGTAATCACTGATCACATTTCTCGGAACCATTGCTGAACTTGACCGCAGACTTTATACCCGAATTATGTGCGAAGGTTACAGTGCCCGCGAGGTGGGTTCAACGGGATTACGTGTTGTTGATCAAATGCTAATGAAATCGGCTTTCTTCTTCCCAGTACCCTGCGTACAGCATTACTGCTACCGTGTGTCATGCGAAGAATAGATGACTTCCTTCTCGTAAAAGAGTTGAATGCTGTGCTTCTCACTCATTCCATCTCAGAACAACTTCTACACGCAGCACTATCTACGCCCTCAGTTGGTATTGAGTATGATTACGAACGTCTCGAACTTTTGGGTAAAATTCGCTTCCTACACTTCTCGCCTCCCAAGCTGATGTTCTATTTGATAGGAGACGCGTTTCTCAAGTATCTGTCCTCTATCTATGTTTTTGTCATGCATCCCGGCTCCGACGAAGGTGCTCTGCACAACCACAGGCAGTCCATCATCAGCAATAAGACATTGTTTCAAAGCGCGATTACTGTTGACTTGCCTTCATTTATTCTATCTCGGCCTTTCAGCCTCAAATTTTGGCTACCACCTAACAGTAGGGCAGACAAGGACGACAAGAAAGTCATAAGAAAAAAGGACATCGAGAACAATGGCGACCAATCTTGTGGAGATACCACCGTGACTGAGGCGTCTAGTCTGGCAACAAGCTATACAGCGACGTCATCCGAATCTACTCGCCAGGGAAAACGACAAAAGAACCGATCTAACGAACGTCCTGTCCACTGGCTGGGAGATAAGGTAGTTCAATTACGCCTATTTCATGATATCCTGTTGAGTCTTTGATTCAGGCGATAGCGGACGTCTCCGAAGCTATCATTGGAGCCGCTTTTCTCTCTGGAGGCAGGAACGTCGCGCTGAAAGTCACTAAACATCTCAACCTCCCCGTGCCTCATGTTGAGGAATGGTCGGATTTTAGCCGCAGAGCACCAATTGTGCCCGCACAGCATACGTCGGTGGATTCCGCTACTATTGAAGCCATTGAATCTATCATTGGAACGAAATTCAAAAGGCCTTACGTTCTGGCTCAAGCATTGGTATGCCCAGTATTTGGTGTCGAAGGATCAGGAAGGCGTAATTGATGTTGTCCCTAGACGCATGCCTCCATAACGGGGACTGAATCAACATCTTATGAGCGTCTCGAATTTATCGGGGATGCAATCTTGGATTTCAGTGCGTCTTTCATTTTCTTACACTGCCTAGCTCGGAAGACAACTGATGATTCATCCTGATAGTGGTCATTCAACACATCTTCGATCGCAATCCTCAAATGAGTCCTGGTGGCTTAACTTTGTTGAAGGGAGTGAACCTTATCATTCAGGAAATATGAGCGCGACTGATGTGATGAACTTGTCTAGGGCGCAATGGTTTCTAATTCTACTCTAGCCGCTGTTTGTATCTGGGCTGGTTTACATCATTATATAGTGCTCGAATCAGCTCATCTAACCAACGATATTCGTGGATATGCGGGGTTACTAGAGCAAAAGCAAGCTGATGAATATGCTGCTGCTGCAAGAGAAGGTCGGCTGACAGGGCAGTACTGGCATAATATTGAACCACCAAAGGCTGGTTGTTTTCTCCTCCTTTCCTTTAGACACTACAATTTTCATTCCAGATCTTGTCGGACGTGGTCGAATCTATCATCGGAGCTATCTATGTGTCGGACGATTATACGCCGGCAGGGGTGGACACATTCTTCGCCAACGTGCTTAAACCTTTCTACGACCGTCACGTCACTCTCCAAACAGTCTCACATCACCCAACCAAGATTCTCTTTGAGTTGATTCAAGCAAAAGGCTGCCAGCAATTCCAGATCATAAAGGAGGAGAATGAATATCTTGGTAAGAGGCAGTATGGACCTATGGAATTTTTTTTTTGACATGCATCAATAAAACCAGTCCTGATTCATGACGTGGTACTTGCTAGCGGCCAATGTGGTACAGAGCTTTCCGCGGCGAAACTTGCTTCCCTTATGGCCTTAGATGCCCTCGATGGAGATCCCGGCTTCCTGCAAAGAACTTGTGACTGCTGGAAGAGTGCCACACCTAAGAAAGCACAAAAAAAGGCTTCGGAAGCGCAAAGAGCGTCGATCGAGCACCTCTTGACGCTTGAAGAAAAGTAGAGTGGGAGGTGGAATGGCTTCCCAAGCATGGGTCTCAAAACTACACGCAAATAGTCTAGTCATCGTGTATTGTCAAAAGTAGGAGGTACTAGTCTAAGTCTAGTAATCGTTCATCAAGCAGACTTGTTCCTGTATAAGTGTTGAAGGGTTTGAGTGAATATCGTGCTGGAGAGGGGAAAAATGAAGCAACTCTCACAACTGGTAAGCAGCAGCCACGAAGGGGAGAGCGAATCCAAAGCCAAGGTACGCAGTCAATTTGAGTGCGAACGAGGTCTTAGCCTCATGCGGCCAGGCAAAGGGGAGATGCTAGCATACAGAACGAGTGAGACTGGGAATGAGAAAAGCAAAGAAGTCGAGACGTACATGGTATTCGCCATGGGCCGAGCGGACAGGGTTGGAAGTGTGCAGAGAACGGGCAACAGTAGGGAATCTACCCCTGATGAGAGCAGAACGAGAAGCAATAGTTAGAGACATTATAATATATGGTCTAGAGTCTAGCGTTCAGTCTGGAGTCTGGTGTCCGTCTAGTTCAAGGATGAGTTTTCCATTCGCGGGCAAAGTCGGCTAGCAAAGTCGGCACGTGACTGCAAGGAGAACGTGATGGCATATGAGTCATCATCAGGTCACCAGTTCAGAAATTTAATGCAAAGGGAGCATTTCTACATAAATGGCGCTTATCTGGCCTTCTATCTTATACCATGGCTCAAGCTACCACCATCACATTAACTGCACTGAACAAGCAGATATCTGTGCCTACTGGTCTTTTCATTAACAATGAATTCGTGCCCTCGGTAGACTCCAAGGAACTCATCCAGTCTGTGCCCGCTTGCGTATGAATGGGTTTGTCGTATTGACGGTGTGCGCAGATGTATCAATCCTGCTACTGAAGAAGTCATCATGAGTGTCGTTGCTGGTTCGATCTTCCAATAATGACACTAAGCTGGATCACACTGATTGCCTTTCGCGATAGGATCTGCGAAGGACATAGACCGAGCTGTAGCTGCTGCTCGCGAAGCCTTCAAGACAACCTGGGGAAAGAATGTCAACGGTTTCGAGAGAGCACGCCTGATCAACAAGCTTGCGGATCTGATTGAAAGAGATGCACAAGAGCTTGCTGAGCTTGAGACGTTAAACAACGGCAAGCCTGTCAAAGTTGCTAGGTCAGTCATGCATTCCTATCAGTGTATACGATACTCACCTCCCAGCGCATGACCAGAGATTTTGATATCGGTGATAGTATACAGTGCTTGAGATACTATGCTGGCTGGGCGGACAAACTCACTGGTCAAGTACGCGCAGAATTCACGAACATTATGCATGGCTGATCGGATAGTCAAGACTATTGAAGTTGAAAACAACGTCAAGCTTGCTTTTACTCGTCATGATCCTATTGGAGTATGCGGGCAGATGTAAGTGAATGATATAGGGCTTTTGCTATCCGTATCAGCTGATAAGAAGTCCATAGTATTCCCTGGAATTACCCTATCAACATGTGGTGCGTGTCCAGGTGCTCTCATTCTTGATGGTACTAACTCAAGCCTTCTTTCAAGGTCGTGGAAGGTTGCTCCCGCCTTAGCAGTTGGCTGCACCATCGTCATGAAACCGTCTGAAAACACCCCACTTACCGCATTGGTAAGAGAACTTCTGTCGAATATCAAACAAAATCGTACTCACGTCGGAAAACATCCAGAAATTGTCCGAACTCGTTGTAGAAGCTGGGTAAATTCAGCTACACTTATTTCGGTTTGGTATATTTCCTAATAGTGCGAAGGTTCCCACCAGGTGTCATCAATACCGTTCCGTCTTTGGGGTACGTCGGAGGTGCCGCCCTAGCTTCCCACCTCGACGTGGACAAGGTTGCTTTCACGGGATCCACAGCCACTGGTCGTAAGGTCATGGAGGCTGCTGCTAAGTCCAATATCAAGAAGGTATTTAGTAAACCTTTCGCGCGTGGCATTCAAAAAACCTCTGTCCGATTTGCTAGGTTTCGCTTGAACTGGGTGGAAAGTCCCCTCAGCTGATCTTTGAATCGGCCGATCTAGAACAAGGTCAGTAAGCATGCCCATTTCCCTAAAACAAAATGATTCCATCATGTATCGGGTCCTTGCACATCGGTGTTGCTTGGTCTTTAACCAAGTTTGGAGAAGTTTGTGCCTCGACATCAAGGTGTTGTAATGTCTTTTTTGACGTTTGGGTATAATGCAGGAAACGGCACTGGTGTTAGCCAATTTGTTTCCTTCCAATGCACGACTACCACGCATACCATTAGGATGTACAACACCAATCATATCGCTACACCAATCGGTCTCTGCTGGCTGGGATGAAATATTACATACGAACCCAAAATTTCCCACCTACCTCTGCGTCAAAACTGTGAAATGAAGCTAATTGTCTTCGTTCGCTTTTTTCAGCTGCCAACTGGGCTGCGCTGGGCATCTGTTACAACTCCGGCCAAGACTGCACCGCTGGTTCCCGTATCTATGTCCAAGACTCTATCTATGATAAATTCGTGGATATCTTGGTCAAAAAAGTAAAGGCAACTGTGATTGGTGATGGCTTCGACGAGACGGTCCACGGTGGTCCTGTGGTCAGTGGAATTATTTTATGTCTCTTGGTGCAATATGTCAATATGCTTAACTGGCAGATTTCCAAAACACAATATGACCGTGTTTGGGGCTACATAGACGCCGGAAAGGCCGAAGGCGCCAAAGTTATTCTGGGCGGTGAGAAAAGAGCTAGCAAGGGTTATTATGTGGACCCTACCAGTACGTCGTCTCTCGGAAATCAACATTCAACCCGCGATTGAAAGAATGTAGTCTTCACTGAGATCCGTCCCGAAATGAGGATTGTATGTTTCAATTTTCCGTGTGCTGGTTTGTATAGCATGAACTAAGATTATAATGGAATGTCTATCTAGGTGAAAGAAGAGGTACTCGCCCGACCATATTTCCAGGCCGGCGGCAACATCTGATTTCCTTTTTGATCAGATTTTTGGTCCTGTATTGTCGGTTGGTCGTTTCAAGACAGAGCAGGAAGCGGTTGCCTTGGCCAACGATACCACGTATGGCCTGGGCGCTGGCCTTCATTCGAGTATGTGTAGTTCCTGTTCGCTGTCTTTCAAAGAAGCTATGTTGATGATCCCAATATCATAGATGATGCCAATCAATGTATGAGAGTCTCGGGCATGCTGGAAGCCGGAACCGTAGGATATCTGAAAATTTTCTCTCTTCAATCTACTGATCAGACCGTCCACACTATTCACCGGCAGGTCTGGGTGAATCAATATAACTTGTTGAACAATAACGTGCCATTCGGAGGCAAAAAGCAATCGGGCATAGGTACGAATAAGTCTACTTCACACACCCTACTTCAGTTTGACCACGTTGATTCCAGGTCGTGAGCTCGGCAGTTATGCCTTGGAGGAATATACTTCCGTTAAAGCCGTGCATTGGAATATGGGAGAAAAATTGGAGTGGCCCTTGTAAAATTTGCGTTTCTGCGTTGATTTCGGAGTCTGTGTCCAGTTTATTCAGTAAGTGTAACATGTATTATGTGTCTCGACATGAGAACTGTACAGTACTCGTATCGCCAATTACACTCAAGTTGACTACCATCATCTGTCATGAGTGAGGAAAAGAATCCTCCGAATTATGTGTATTGAATGAACGTTGCGATTCAGATCTAGGGGTACTCGCTTATACTTGTAGTAATGCTTCCGGATCATGATGTTCATTTCATGTACAAACTTGGCTCTTCGGCAACGGCGTATAATTCTCTGAGATTTGGAGCATATCGAGTATTTAACGTTGTTGATATTATTAAGTAGTACAAAAAAGAGGGCCATTCGCCAGCGAAGCACTAGGGAAGCGATAGAATAGCAGAGCACTGAATCACATAGCGCACTGGTGCCGCACAGGACATTGTTAATGTCCAGAAATTCAGAGTCATCTTAGTCGTGCGCCGCATATACATATAGAGCTATTGCAAGTACACCTGTACGCTCTGATGGAGAATCAGCAATAGAATGGATTTCTTCGGCGACTTTGGACATACTGTTGATTAAAATCATACGGTTGAGTACTGTAACCCTGGCCAGGTGCAAGATAGCATGGACTAGTTGTATCAAAATTAGGGTAGGATTGTGGTCTACTATCAGGGCCGTTTTGCGTTTGAATAGCCCATGCAGGGTTCGGAGGCTGCCCAAGGTGATTGACCAAGCCATAAGGTGAACTATTGGGTGGACCAGGTAACATCGACGAAGGAGAATTCACGTTCGGTGGAATTAGGTTGTGTGGCCAGGCCATATTCGAAGGCTGAGCATGAGTCGCTGGATCCGGAGGTTGTAGATGCGGTGAAGTGTAGCGCTGGTACCCATACATCGGCGTGCCTTGACTATTCTGAACAGAACCGTAGTGCTCTGAGGTGTAAGGATTCGACGTGTTATACTCGGGTGAGTTTGGGATGGAAGACTAGGGGGTCAAAAGATTGAGCACAAGAACTTCCGCATCGAATGGACGACTGACATTTATCGGCGTCGTCGGGGGACTGGGATCACCCACGGCAACATATTCGCATGAAAGCCCTTTCCTCTGACATCGCTCGCAAGGGTTATGGGGAGGTTCTTCATTGGTAACGCACTGGCACAGACACATGAAGAGTACAGTGAAAGAGTTATTGATGAAGGAAACATACCCTAATTTTGCGTTTTCTACAGTTTCGACAGGCAATTTGTGCTCTTCTACGCCTTGTAGCAGGAGCACTAGTCATTGAATCCGAGTACCCCAGAGAAGACATGATGAGATTAAGCGAATCACAAGAAGCAAGATTTATATACCTCAACTGAGTAGATGAAACAATAATTGGGAAGGCCAAAGAATCTGGCAGGACATGACGCTTGATTTAAGATCTCTACACTCCACGTGTAGAACAGCCTCCGAACTGGGCTTTACAGAAGCATTAGGTTGACGGATATTGCCTTCAGACAGGAATAGCAAGATCTAGGACTGAAACAGAACAGTAATCAACCGGTCGCGGCGCTGAGAAACTGAACTGATGTGGCTCGCCTTGGAGGAAACGATGTACGCGACGGAAATCGACGGCTTTTACGGAACTTGATCGGCATCAACAAATACATATCCCAACTCGTTTCAATCAGATGAGCTGAGCTCGAACTCGGTTTGACCAGCAAGTCGGGGGTCAAGTGCGACTTTACAAACACGCGTCCAAATCGTGTACCCTTCGTTGAATGAAACAGAAGGGTGGTGGGCAATTGAACGAAAGGTTGAAGCAATCCCCATCCACGAGAAATGAGGATCTGTTTAAGATGCCAAATTGGAGTCAAAGCCATTTTATAGTCATCAACCATTGATGAATCAATATGATGCGTACGAAAGTCCGCTGCAGGCACCACTATACAAACGGACGTGCAAGTTACACAGACATCGAACCAGGCATGCTATATCAATAGCAAACACGTGAGGAATAAGAAAGATAGATTGTAGTACAACAAAGACACTGAAACGAGTATTTATAAGGTTTCATCCATCTTCAGTTGGCCGAGGCGACCATGAAAAGTAATGCTCACAATATTCTATAATGCGAGGTAATCACGCACTTCCTCTTCTGTCAGCTTCCTGAAGGTTGGTTTTGGTCTCCCTGTTGCGGCTCCAGTGTGCCCCTCCTCAAGTTCTGCAGCTGACGGCACGGTAATCACACCTATTTCTATTGTCTTCTCCGTCATCTGACCTTCGAAGCCCTCCTTCAACGTTAATAGAGCCGTGTGAATAGCGTCTTCCAAGCTTATGTCGTCGTTATACCTGAAACCCAACTTGAACGCGAGACACGTTATACAAAGAAATAAAGTTACCTTTTCTCTAAGAACGTTTTAGCATTCACCATGTTTTTCCCGATAGCGCTTGCTTTCCAAGCCCAGAACGATCCGGAGGGATCCACTTGATACAAGGTAGGGCCACGAGTAATATCCCAGCCGGCAACCAGAAGAGAGACGCCATATGGTCGTACGCCACTTTAGCCACATAGGATAAGCAAGTAAAAGAAAAAGGCCGTAGAATAAGAATATACCCAGACTGTGTTGCTTGTTGCATGACGTTAGCGATCTCTTGCGTCAACACCCGTGTTGGAGGGTATTCGCCGTACATCTTCCAGTAAGCTTGAGCGCTCTTCCGAGCCCGTGTAATCAGAAGGCGAAAATCTGGACCCATTCCAGAGTAAACGATGCCTATATTTGGACAGACAACGGCGACTTTGTCAAGCATGGAATCATCAACTAGAATCGAGGGCGATTTCTTTTCCGTGGCAATGACGATTCCATTGGATGCTTTTGGATACGATGAGCCAGCCTTGTGTACATAGGTAAAGAGCCAAACCTTTGATTCCAAGACTTGTGGTACCTTGGGATACGGCAGCCAATGCATGCTCGATCTGAACTAGTTTCCCGCTCGGAGAGAAAACAGTAAGAGAATAACTAGAGCACCGTTCAGAAAGCTCATCACAGATATAAAGGAGAGCGACAAACCTGTATGCACCACCGTCTGCACTAGCCATATGATATTGAAGGTGAAAGAGTTGAAGTGCTGACGCGTTGTCGACGCGCGTATGAACATGAATTTGGACTTGTTGTGTCTACGCTACACAGCCACTACAACGCGATGAATGATATTTTTCATTTCACAACTCCTGTAAGTAAGTACAAGGCTATGTACATCGAATACAAGTCGTGAGGTATTGAGGTGATGAATGGATTCAGTGGTGTACATGGGCAAGAACTCAAACCTGTAGACTGGGGATGGCTACGATAATATGGAAACCACTGCTTCGATGTCAGGCTCTGAACATCTCGCAAGGGTACTACGGTATATTAGTAGAAACCAACTGCGTGTAAGAGACTATGAGGATGTTTTTCTTGTTGAACCTCGATTATTCGGTCAATTTCTTCATCAATATCATTGGCTGCTTCAATCTTGGCAAGAACAAAATCAGGACTTTAGATTCAGACTATGCAGGGTTACATACCGCAGATGCCAAGTCGAGGATAGCCTTCCCTGCAAGTAGTGCTTCTTCATGGTTGTCCTTAATTTCGACATTAATAATGTGCACTGGACGGTTGAATTCCCCACCACGCGTCAGTAAGTCTATACTACGAATTAGCACGTTATAGATATGTGGTAAATGTAGTACTACGCACCATCACACACGATATCGAAACATCGCTCTTCGCAGGTTATGACGATATCAGCCACGATTTTACTCTCTTGCCAGCGCTCCGGCGCCAGCTTGATGTGTCGATTGCGATCAATCATTTGCAAGACACCGTTTGCTGTATATCTGAGGTCTATCTGAGTGGTGAGATCCAGAAACAGATGCAACTTGTGCCTACTGACAGTCGAGAGTCTTTGGCAACCAACTCTTCATATATGGTATTGTACGGTGTTCCAAAAGAGTACACGTTCGGTTTGTCTATGGATGGGCCTGGCAGTCGTACGGCGGACCCTGTCCCTGAGGATATGACACGATATCCGGCTTTCCTTCACAACAAATCAATTATTGGACACTAACAAGACAGGAAAGCAAGCGCACGAGAGAACGAAATGCCCTTCCATAGATCTATTCTGCAGTGGAATCAGCTGAGCAAACTGAAATGGAAAGCAGTCGTACTTGATTGCTAGCACAGACCACACAGAACAGCGGACGAGGTTTGTATCCACTTTCAGGATGTGAAATGGAGAGGGTAGTACCCTGAGTAGACGTGTTGGTTGGCATTGACTGAGAATCATTGTCGGCAGTATTTTGAGGTGCATGGAACGGCTGCGAAGGGGTAGGAACTAGTGTCGAGGATTCAGATTGCAGTCGTTGCAAACGAGGATCAGTACGAGCCAGCCGAGGATCACGAGCTCTTCGAGGATCCATCATAGTGATGGTCTATAGAATTAATGGTGAGTGAAAACTGCGACAGAAGGCGAAACTTGAAGCAAGGGTTCAGCAGTATCTAGAACATTTCTAGGTCATCATTTGCACCCAGAATAACAACTGGCGAGACGGGTATATCGTGATTCCACTCTGAATCATCATAACAAGAGGCAGGGCCATGAGAGGAAGTTACACACACCTTGCTGTCGCGTCAATCCAAACTGCGAGTACTAAGTAGAACTTAGAAGGAGGATACGTGACAGTCGTGACGCGCTTTCTTCGTGACAGTCGCGATGCCGTAGCAGACCGTAGCCTCCTACTCGCACTTAGTTGAGATAGTCAAATCTTTATTGGTACGAGTAAAGTCTCTCTTGTTTCTCATCTCCTCCAAAGTGAACGTATTGTTTCAGGCTTCTCTGGATATGGACCTCCCTACTTTGGATTATGCTCCGATAGTAATTCCCCACCTGGAGCTACCCGCAGATTTATCCGCGGTCAAACGCCTCATATCTGAACATGAACAGTCTAAAGCGGCTCTAGCAGGCGATATTGAAAAACTCATGCAATGCGTTCGACGTCTGCGTTTCAGGATGTTGAAACATCAAGAGGTGATCATTCACTGCCGCGGATTAATTACTCTCGCTCGTCGCATGCCACCGGAAATCCTGGCTACAATCTTTGAGTGCTGCGCATATGATGGTTGGCCTCGAGCGCCTTTGATACTTTCTCATGTCTGTCCTGAGTGGCGAAGGGCAGCAGAGATACCCTCTGTTTGGTCAAACATCTATGTCAATTTCGACAGTAGAGATCCGTGTGGCCGGACTTTATTCTGGCTCAACAAATCTCAGAACTCCCCACTGCAGATCACGTTGGATGTCCGGAACTCTGTATCGTGTATCCCAGCCGTTATGGATCTCTTGCTCTTGAATAGAAGGCGTTGGCGTACGCTGACCGTTCTTTCTCGTTTAGACAGCTACGCAAATGATATCTTACAACAGTGCAGAGGTTCCTTTCCAATGTTACAATCTCTAGAGATATCCGTGGAAGAGCAACTTGCGATCCAAGGAGACGGCGAACACGAAACCTTCACTGGGTTAAGAGGATCCTTTAGGGAATCTCTGCAATTACGCACTTTCACCATCAGCCGAAACTACCTACCCTCAGTGGGAGATATACCTTCTTCCATCACCAGTTTATTCATCAATCTTCACACATATCTACAATTACCACCAACGCTGTCCATCACTTCTTTGATGGACGTTTTAGAAAGCCTGCCCCTTCTTCAGAAGCTTTGGATTTTAGTGTCCGATGCACCACTTGCGGCCAGCGAGGATCTGCGGACCGTTACTCTTCCTAATTTGCAGTCATTGACCCTTGCTGGTGAAGCGGACTTGTACGCGTTGCTGACAAGTGTTCGGACTCCCTCGCTACACAGTCTTTGTTTAAAACCCCCTGTCAACCCTCTCCTTGCTCCGGAGACTTCGTCTGTTGTAAACCTTGTGGAGTGGTTGGAGAGAAGTAGTCCTCCGCTGGAAGTACTTGAATTGCGGGATTCAGACCTCTCTGCGGAGCATTTCATTTCATGTTTCGCATTATTACCCCATCTTCGGAGGCTTCAATTGCACGATAGCGAAATTCCGGACAGCGTCCTACATTCTCTTTACGGTCCACTAGGATTCTGTCCTGAGCTCACGGAAATAGATTTGCGGTGGTGTGGCCAGGTTACTGGCCGTGCTCTGGTTGACCTTGTAAAAAGCCGCTTGACTCCGCCTCAAGCAGCCAGATATAGTCTTATCACTTCTGTAACTGTGATCAATTGCTCGTTTGTTGCTGAACAGGATGTACTCGACTTGGCTCGACATACAGTATGTCGAGTGGTGAGGTATGACACCGACTACGACTGTCGTGAGTTAATACTGTCTCCTAGTATTGCACCTTTTACAACTGTTGCTCATGAATGGACACTGTCAGGCGTTACTGGCTGCTGCAACAATGAACGATATAGGAGAAGGTTGAAGCTTGGTCGGCTTGGTACTACTCCACAATGTGGGCAGTACAATAGATTAATCTTATGAAATACGGCCGTTTACATAAAATATTCGTTTTCCGTAACCAAATATTGTGGCAAATAAGTTGGTACGTGTAGGTCGCATACTATGGCAGGAAGTGGTGAAAGGAAACACAAGCCGCCTCAAACGAGGACCAGATTCATCTACCCTCCTCAATTCAAAGACCAGCATAATCCATAGACAAAAATACATATCCACAGATCTTTACGCTCAGCATGAAGGGGAATGAAAAGAAACTACGACCATGGCCACGCCTTTTATACGCAGGAAAAGGACCACGTGGCATCAATGATTAACTGGCGCTTCTGGCACAGCTCAAACTGAACAAAGTACGTCGAGCTTGCATTCATTGCTTCACTGGCTAGCTGTCCAGGCTTAAAAAATTCATGGCGTATAGCGACCGTACGAAGGACTTCCTAGATGCCGTACAAGAGCGAAACGTCTCCACTGCCCATAGGCCTAAACCCGTTCACAAGGATCGTGACCGCGATGAGCAGGTAGATTTTGGCAAGAAATACATTACGGAGGCATATACTATCGTAAGTTAGCTTCAGCCATCACGATAGGATGCTTTGTTTACCCATACAACTCTCAGTTGAATCATATCACCACATTGACTCGAATGCTTTCCAACATAAGAAAACCTTACCTCAATGTTGACTCGAGGAGTGGCCCGTCACATCACCAAACGGCGCGAAATATTGATCTCAATGGGAACGACTCTTGGACAAGCGTTCGGCAACTGTCAAATGAAGAACGAGACCAGATTGATTTGCAGGCACGAGTTATTTTGACCCGTTGTGCTGACAGAGTCAAGGAGATGGAAGTATTAGAGAAGCGTATGTGAATTTTGCCAGTCGTATGCCAGAAAATAGCCTTACTTCAGTATCTTGGCCTGGTAGGACGTTCGGAATTGGTCGCTAGCAAATTCAATCCCCTTGCACGTCTTCTGCCAGCACGATTGCGACAGGATGCATCCTCTGTGTCTTCGGACTTTGTCGCCGCCCATCATTCTAGCATAACGTGGTATCTGAGTAGACGGCTAGCGGAAGCTAGCCAGAAACAGAAGGAAATGCAGGAAGAACGCGTCAGTCGACAAATGGAGCGGTCTCGTACTTTGGGGTCTGGTGCTGCATTGGAGGTGTTGGGTATGAATACAAGCCATGAAGAAAGCGCTTTGGCAACCCGTGGCGCTCGCAGCTGGCTAGGCGACGCGTCTTCCAGTCTCATTGCAGCGACAATTGGTGCACCCTCCCCTACAAAAGTAGAACATCCGACCGCCCCTTATCATCAGCAGTTGGAGGTTCCTGCCCCGTCTGATGATGAAGACGATTTAGAACTCTCCTCTTCTCAAATACTTCAATTCGAAACCGAAAACGCTAATATCTTGCGATCGGTGCAGGATACTCTAGAGTCTGTCCAACAGGCCGAATCTCGGTTGATGGAAATCAGTGCCTTGCAAGTGGAACTGGTGTCTCATTTGACAAAACAGACTGAGCTCACTGACCAGCTGTATGAAGACGCGATAGCTTCCACCTCTATGGTGGAAAAGGGCAATACACAGCTGCGTGAAGCTAGGAGGCGCTCGAAGGACAGCAGGCTGTTCATTCTTCTGTTCCTCATTGGAGCAAGTCTGAGTATGCTGTTCCTTCACTACTACTGACAGAGAATATATACTATTACAGTTGTAGTACATATTGGTCTGGGGGTCTGAGATCCATTCAAATAGATTGTATCGACTATCCAGACATAGCCAAAAAAACCAGCCTGAGCAAGCTAGAAGATAGTTTATGCATCTCGCGAAGATAGTAAGGGTGCCTCTTCGTCATAATTCTCTATGGCTTCTGCAGCCAATTCGTCTACTTCGGGTGGGACATCTTCTAGCTTTCTTATATGCTTCTTCACAAGTGAATAGACAAGCCTAGACATCAGATTTAGTAAAAGTGCACCGCAAATGACCAAGAAATGCGCACCAGCTTGCACTCACGGCCACGAGAATGCCTCCCCCAACAAGCATTCCATTGATCATCTTGGTACCTTTGGCTCAAGCGTTAGTAACGAGAGAGTAAAATGATAAGAATGATCATACGACTATCCATTTGACCACGAGTTTCACCGTCAGATAATGCGGCCATTCGAGAACCTATGAAGGTATGAAGCAAAAGTTTGGGAAGGACAAACAAGGTCGCTATCACGAATTGCCATAGTGCAACCGGTTCAATTGACTAAAGTTGTGTATCATCAAATGAGCTACAGCAAAGTGTGCTTGTGACTTACAGCAAAGAGAGAGTTTGAATATACCCAAGGTGGGAAAGGTGAAATGCGAATCAAGATGATCAACGGAAGCCTTCGTTACACCCTCGTAAGTCACGATATATTAAAGTCTTGTAGATTTTCTTACCCTTTAGATCTCTAGACAGATGTCAGTACCTGCATGAAAGCAGAGATCACAGATATTACCACGACAGATTCAAGTGCGTGCCATTTCTTATTCTGCGAAGACCAGCGACGGAGTCTAGTACTAAAGAGAGTCCGAAGAGTTACAAATACTAGAGCAGAACCGATGACAGATGCAATAGAGACGATAAGGAACCCTTTCATGCCGTATGCGAACCCGCAAAGCGTTGTGACGGTCGTATGTCCGATGAGGGGAGGGAAGGAGATGACGACTGCAAGACATGTCAGTATACTTAAAATTAGTTTGAGCCAGATATATAATACCAATCAAGATGCTCAAGATAAGCCAGCCAAAGCGCATATGAGATAGCTTTGTAGCATGATCATACAAAAATTGAGCAATCCGGGCAGGGGACACAACGATGACAAAAATGCCTGTCGAAAACCTGTGAGCAGACACCTGACAAATTAGGGTGCTACGCACCAAAACATATGTAGAACAGAAGCAATAGCCACAGAACGATCTAATAAACACCTGGTCTCAATGTGTACACTTTGAAGAGGGATTATCATCGCAACATGCCTTTCCGTAAACGTGCAACTTCTGGTAGCGACGAATAACTAGCCCAACATAACGTTTTGTCAAAGGCCAGATTCCACTGCTGCCTTCACTTTCAAAGCTAGAGTCCTGAGTAGTCATGGTGGGGAGCTTGAGACAGGGCTGCGTGGTACAAGCATGATAGGTGCCGTAATTACGCGATGACTCATCAAGATGACCGCTCTGAATCGCGAGACAAGATCACGTGGTCACATTCTTTCCTAACGTGTTGCGCTGCACGTATAGCTAGGGGATGGAGAAGTACAGTGCTTATAGAGTAAGTCTTTCTTTCTTATACAGTTCACCTTGAACTCATTAGCTTGAATAACAGGATCCAGGTACAGGCATTCAGGTTCGCTAGATTATGTTACCAGTCTTCAACAAAACTCAAACTTTCAATATATGCAGCCTTTCTTAACACCGGTTTCTCCCCAAAACACGGACTTTCATGCTCTCTCAACTGCTCTTTTGCCAGTTCAAGTAACGATCGGTGCTATTCGCTCCTTGATTGTTCTGTTATTAGCTCTGGTCTATTTCGTATTGGTGGACGGCGTCTTCTCAATCTTCGTGAGTCGTTCCCCCGACCACGCCGGTCGTGCACATTGATTGCAACAGCAGCTGTTTATTCCACCATTATATCGCCTTGCAACCAACATCACCACCAGGTTTCTTGCTCGATTGGTTTTACTATGCCTAGGCGTGATCTGGATCCCGGTAGAAATTGTGGCGAGAAAACGAGGGTTCGTGTCTGTCTTTTTTGCACTGATTAGAGCTTCAAATAGCTGCGCAATCTATTCAGGAGGGGCCTCAAGGCTTCGGAGTTGTGGAATCCTGGTCCAGGTGACATAATTGTTTCGAACTGGGTCTCTTGGCTCGAGCTATTGTGGCTTGCTTACCGGTTCGGCTCAATTCAAATCTATCCAATTTCATCGCTCTCATACTCTGAAGGTTCAATCCAATTTTTGTGCTCCCTGTTCCCCAATCAAATGTATTTGTAACTGCTTCAACTCCGTCCACACCCATCACGCATACCCCAGGTCGACGCTCAGGCTATGGAACTTCAAATACGGCATCAATTTCCAGAACGCCGATACCCCAGATTCCGATCGTTGGTTTTGAAGTCGTTTCCTTGTTTACTATGATTAGACAGACTGGACATGTGCCGCCGTATGCCGTTGCATCAGGCTCTAAACCGCAGACTTTGCAAGCTATCCGAAAGACCGCCGACAGACCTGTTGTCGTATTTCCTGAATGCACCAGTAGCAATGGAAGGGGTCTGCTACGGGTATCTGAGGTTTTCAACTCCTGCCTTCCCCTGAAAGGTTGGAACGTCTTTGTGATGTGTGTCAGGTACGCAGCTTCTATATGATTGCTTGTTTCTGTTCTGACATTCTCTTGATATATCATATCGCAAGATATGATCCTCCGACGGCATTTTCGCCCACCTTATCACACTCCATTCCGTCTACATCGTTAAACCCAGTACATCATTTGTTTACTTTGGCAAGCTCCCTTGTAGCTCCTTCCATGTCTGTCAGGCTGTTAAGCACCGCCGAGTCTCCTAGTTCACCGCTTTTCATGGCCAGCGAAGTGATGGTGCCGTCGACTACAGGGGATCAGCTCTCTGAGGTGTGTGCTGCGCTGATGGCTCAGCTGGGTAAATTTAAGAGAACATCTATGGGCTGGGAGGACAAAGCGATGTTCTTGGATTTCTATAGAGGTAAAAATAACCCCAAATAGCATATTCATTGGCGACAAGTGATAATGCTATGTGTCGTCTTTTACTTACATCACAGCGTCTGTTCACGTCAGTACCTGAGGACTTAGAGATGTTCACATTGTCAGAGGTATAAGAGGCAAAATGTTCCGGCGACACCCAAGGCTCGCGCCCTCGCCCTTGGACTCTGTTATATTTCGGTTCACTTTTCTTTTGTGGGCGTAATCCATTTCATGTTGGCCGCCGACTTGCGTAAACAAATCTAAGGTTGTATGTACACTTGAACGGTGACTTCGATCTCCGAGGCCTTAAAGGCAACATGGTGGTTCTCAAAGACATGAGATTTGGGACAAGGGCATTTATTCACTCATCTAATACAAATCAGTCACAAAATTCAATTGCTCTTCCGCATTTTGGCAGGGACCCCAGGATACGGAAAATAACCAACGACATTGCACATGCATACACTGCATTGGTAGTAGTTTCCTCAGCCTTGTTTCAGAGTTTGGCCGGTGTGTTGACCAATTGCTGAAAGGCTTGTCGTAGATCGGCTTTCAGGTCCTGTAGTCAAGTCAGTGCCGAAGGGAAGACCATCATGACTATTCACAAACCTCAACATCTTCAACGCCTACACTCAGCCTGACCAGCAATGGATCTTCCCTAGGATCACCTCTGGCTCGATACTCGATCAGTGATTCCACTCCGCCCAGACTGGTGGCGGGCTACAGAACCTTTTCTTAACTTGACCTCAACCGATGCATTGACAAAATTCACTTACAACGAAATATTTTGTACAATGGGGAAGTAATTTCGCATGCTCTGGCTTCGAAAGCTGGTAGAAAAATCAGAACCTGACTGAGAGTAGATTCAAGATACAATACGTACCAGAATGGAGAACGTTGCATTCCAGCCTCCCTCCATCTGCTTGCTGGGATTGAACCCTCTCGAGTCGGTCCCTTGTAAGGAAGAATGGAAGACATGTTTTATGATACCTCCTGGGACACCATCAAACGTTCCTTGAGAAGATACAACCTCACCCAGCCATTGTGCAAGTAACGTTGCTGTCTCTGACTGGCGAGCTACTCTGAGGTGAAGGGTGCGAAGCGACCGGAGAAGAAGCCAAGCCTCTAATGACCCCATCATGTTCCCCATGTAAGTACGGTCTGCTTGAAGCTTGAAGCAATTCGTCAAGTGACGATCAAGCTGAGGAAGGACAAACAGTTACCGTCGTCCACTCAGCTTTGGTTTTCACGATCAAAACACCGGCAAGGAGGTCAGAATGTCCACCAAAGTATTTCGTGGCTAAAATTTGCAGGTCTTAAAATAAAATGTCATGTTGTCATAATGGCAGCATACCAGAATGAAGAATGCTTTGAGGACAAGTCATGAAGTACACCTTGCCCTAACAAAAACATCGGAAACTTACCAATCTGCACCGAACTTGAAGGGGTACTGAAGTGGAGGCGGACCGAAAGTCGAATCTACGACTAGCTTTCCGCCAACTTTGTGGACCTGATGTTCCGATACCTTCAGTCAAGATATTGAAGCAACCACAACGTTGATCACCTTGTCAGCATAATACTGTATGTCCCTGGCAAAATAATCAATTGTGAGCGAAGAAGTGGCGAGCCGGCTGTCTTTCTACCTGGACACTCCGGTTGGATTCACGGGTGTTTCAAGCCAGCAGAGATCCCCGGGCCGGTAATCGTCGTCCAAGTCAATGACAGCAAGATCCAAGTCCCTACTTTTCCTATATGTCTCGATAGAAAGATGACAACCCCAATATCCACCACGAATCGCTATTCGCTTTGGCTTGAAAAATACAAGAGCCTGTATTTAACAATTAACACCGCCGGTACATGAATGATGATTCTTGGAACTCACGGCATAGCACGATGCAAGACCGGACGCATATGTGACCGCAAATCCATCCTACAGTAAATCAGCTTCAGCTTCAGTAATACGCACAAAACATTGATTCCTGACTGACATTTATTTTGCCTAGAACATGTTCTACCCGGGTACTGATGTCTTGCGTGTATCGCGAATAAACATGTCGTGCTGGGTTTTGTAGGTCAAGATCAGCTACTAGACTCTCTGACGCGGGATCTGCACGGAAAGCTGTTCAATTGGTCAGATTGCGGCCACAATGAAACATAATTAAGTACTAAAATACACTCACTGGTTGTTACTGAAATGGACGGTGCTACCTCTACTCGTTCCCCGGACACGGAAGCATCTCCATGAACAAGATCGACGGCCTTGATTTTGGGAGACATGTCAAGAGTCAGAATAGTCTGGTACAGTAATTTCTTTGTAAACAGTAATTTGCCACGGTCCGGAAATCCGACAAGAAGCGGCGGCTAAGATGTCGCTTCGGCCGAGCCGCTGTACAACATGTAGTTCAGTGGTACATTGATAGTCGTGAAAATTCAAGTATACTTTATTACATACATGGATATGTAGAGTGGCTGTAAGAATATCAATAACTTAAGTAAACTAATGCGAATGTGTATATGCCAATGTACATGTTGCCTCATATCTTACAGATTCAATCCAGTAGTACTATGGTCCAACAGACCTGACTCTCGCATGAATGATCTCCATTGCTCGTCAATACCCGCTTCACTGGACATCATCATTCCTAAGTCCAAGAGGTTCTCCGGAGAGCTAACAGCATTGCCATTCATTGCAAGTGGCTCAGTGGAGAACGCGCTTAGTGTAGGATCTTGGAGCTGACCCAGAAAACCAATATCTTGACCGTTTGAGCTCGAAGACGATGTAGAGATGGAATTTGGAAACATTGACATGTTCTGCACCTCATGGTCCACCTGTCCTGAATTGAAGAATCCTGACAGAATCGGTTGGATGTAATTTTGATCAACGTATCCTGATATTGAAGGCGGAGACGGCCGGGACTGAGGATGATGTGCAGGGGGAAGAAGGGAGATATATTCTACCAAGGAAGGATGGACGTCGGGCAAAGACTCTGAGACTGACTGATTTTGGTCCTCGCTGCCACTAGGTGACTCTGTGCTCGAAGGGGATAACGGGGATGACCTTGAGTTAGGATCTTTGCGTGTGTTCTTCCGTTCTGACAATAGTTTGCTGAACAAAACCCTTGTCTGCCCGCCGAATAGAGCTAGTTCGTCGTCTCCGTAGTCACGCCCAACTGATAGGGTGCTCGGTATTGGGGGGTTACCACTGCGGTACTGAGAGTATACCTGGAAGGCTTTGTCTCGCAATTTACACAAGATTGCCTTTTGAGAATGAGTAAGTGAATTGCACGCAAAAAATAAAGGATCGTACCAGAGCACTACGCGCTCTCCGAGATTTTCTTGCACCTCTCTCGAAAAGATCACAGGCAAGTCCCAACTCAATGAATGCATTGGGTGCCATAGTTGATGACGGCGAACGAGTCACGATAGAACCCACTATTATCTACATAAGCTGGGTTAGTAAACAAAGCAGACACTGCGTCCAGAGACATACAGCTGCAGAAAAAACTACGAAGTACACAAAGTATCGCTTGAGCACTTTCGGAAGCCATTGTTTAATGAGTGTCGACTCACGGTGATTCCAGACAGCCCACCATCTACAACAAAGTTCAGGAAACCTATCAAAATGGTTAAGGGATGACTTGATTACCCCTGACGCGCATCGATATGCTGCCAAGAATGAGGGAGCATAAGGGCTTCTAAGTGGATTGACAGGATGGTCAAGCATTGCTTGTGCAAAAAAGCTACGATGAATGAAAAGCAGCGCTGTGATGGGTTCGACAAAGTTCTATATCTCAAAGGCAGAGATACGTACTAATCGATCGATACTGTCCAAGGATACACCCACGCATGTATGCATCCGGGGTGCAGTGTTCGTCCTCGGCATTCATGAATACGTTGAGATGCGGAGGAAGAGTCTTCTCCCGCACTTTACGGTCCAGGTCAAGAATTGTCTGATAATTCGGCGATTCTGCCGTTAAAGTCAATTCAAGTACTTGAGCAAAGATTTCGGTGCAAAATTCGTATTTCCACTGATAGACTGAATACAATGAATGCCGTTAGACAAATTGCGCGTTTCAAACATTTGCGCTACATACATCCGATCATGGGCTGACCCTGTTCATCAATTTGCACATCATAGTCTGACGGGAATTCGCAATCGACATACGACATGCGTATTGCTGGAGGACGACCAAGTGAGAGACTATGGAAGAAATGAGAACCTTGTCATGACCACACCAAGACAACGACTTACATGGAAGATATCGGAAGAAAAGATTTCGTAAAACAGAGACCGCCTTCTATTGACGGTTTTGGGATCTAAATTCCATCGGGCGCTGTCGCGATCTGAGCCCGCACATCATCAGAGCAGGAACTTAAATGAAGAGAGCAATTAAACTGACGAAGTCCAATCTAAGAAACGCGGAATTGAAGTCAGGACCTTGAATACAGGCAATACGTGAGACGCACGCTTTGTGCTAACTTTCCTCCTAACGACATGACGCTCCACTGCCTGGGCTTAGTAAGAGCTGAACAAAGAACAAAAATATAGGCTCACTGCGCTGTCCATGGTATACCTCTTCCCGGCCATCGCTTGATAGGAAGCGATGAGAACAACAGTTTGCACAGTGCAGACTTCAGGAGAGTCGAAAACAGAACGCAGGGATAGTGCCGCCCGACATAATGTAAACCATTTTTCGGCCTCCGCGTTGAATGTGCTCTTGGTCAGACTTGAGTCAAAGGTACAGATGCATCTTTAGAACATACATGGTTCCAGGGTGAGATCTACCAGTGCCCCGAGAGCAAAAATAATGCACAGAGCGGCTACACGATGTGCAGACACAGTATGCGGCTGATCAACGCTTGAGCTTTGTCTTTCTTTTAACAAACGATATATTGGTGTAAGAATCTCGTCAATGAGTTCTTCACGTCGGATAGGTCGAAACTGCCACGAAGCCTGTTCCAAGTAGGTTTCACATAGAGACCATGCCCGAGGCTGCTCTGGAAGATGGGAATATATTATATCTAAGGCCCTGTCGCAATTTCCGTCATAGCAGAATGGGAACAAGCTGGACATGCGGATGACCTCTCCATTAACTGTCGGTGGTTCATCATCATCAGGATATGTGAGCTCCATTTCGGCCCCGGCCTTGAATGTTTTTCATGAGTATCCAGGAAAGTAAAGATAAAGGCTGGTTCATACTAGTAACAGTGTCTAGATGTTACGCGTCAGTACCACAAAACTGAAATAAGTCAACGACAAACCTCCGACCCAGCCGAACGACCAAAATATTTGGCTTCTCCTCGATCACCAATGGTAAGAGTCCCTAGGGCATCAATGGAGTCCATAGATGGGTCTCGAGAGCGTTGCGTTTGCTGTATGGTACCATTCTCGGGGCCAAATTTGATTGTCAAAAGCTCGTCACGAAGAAGGGGATGTGGCTCGTTTGAAACACTAGACTGGGAGATCGCAAGAGCGTCCTCTAATTGGCGAATACGTTGCCCCATTTCAGTGATTTTAGCATGCAGCTGAGAGGTGTCCGCCAAGACAAAGCTGTAGATAGGTCATGTAGAGCAAAATAAAAACGATTAGTTGAAAATAACGTACCGAGTTCCTTGACCAGTAGAGAGACTGCCATTAGGGCAAATGGAGGGGCAACCGCGACGTACTAAGATGTCCTGGTTTGAAATTTTGCAGACAATCGAACTGCTTTTGCTGCTCACTACATGAACTACATGGCAGTTTTTTGTCGCACTTCAACTTCAGCCTTTGATTGAATTAGACCTTGTCCTACATCGAAGTTAATTAAGCTTACCGCCGACACTCTGCGCAAGAAATCTTTGAAGGATGAATTAGAATGAACAAGCAAGAGATGACACAACCCGAGTAAGTACTGACTTCGCCCCTAGCTCTCCTAACATCTATTTCATCGTCATGAGTGTGCTTCCGAGATGCTCTGCGAGTTTGAGCATTGTGAGAAGAATCTGCGGGCATCGGAGCAGAAGAAGAGAAAGAGAAAAAGATTTGCAACTCGTTGAGCGCAGGTTCGATGACATATCGGCGCTAGCACGGAAATTCGGCACGCACAATTTACCGAACTTGCCGGCCAAATGAATGAAGGTGAGTCAGTGAAACTTTGAATTTGATGGCATCTCAAGAGAATTTGATAATTCGATTATTTGTTCGAGTCATATCTGCTTCCTACGCCTGTTTCTAGAGTGATTTCGTCTTCGAAAACTGAATTCATAGAACAAACGAGGATATTGGGTTGCCGTTTACTTGCCGTATCACGAATATGACTAAGCGTGACAGCTTGACATGTGACAAGACGCGACTTGGGAGGTACTAACTAGGAGGTACTCGTCCTCTCACTCTGACTATACTCTTCCAGTACTCTTCTGTTTTTTCTGTTTTTCTGTTTATCCTCGCTTCTAAGATGGCTCGCCGAGCAGCGATTCTCACAGCGATTCTGGCTTTCACCTGTGTGGCCTCTGTTCTTCCCAGTGTCACCGCTGCCAGTCTACCCGCGTCCTCAAGTTCTATTGTAAACTCTTCAGCAAGATATGCAAGAGCTCACTCACTCGGCGAATCCTATCAATTTGACCCTCGCGATGGCTGGAACACTGTGAATGTCACCAATCTTCAATACAAGTACAAGCACAAGGGATCCTCGCAACTTGTCGAAAGGAGAGCCGGAAAGCAAAAGAGCGCGTCGAAATCTGGCAAGGAATCATCGCAAGGCAACGCCAAAGCTGTCTCTATTTCTATTCCTGGGCTCCCGGCTATCAAAGGCTTGGAGGGAATAGGCAAACCTTCCGATGTTACCATTACTTGGTAGGTTGTGTCACACCTTAGATCTCGAAAGATTTCACCAGCTTTTACAGGTATACTGGTCAAGATTTAAAGAATCCTAGTTGCTGGTCCTCAGGAGGCTGGACTCCTACTGCAAGTGCTCTCCATCGTCAAGCAGGATTCTTCTGACCTCAGACAACAGGACGAATCATTCGTGTGTGCGCTTACTGAGCGTGGATGGAATAACAAACCGAAATGCTTCACATTTCTAGAACGTATGTCAAGGTTGTCAGACATCTCTTGCGGTCTAACGCGTATGTAAAGTTTGCAATGGACCGACGAAGTGTGTCTTCGTGAGAGTTGTCGATTCATGCGCTGGATGTACGCCCGGTTCGCAGCACGTCGACCTCACCAAAGCCGCTTTTAGCACGGTCGCGGATTTGAACGAAGGCATTCTTGACATTCAGATGCGACCATCCACCCCACCTCTCGAATGGTAAATAATGTTATCTCTCTATACTGACTTCCGTTTGATCAAAATTTCAGGCTCGAAAATCTCTGGGGACCGAAACAATGATCAGCCGGGCTTGAACCTCCCCAAGTAATAATGTATCATCAACTCATGCTATCGTCTAACACTTGTATCACTACATCGTCATGACTAGATCGTCTGTACAGCCTACAGTATTCCACACCTGAAATTATGACTGCAGATTCACTCTTTTCCTCTTTTTGCCCTCTGATATTTTCAAGTGCACTTTTTCTTCGTCCAGCTCTTCTTCAAGGAATTGAGCTGTGCGTTCATGATCGTTTCGCCTGCGGATAAATTGAAGTGCTGCTAAATTGTAGCCTATCATGTCCTTCTGTCGCTGTAAAGCCGCACGCAGGTGCCTGCGCAAGGGTATCAAGGACGTTCGCATGATGCGATTAGCCACTATTTGGTGATGGTGAGTCTTGAGTAAGAAAAATATGATACGTGACACAAGCACGATGTTCCAGTTCTAAAGAGAGTTCGTTATCACTGTCTGGCTGAATTGTAGAAGGGATGCTGACTTTTTGCGCCCATATATTGAGATATTCCATCAGGGAAACAACTCTGCCAAACGGTAATGCAAGTAAGGCATCCTGAAGAGCCGTGCTTTGAACTTTTTCAACTACCCTCAGGACATATGCTTCGGGTTCCAGGTCGTATGCAGCCAAGACGGGATTCCTCGGTGGGGGCTGCATCCGCATTGCGTCGTCTGCTGGCAATCGGGACATCGCTTCTTCATGTTGGCTTAAAGCAGTGCGTTCTGCATCGGCTAAATCTAAAGCCTCCATAATACGCTCTCCAGCCATGAGAGTGTCCTTCGTTTGTTTGCTGACGCCTGTAGCTTCGGTAGGTACAGACTCAGGAGCTCCGTCAACTGTCCCTAGTGGCAAATCGCGCCGGTTGAGTGCATCTGCAACGCTATTTTCGTATAGCTCTTCGAGTTCTCGTTCACGCTCTTCTTCGAGGAAGAGCTATTACAGTACGTCTGGATGAGCTTTCTTGTGAAAATTAGACATAATCAGACTGACCGGTTCATCCAGCTTTTCCCATACCCTGATTGACTTATCATGGGAGCCTGTTACAACGAAGTTGCCGTAGTGACTCAATGCTAGAGCCCAAATTTCCCCATGGTGACCCTCAAGTCTCTGAATGTTCTCAAACTGCGGTAGTGATGTAAGCCGTGAATCCTGGATGTTAGGCAGAAACAAAATGACCTTGTCGCCGTCCCAGTATTTCAGCATCTTATCCTTTCCGACACTCCAGAAGTAGTGTGAATCTTTTTCGAACGCAACTTGCATTACGCTCTCTTCGTGGGCGAATAATGATTTGTGACAGTCGCCAAAGTCTAGACCCCATATTTTAATGTTCTTGTCGGCTGAGCAAGTCACAATGAGTTTCGAGTCAGAGGAGATATCCATCGCAAGAACTGGGAGCTACAGTAACAATGGTTAGCTGCAAGCTCAACAACATAGGCAAGTGGACGGAACCTTATGCCCATAAAGCGACAAAAAGAACTTGAGTGTATCTTGGTAAAACACTTTTACGGTAGAGTCTAGAAGAGAAACCGCGAGGAATTTTCCGTTAGGGCTATATCTCACAGCGAGAACGTCGTCCGTCATCTTCAGCGTTCTAATGTGAGCAAGCGAGAGTGCTTTTCCGGTTTGTGCCTGTGAAAATGAAACAATTGAATTCCAAAAGAAAAGAATATATGATAAAGGAGGATACGAACGCTCTCTTCTGAAACGTCCTTGTACTCGAACGACCAAAATTTGACGTCTTTGTCGGCACTACCACTGACTAAAGCCTCGCCATCCGCTCGCACATGTAAAGACCAGACTGCGCCCGTATGTGCAACGATAGTTTCTATCAGTGTGGAAGAGGCGATATCGTATATGAGAATTTCGCCTGTCTTGGTCCCGACAGCGATCTGACAAATAGGTCAGAAGAAATACAAAGGCCTATAAGTCGCAACTACTGACATGTCGGTCTTTAGGCAGAAAAGTGCTACTTATTGCGTGACCGCAGTCCATTGTACGAATACAGGCTGTTGTTTTCATGTTCCAGATTTTAAGAGAACCTGGTACACGTAGATGAGTCCTGGGACATGTTACGCAGCAAATTAGGGAACACACCGTTTGAAGCAGAGGCCAAGAGCTGATCATCTGAACTCAGGGATAATGTACGGACATCGGTTCTATGGCCCGGCAGATCAACTGAGAATGTACGAGTCGCTTCTGGTGTTTCTTTGGCTTTTGAGGGCATTGGTACAGAATAAACTTCAAGAGCATTGGATGAAAGAGCAGTCAAAAGCTGAAAAGGGTAGTGAGGACCGGAGAAGGGTAACATAGCACTCAGCGTACCTGCACTTCGTCTTTTGTGGCGACGTCGTTCTTCGCAAAATCGAACGATCTTATCTTTCCACTAGCTCTAACGATGATGTGAGGCGTGAACAAATCCACAAGACTTATTTCCTGATCGCCATTAGCGTCGTCGTCGCTGTCTTGATTTCCTGTAGCCTTGTTTCCGTCTTTCTCCTTCTTTTCTTTGGCTCTTTTCTTCCGCCTCATCTGCTTCTTGCGAATTTCCTCCTGAGTGCGAATCCTGAAGATCTCAACTGAACGGTCATGGGATTGGACCGCCAATAGCGGTCGGTTTGGGTGGAACGATATCTGAGCAACTCGATTCCTCGACGACAAAGGAAGAGCTGCGACAGGGTTTATGATTTTGACGATCTAGAAAGATATTAGCAACGGAATCTTTCAGTAGAGCACCGTCTGTACTTCTCCGGTCGTTGTCTCCTTCAAACCTCCATTTAGCTCTTCTATATTAATGCTCCACGCTTTCACTTCTCCTTCGCCGCTGCCGGTGAATATAAGGTTTCTTGTCATGTCCAAATCCATTGCCCAGATATCAGAACGATGAGCAACGACTGTCTGTAGACAATGCTGAGATGACAAATCCCAAAGTTTCAGGAAAGTGTCCTTTGACGCTGTGAGGAGCATCCCAGAAGCGGAAGTAGCCGACGTAGACGGCAAGTCGCTGGAAATTGATAAAAACTTGATGCAAGTTATCTGGTCTCGATGACCACGGAGCCTTGAGAGAGAGAAATTGGACATGTTGATTGCGAAACTGTACACAGACATACCTATACAACCCAGCTTCGCTTACAACATCCCATACTATCAGGTCTGTGTCTTGGGAACCAGAAGCTAGTCGTGTCCCTTGCTCGTCAAAAGCCAAAGCTGATACTGACTTCTTGTGACCATTAAAGGTAGTGATTACTGTCCCCGTAGCTGCACTCCAGAGTCGGATTGAGCCATCGGCATAGCCCACAGCGAAAGTATCTTTTTGAGGAGAGCGCAGGACACAAGTGACTTCTGATCTGTGTCCCGTCTCATGCCACATAGCGAACTGACCAAGAGATTACGGATAATCTGATGAAATTTGTATCCTACACACCATTTCGCCTTTTTTCATGTTCCAGACGAGAACATCTTCGAGTGCAGGCACATATGCCAATTTACCGTCGTACACTGAGTTGGACGAGGAGCTGCAAACAAGACCAAAAGCCTAGAGCAGCGTTAGAAAGATTTTCAGTACAGATAACTTAAGAGAATACCTGAGTTGGTCCATGGCGCAGATAACTTTGGACCATTGGCACTGGAGGCGCGTTGAAAGTTTTTTTCCAACCGGAATATAGACGCTGGACAGACGCGTGGCGAAAAGAAAAGATTTATCGGATTTGTTCACGCGCAACAATGATGCTGCATTCAAACGTTCCCGAAGCAGCTACTAGGCTCCTCAGCTTCGTCAATAGCTCACCCACTCCTTTTCACGCCGTACAGAATGCTGCTCAGCGTCTTGAAAAAGTCGGCTTCAGGAAGGTAAATAACTTGATAATTTACAGGTCTCGCCCTTAGTCCCTAACTCGTTCGCATCCTTAGCTGAAAGAGGTGGATGCATGGGACAGGGAAATCAAGGCGGGAGGAAAATACTACTTCACTAGGCATGTCACTCCACTCTTTAATGTCTTTAATGTTGTCATGTGTAACTAAGTCCCTGGCTAGAAATCAAGCCGCAATCGTTGCTTTCACTCTTCCTCAACAATGGAAGCAAGGTACTGGGCTAAGCATTGTCGCAACTCACATAGACAGTCCCAATCTTCGGGTGAGCTACTCCGAGCACTATGTCGCTTCTATTATCCTAACTGCAGTGTAGGTACGACCTGTTTCCAAGCGAAGCAAGTCTGGATATCTTCAAGTTGACGTCGAAACTTACGGAGGTGGCATCTGGCACTCCTGGTTCGACCGTGATCTGGCTTTGGCGGGGCGAGTTATTACCTCCAGTTCAGCAGGAGACTACTCTTCCCGTCTGGTGAAGATCGATCGGCCTATTTTGCGAATTCCAACCCTAGCTATTCACCGTGGGTCTTTCGATTCTTTCACGATGACGGCTTTTTAACAGAGCGTATTCCTTGGTCCTTCACAGTGGATAGAGCGGCAAACGACACCTTCAAGTTCAACCAGGAATCAGAATTCGTCCCTATTCTAGGTCTGATATCAGCTCAGTTGAATGGCAAATCCGGGGAAGCAATTACCCCAAGAACGGCAACTAGCATTGCAGACAATCATCATTCTGCACTTCTTACACTCCTCGCTTCCGAGCTGTCTGTTGCACCAGATGAGATCCACGATTTTGAGCTGTGAGCCCCGTTAAACTATATAAGATAAAACGCTGACGGCAAATGCTAGACATCTTTATGACACGCAGCCATCCCAATTGGGTGGCATCAATAATGAATTCATTTTCAGTCCTCGCATGGACAATCAATTTTCTTCGTAAGTATCGAAACTGTATCTAATATCACTAATATCGAGTTCAACTGACACTGATTCAATTTCAGATTCTGTGCTCTCGACGCTCTGGTTGGGAGCCTATCCTCAGACCTGCTCCCTTATCCAGACGGCAATGTGAACTGCATTGCCCTTTTCAACCACGAGGAAATCGGCAGTGTTTCTACAACTGGAGCGGAGTCCAATCTCATTCCCTCACTACTAAGCCGCCTCTCTCCAACTTCAGAGACTCTGGCGCAGAGTATTTCTCGTTCCTTTTTGGTGTCTTGTGACATGGGCCATGCAATCCACCCTAACTACACATCAAAGCACCAAGATAATCATCAACCGCAGATCAATGGAGGCGTAGTAATAAAAACAAATGCTAAGCAGAGATATAGTAGCGATGCTATCGGGTCCTTCTTCATCAAGCAGCTAATCGAGAGAAAAGGCGGGAAGGTGCAGGAGTATGAAGTGCGAAACGACATGTATGATCTCGTGCCCATGTTCAGATTATTGACTTTCTGATTCTGGTGCCTAGGGCTTGTGGCTCGACCGTTGGTCCTCACCTATCGACGATAGGTATGAGAACTGTTGACATTGGCTGCCCAATGTTGTCTATGCACTCTATTCGAGAGACCGCAGGGTCCAGGTAAGCTTCAGTGATGATATTGTCCGTGCTTTCGTTCTTATTCGCTGTACAATAGTGACGTACAAAGTTGTGTCGACCTATTCGAAGCGCTTTTCGAAGGCTTTGCCCAGCTGGATGCCAAATTAACGACAGAATGATTCATGCTTGACCAATCTGAACTGAATTTTGAGAGGACAGTCTTCGTAACCAACATATTACATACATGCCTGTAGCTGAATGTAGTGTGCCGCCGCGGATAATGATACAGGTAATGATAGAAACATGTCTACTTCGTGGTCACCGCTTCACTTTCTTGTTTGGAGGTGCACGCGAATGCCTGGGTCCAGAATACAAACCTGGTCCTGACAGCATGTTTCGTTTTTTGGCAGTCCGCGAGTAATGCGAGAGTACCCATTCGCGTTCTGCTTCTGTCTGTTCTATTGTTCCTTGTCGGATCTCATATGCTAATTTAGTGGCGTCAGTCCCGAGCACTAGGACAACAATTATGTACATACGTTTCATTTCGAAGCGCGGTCCCACCTCAGCGAGTTGAACTTGACGTGCTACTTTCAGGAATACGTGGTGCCTCGGGATGAAAGTTAGTACGATGGACCAAAGCAACAGTGCAATAACATCTTACCGGAAAGAAATGTAATCGCTTTCGTTAGAAAAAGTCATCACCCTCTTGCTGTCTTCTTTAGGAACAGGAAAGAGGTATTTGAGGACGTCTTGTATTCTCTCGCCGAGCTTCGAAGAAAAGTTTTCGAATATGAGATGAGGGTACTGTTCAGAAACAGTAGATTCTTTATAGGTGGCAATATCATGTCGAAGAGCGACGTTGTTCAAAGTAAAGTAAACTGTTGGTCCGTGAGGGAAATGAGATACAATCATGGCATCTGGATGTCGATAGTGAGATTCTCCTGTATTCGACGCGGACGCAGACGACGTACCTGGAGTACCACGGTGTTCATGTATGACAATAAGGTCTGTGACATCGTTTGCTCTACATGCTTCTGCAAGCTCTTTCACAACGTAGTTCCCTCGATTGATTCGATGAGAGTTCGGAAAAACCAGCCTCATTTCCTTTGCAGATAATTTAGTGACAGAACGCATGTGTTCCAATGCACACACCTTGGAGAACTGAAGTAGCTTGGACGAGGGATCCCTTGAAGTCGTTATTACGATCTTTGGGTCTTGAATTCCAGCTCGAGAATACTCATTATCAACATGGGTCGTAGGATCTGTGCCAATAACGATGTAATTCAGTCACATCAACACAAAGGTGAGATTGCGGACCTTCTTGAGCCTCGTCAAAAGCTAACTGTTGCCCCAAAGCTCTTGAATCCTTTTTCAACTCGGTTGGTAAAGTTTTTCCAGACGCCAAAGCATCTTTGAGCTGCTGCTTGCGTTCATAGGTTTGTCTTTCCTGGGCTTCGAGAGATTTGGCATAGACATATTGCCTACGTTCTCTTGTTTGACGACGTAACTTTGATTCATTAGCCTACGACCTTGGAGAGGACAGACTGGAGCTTACCATGAAGAACTTTGGACAAGCTGAAATTTTTGACTGAGGCAGAACCCGATATGGCAACTATTACCTTCCTGATGATCTTATCTATTTCCAAACTCGGATCCCGCGAAAGACAGGTGAAGTATTGTATATATGTCTAGCCTAGACAGAAAAGCACAGCGTTACTGAATCGTACTTAACTGCCCCTGGTATGTCGTCTCCTCGTTCAAATATACATATAGTAAGCGGATGAAAGCCCAAACCAAACCAACTGCACAATATACACTAGTCACCAACAGAGGTAGAAATGTCATCTCTTGCTTATTTGAAGATGCGTCAAGGCTCTGTGGGCATGACACTTTGTCGGATGAGATGCACGAGCTGTTCTTGGCTTTCCATGTCATTATCACCGGGAATAACGTGACGAAAAGTTGAAGTAGCACGAAGCCAGCTAGATAGACATTTTCAGCAATATCCAGAAGCACATAAGACAGAGACCGCGGATATCTGTCCCATTAAATAATTGTCAGTTTAAAATGGATTGGTATCAAAGTCATGACACTGACTCGTAGACACGTTTAGACAACGGCAAGTAGATCAATGAAAACCAGACCACGGAATATATGACCTCGATTACAGATTCTAGAAAGATATTAGCAATGATGAGACCAAAGACATCACAATGCTTGCCTGCAGGAGTAAATAGCAGGGGGAAAAGAGAGAAGACGCCAGCGATAGTCGCAAGTACAAAGGTGCGGAAGTACGCCTGTCTTTCTGCGGCTAACAAACTGCACAATGTCAATCATATGAAGAGCGGTGCAAAGTCATACGACTAACAAACTGAGGGGGACAAGTACCAGTAGTATGGCCTTTTCATGGACGTGCCACCCAAACAAATAGGATGTATAACCGCAGAGAGTCAACGCGGTCAAGAACGATTTGTAAGTTGGATGCAGCCATAGCTTCACAAGAATTATCTATATGCCCGTTCAGCAGGTGTCAAGGGGGAAAATATCGTGGACTGACGGATTGGAAAGCGAGGGTAATCGTGAAGGTGTGCAGGGGCTTGATATTTGGTAGGACGGCGAACACAGTATCTCCAACGAGGCCTCTAGATGCAGACGCTACCCCGGAAAGGTTAATTGGAACATCCAGACCAGTACGCTGTACATCTGTAAGAGATACATGAGTTCAAGACAATGATAACATGTGGTAAATCTTACATCGGAGAAGTACTCGGTCAGCAGCGGTAACCAAAGCCCATGCATTCGGGGCCCAATAAGCATGATTGAGCCCTCGAGTGAAAGGGAACAGGCGAGACAGCAACTGAGGTATTTGACCCATGAGAATGAACGGTCCTAAAGAGGCGATAAAGACAGCGATGACAGCATTGGCCAGCGCAAGGAAATTCTTTATCTGAATCTCTCCCGAGGGTGACAAGCAAAAAGAGCGTAGCAAATAAATGAAGTATGCAGGCTGATACCATCTAGTCAGGTACACGTGAACGAAAGAAAGACGACGGGGTGCTCACAGCGAGGTACATGTATATGTGTTTGAAATTCAGAAGAACAGCAAAAAGAATACCGCTAGCCAGTTTCTTGCCCTGACTCGACGTTAGGAACTGATGACAATCAATTTTCGAGTACAAATCACATTACGAGCCATGAGTATGGACCACAGAAGAATGCCAAACATGAACCCATTGTATTGGAAGTGAATGTGATCAATAATTAGGAATCCGGGATGCAGGAACAGGGATGCTGAAATTATTCGTTGTGTAGACGGATCAACAGCTTCTCGTGTAAGCCTAAAAGCCCACTGTTAAGTTTCTTTTCTAATCTCCAAAGTGAAACACGTACTTGAGAACAGCAGCCCCGAGCACAAGCTCAGTCAAAATTACGGTCGATCTTTGATACACAATGACAGACCAAGCGTCATAGTTCAGATTATTGAGATCAACAATCCTGGCGTCAACGAAGGAGGCGGGAATGGACAATAGTTTCTCAAAGTAGGCGAAAAACGGTGGATAATCCAATGCTTGCATACAGTTAGATAATTAGTCGCAGTTGGTGAAATGAGAACGTACTCCACTCGGAAGTCGTCTAAAAAGCAGACTCAGAAAACGATGCCGCGTACAGAGGGTAATCTTACATCGTAATACCATTTAGACATTGGAAGAGAATAAGTTATTGCCAGCCAGTTTCTGTGAACTTCGAAATCTGTAGAACGGTAGGACTTTGAATACAGCATCACACTCCTATGATGAATTAGTACTCACTAGGCGGGAAATAACAACACTTTTATGACGGTTGACAGAATCAGGATATCCCACTCGGATGGACGTAGGTCCCAGCCAGAAATGTAACTTCGCCATCCACTTTGCTTGTCCTGTTGAGCGGACAGCATAATTGGACAGATACGTTGTGAAACGAAAGATAGAAATGAGACCAAGAAGAGAGGGAGGAGGAGTTTATGTATGCACGTGTTCACTCTTCTCGCGACGCGTCCGACCTCACAGGCTGCTACCACTGACCAGACTTTCCGCTATGAGCGACCAGGCAGCCATCAGCAATGTGAATACGAATGTTGCTTCAAGGTTGGTGAATCATAAAGCATTTCAGTATTCACTCATTTTGGGCTCCATCAGGGGAACACTTGTGAAGCTCCTCATATTCAGCCTTTCCTTGGGTTTAGCGCCCTTGACCGCATACTTTGGGAGCAAGCGATACCTCTGGAACGGTAAGTTTGTGGTTGCTGTCTACATTGTATGAACATAAGAGTATCTTAACTCTGCTGGCAGGAAATGACACATTCGCCGCCATAACCGCTATTGTAGCAGCCAATGCCATTCTTGTGGCATACATTGTTGTTTCTTTGCTCGAAGACAAGAAGTCACAAAACAAGAAGTCACAAAAGTCAACTGCACATGCTGAAGCCAAAAAGGATCAGTGAAAAAGTCTTACAAGAGACGAAAATCATTGTAAATATATCTACCACTAGCTTTTGACGCCAGCTAAATATTATAGTGTACAACATTACTACGTATTTAATCGCATAAATATACAAGTACACAGTCCCTGGAGGTATGATACTCCACTCCGGTTCTACTAGATGAGGAACAACACGAAGAGGATGCAAACCATATCTCATACAGCTATGCCCCATTCGACCTGCGGCGGCGACCGAGTGCGTGGTTTGGGTCTCCGTCCGCTAGCCTGCTTCAGAACGTGTCAGAAAGACTGATTTCAATGCTGAAAACAACTTACTAAATAGGATTGTGGGACAGACATAGAAGAGTGAGAAGGATGTAAACGGCTTCGGTGAGAGCTGGATGAACTGCAATCTGAGAGGGAGTCACTGGATGTGGTCCGGTGTGCTACTGCAAGGCGCGTGAATGTAGAGGGAGGATGGGAAACAGATTGCACAAGGCGTGCCGGTCGAAAATAAGGTGACGACGGGGACTTATCATGACTCAGACTTAACGGACTCGACGGGAAGGTGGCCGAAGTAGGAGATGATACACAAGAAGAGGGGGAAGATTTCTTAAGTATTGATACAGGAGATGTTGGTTTTCTTACTGGTTGAGTTGGCGTTGTAGGGGTAGCTACCGGAGTCGAATCCGTAGAACCGGCATTGGGTGACGCAAGTGGAGGAGCGATGGCAGGTGTAGGTTTCAAAACAAGAGGTTTCGGCACTTTCTTCCTGATTATTAATGGAGGGGGCGCTGGAAATAGTGACAGAGAGAATTCCGATTCCGGCCCACAGTCTGCTGACACTGGAATGAGAGATGGTGCTGGAGAGTTTCTCTCAGCATATTCAACATATGGAAGATATGGCGACGACTCCGAGCCATGATGCTGCTCGGGAAGCCTGGGTTTCTGTGGAGTGGTTTGTTTATAGCCAATGGCTGCCAGTGGAGAATTCCGATCGACAAAGGGTGGGCCAGCGTTTGACTCGCCATGGACATGATGCCTGGAAGCAGATCGATGATGATAACGAGAAACATTCCCATCAGAATGGTTTTGTACGGAGTGTTTGAAGGATAATGAGTGCACGCTTTCATCAACATCTTCCAAGAACCCTTTCCAAACTCCATCCAATTCTGGCATGCTTCGCTTCGCATGGAGCATTCTATTATCAGGGTGCGCGAAGGTAATTGTTCGTGCATGCTGATGCTTTGGGCGATGGATTGAAGCCAGAGGCGACGGGGTCCCGGGACAGCTCCGTGAGGGGGACAATGGGGGTGACGCGAGGTTTAGGCTCGGAGGTCTTGGAGGACGTGGTGGGGTAAAAGCACTACCAGAAGACGCGATACTAATATCGGAGGTTTCGATCAGAGAGCGGAGGGTGGCGCTTGAGGACGAGCTGCCGATACTTGTGTGAATATGTGAGGGGTGGCTTGCATTGGGCAGTAGATTTACCCCAGGCCTTCTGTCGGCTACCACCTGGTTCCCTGCCAGAACTGAAAGCTCTGAATTGTTATAAGGACAGTCAGGGAGTGGCTTCTCAGTCCTTCCTGCATCAGAAGACACCGAGATCTGCTCCTGTGAACTAGAAGATACCTTATGGTTCCTCTTCCGCCAGCTACTGGGAGAAAACAGAGAACCGGACCTCATAGTGGTGAAGCAAAAGTGTGTGCTGCGATCTGGGGGATAACAGCGTGGAAGGTTGGATGGGATCTAGTATATAAGTAAAAGGACCGAAGCATTTTCCATGACAAGGGTCCGAGGAGAGAAATTGAGAAAGTTATCAGAAGGACGTAAGTCGCATTAAGCAAATCAAAGCTTGTGCTGCAGAGTTTAACGTTAAGTCCTCTGATTGACAAGTAGGATTGTGTGCCGAACCACAATATTGAACACTGACGAGTTGTTACAGCCGTTCGCGTAAATCCGCTCCTATCTCCCTCCTAATTTCATGTCCTCGACATGCGAGACGGAGTGATAGTGCGCCCTGAAAAGGACTGGATAATCCATGCTCGCTCCTAAACCATTTGATATAGTGTCGTAACGGAGAGTACTGAATCATTCCCTGGACCGTGAGTTTGAAAGTAGAACCGCAGACAGGAGACAGAGTCACTAGAATATCATCAGTTCCTTGCACGAACGATGGACGACTGACAGATAGTAGACCTGAGGCACCATCGCAGGCCGGGACCGACCAATGGATTACTTGTGTCGATGTATGCAGCACTCATGATAATATTGTCAGGTGGGTACCGTCAAACTTGCCCAGCAGCAGCCTGCTTACATAATTACAGTAAGTAGGCCTGATTCCACTCTAACTCTACTACATACTAATACTTACATGGTTCTTCGCGCGCTCCAGCCAACTTTGAATTTCTCCGAGGCATGAAATATCGCATTCCATGTCAGCCGTCTATCTTTTGAGCGAAAATTCATCATGCTTGGAGGCATCGCAATGATGTTTGACAATTTTGTTCCGCATCGCCTATGTACTCGTTGCTGTTCACGTATAATTACATATGTATATGATATTTATTGAATGAGAACATGGGAAGGATATCCGATTATAGCGCCGCATACCCTTCTAGCTTGATTGTGCACGGATACCCCTCAGTACCATGAGAGAGGGCTTTTAAAGATGACCTTTGCAGTGGTGCCCGCCATGTACCGTTCCTGAACACGAGTAAGTATATTCCGAGTACTGAAAGCATTACAGCTCAAGTCATACACTGGCTATATTCACTATCGGAAACTCTAAGTGATCCCGATCGAAGACAAAGGGGATAAAGAGGTGTTAAGTCATAGAGCTCCTGGTGCCTCGAACACAAACGTCCATATAGTGCCTTCGGTGCACTGGTGAGTACAGTGAACGAAAGCAACAGTTTTGTTCGGAGCTTAGATTGTTCCAAGACCGTCTTGTATAGCAAGTGCAGGTACTTGAATTTTAAAGCAATGTTTGGTGGCGGTGGCAATTGAGCTGTCAGACCGTCCCCTCTTCGATATTTTCTAACTTCTTTCAATTATTCTTCGTAGGACTGACAGACATTATACAGCGTATCCATAGTAGTGACCATTAGAGCTTGAAAACGATACTCTTGGCGAGTTCAGGACCCAGCTCTTCCACGCAGCAAAGGATCTCTTTTCTGAAATCTGGAATGTCCCAGTAGCGAGATGCCTGAAAACAATGATCAGGTACAAGTATGAATCATCTACGAGGACTCACATTCACGGGAACCACGGAAAGTTGCGTTCTCCTGACGGACTGTATCAACAACACATTCTCCAATGTGTCGTTCTCAAGGTCCCTTGGAACATACTCATCAAATTGCCGCACTATACAGTCGAAGCCGTTATCTAGTCTCGGGTCGAACTGAGGAACGGAGAAGTGTACCTATCTCAGAATCCGGAGGACCTTGTATTGAATGCTCAGGAGTAGAGAAGCATGCATAACGATTGCCCGATAGAAGCTGTGTACATTCAGTAAAAGGAAACCACGCGAAACTCTCCTAAAGTCACGATGGTCAGTGAGTACAAGACATTAGGGTAAAAGAAATCCTTACTGGATCGCAAAGATAACTGGGTTGATAATCGCCCTTATAACTTCGCATCGAAGCACATAAGATGCTAGGAAACGACAGGGGGAAATAACAAACCTCATTTTCGGACACGAATGAATATAGTAACCTATCCAGAAGCGTTGAAGAAGTAGACTTGATCCACGATGAGTGCAGACATACCGAGATAAAGGTACTTGAGAGTAGGGGCTCCGGCGGCTTGTAGTTCGCACGTCAAGATGATCTCACGCAAGGCACTCAACTGAATGGTCACAATTGAGCAATGGAACTTGACGTCTAGTCGCCCGCGCACCTTTCCAAGAGAAAATTCTTCATAGTCGTTGTCGTACATGAAGTAAACCTATTGATACCGAGCAAGAATGAGTATGTCATAAGCTGCTAAGGTCTCAAAAAGTCCGCACACTGGACACACAGTAGGGCAGGATATCAATGACAGCTACAGCGATCAACTTTCCATCAAGCCGGTAGCACCAGTGATAGGAACCGTAATGTGTCGGAAGATCCTTTGGTGGGGGCGTAGGATAGGGTATTTGTTCTGGCTTAGCCCAGTGTCAATTGCGCAACCCATTAGTTAGCCGTCGAAATACCAACATGTAAAGGTGAATCGACGAGAAAACGTCTAAACCCTTGAGGAGAGCTCTCGTCGTCATGGATTTCCTGTTGATATTTCTTGAACAGTTCGAACTTCTCATCGCTGTAAGACGAAGGCTCTAAAACCATCTTGGAAACTTCTCATTGAGAATGCACTCCAAGTAGAAATACAACGATTCACCTCAAAGGCATGCGCGAAATTTCGATTTGCGTCCAGCTCGTTTTCAGAGGCATGTATGGACGCCTTGAGGTTAAACTCGGCATTATTCTTTCCCTTCTGTTTTTTGGCAGTCGATCTGTAACATTAGGGTAAGTGTACAGCATCACAACATACGCTGGAGATAAGCACCTTTTGTGCTCAAAATCAACTGCCTTAGTTTCATCGCCTATAATGAATCGATTCCAACTTACATGGAGCACAACTTTAGTCGAGCCCCACAAACTGATCTTGAAGCTCACCGGTTTAGCAACTTCTTGTGACTTTTCGACGGTTTGAATAGAGTGGCATCTAATCTGCAACGCAAGTCAATTTGGTATTGTTGTTCAGACGAATACAATGTCCATACTTGATGGTGTACTGCGACAGGTGTCATTCAAACGGATTGCAGGAGACGAAATCACACGCACCAGAGGACAGCAAGACGCTCGCAAATGGGGTTTATAGCACCATTTCCCTTTTTTCCTCGAATCAGTCATACTTTTCAGTCCAGGGTTCGAGCTATTCAGCTACCAGAACGACGCCATCCTCGATCGATCATCTTCTGATAAACCTGTTTGAATGTTCAGCGCCAAGTACGATCTGAAAGAGAGCCATCTGACTTCGCAAGATAATTGCATGGCGCTCAAGCCTGCAGCACTTCGAAAAGAGTCATCTGAACTGCGTCGGCCTGGAGGTGAACAATATCCACATGTTGACGCATGATGTCCGCTAGGAGTCCCGATTGAGTAAACCATGTTGGGAGTCGAAAACTTAGAGCAGTAAAACAGAATGCTGCTGATCTAGAATTGACCAAATGGTGGTACAGGTTGAAAGAACATAGCTAATACATACACAGAACTTCCACTTTGCTTTACGACATCCAACCACCAACCAAGACTGCCCATTCATTCACTCCTCAGTATAACACGCTTCTACAACTTCATGGTGATCCCTTTAATCATGATCCCTTCGTAGCTTCCAGGTTGTACTGAACGTTCTTCCGATACTTTGTGGACAACTCTGCTGCTGTCTTGACGTAGGAGTTCGCTCGGAGAATTTCCTGATGGAAGATATTCGACACTCGGATATATCAAGCTGAAAAAGTCTGACCTCCATACAATGGTTCAGCTCTAGAATAGCTTCAGTACATTTCGACTGTCGAAGGTGTTGGTCAGGATTTTCTCTGGAATGGAGAAAGTGCATAGTGGGACACACAGTATTTTTCAAGATACGTTCGAGCAGGACAGCCTGTCGCTCAGCATGCGGGTTTTCCATGAAAGAAGAGCCAAGTTGATGATTTAGTTAGCGTTCAAGCGTAAGCCCGAACGGGACATGTCACCTCGTCCGCTCAGTGGTCACACCGTACAAAGTCAGTTCCACAATGAAATACATGTCCAATATATGTACCTATCAGCGTAATATCTAATGCAACAATGTAAGCAATGAATGATACAACAAGGAGAGAGCAGCGATGCATGAGGTATAGATGATTAAGTAGCTACACGTAGAGTGAAGGTCATGAGAAAGCGTGAAAGACAAGTGTCCCGTAAAAGAAGCTAGCCCCATCCGTCCCACCTCCCATATCTTCGAAACTCCTGTAGCGTGCATTGACTAGCTTTAACATCCTTATCACGCTCCTTCTCCTTGCCCTTTCCTTTTTCAGTTCTAACAGATGAAACACTGGAAGCGGCGCGGCGCACATTCGAGTTCTTCGATGGTGAATCGGAGCGTGAGCTTGCTGTTGACGAGGGTAATACAACTCCAGAACCCGGGAGAGAAAGACGATACCAGCCACCAGCAAATGTCAGCGCGATGAGTTGATGCTGGCTGGAAGCCTCGTCTCCCTCAGCGGGTGCCATGACCCATCCAACCACGCATCGTTCTTCATCTGCCATATCTTCTGTCTTTGTCGATCGGGAGGACGTAGCAGATAGTGATATATGTGATGATTGGACTGGTATTCGATATTGCGCATACGACCATTCAGACTCGAAGTATTTAGGAAGAGGTAAATATTGAACCAAGGGAGAAAAGGAAGATTGTCGATTACTGTGTGGCACTTTTAGCAGAAACTCGTATGGTGTATGCAAATGACTTACGCAGCCGCCGACAACAGGGCGAAGATATGTACAGTGCCTTTATCACTCCAGACACACAGCTCTCTCTCATCAGGCCGGAAGGCTACGCCAAAAATATCAGCTTTGTCTGTTCCACGACGGAGCTCCCGTACTAATTTCCCAGAATATGAATCCCATATTCGCACTAACGTCCCTCTAGAAGAAGTGGTCGCAAGTAAGCGGCCAGACGGCGGGACTGATATTGTGGTCAGCGCAGTTGTGTGTGCAGCAATTATAGATATCGGGTGCTTTGTGGGAAATGATGGAGGTTTCTTGGGTGGTGTAGATGGGGGAGGCCCTTTAGGTACAGGTGGAGAACAAGGAGGAAGATGAATGAGTTGAACGTGCCCCATTTGACGACCAGGAATGGCCAACAGAGTAGCGTAAGTGGCACTCGCAAGGGTGACCAAGCCTGAGAGGAGAAGAGATGTGCTTAGTATATGGAAGCTGAAAATGATTCGAAATTCTACTGACCCCTAGGGTTATCGCAGGTGTCCCATTCCGCATGTCTCGAGACTTGCTCTCCGACCTCGAAGACTACCACTCGTCTGCGCAAGGCTACTGCTAGCCATCCTCGTCTGCAAGCCAATCCGCGTACTCTTTCTCGAAACTCCAGCTCAGCTACTTCGCTTCCGATGGCATCATCCCACAAGATCACCTTGTTCGGTGGGTATAATGGACTTCTACCTCCCCCTATGAGGAAAAGAAGCGATGATGTATGCAGGGGTACTGCTGCAGCCAAGGTTCCGCCGATGAGTTCTAGATAGATGCACTTAGTGACCATGAAACATAAATGAGAAGAAGTACCCACCGCGTTTGCGTAGAAGTTTCAAAGGCCAGACTTTATATACAGCGAAGCCAGCAGGAGTGCATGTTGTGAATATCTCGCAATCAGCGTCGAATCGAGTATCGAATATGTGAACTGGATTAGTCGCAGTAATAGAATGTCGGGCTAAATTCATCAGTTCACTGTGCAACCCTGCGATTGAAGGTTGTGGTGAGAGGTCATCGCACTCTTATTTGGGACTCTACACGTGCTATCCCTACTTGCTTCCGCCATATGTAGTCACACTAGTCTCAGTGAAGAACCATTCAAATTCAAAAAAGAAAGCTATCCTCATGTGTATTGTGTGTTATAAGTACAAATGATAGGCATGTGAACAAGTATATGTCGATTTATATCAGCAAATCTTCAAACCCAGAGCTACGTTATGAGCTCTTATATGTATTTCGTGTCAAGTCCGTGTCCTTTCTGTCCAAATGTTCAGCCCTTCGTAGTACTAACCTGCGCCAAACGCGGGGCAGTAGTACCATTTGTGATGTTAGTGGGATTCCAGGATTTGGGCGGACGCAAGTCGATGTGAGCAAGCTGTTGTCGAGCAGCTTTGAACTCTAGCTCTTCCGCTTTGTTCTGAGCAAGGAGCGCCGCCTGAGCCTCCGCTTGCCTCTGAAGCTCGGCCTCCGACTCATCAGACAGATAGTCGGTAAAACCTCCATCTGATGTGATTGTACTATCGGACAAAGAATCCGATCCGCCGCTGTTACTGGAGGCGCTAGACATGGCATCATCCTTTTTACTGGATCGAGAAGCAAGAGCAGTGGTCGTCGTAATATTGCGCGAAGAAGTTGCAGACTTGGCCGCAGAGGATGTAACAGGGGCTGAGATAGTACCACGGCGTGATTGATTTGATCGGGACTCCGTAGGAGCAGCCTTGGATGTGGGAAGCGACGCTACTGCAGCTCGACTGCCAGAGTTGCGTCTTGGGGTAGTAGAATTATCCAAGTCAGCATGTTTACGACTCGGGGAAGAATGCGCGGAACGAGATCCAAATTTGTCTTTCTCAGGCGTGTCACGACGAGACTCGGTAGGAGTAGCGCCGGGAATTGGGCCAGATAACGTGGATCCATTACCGCGTGGGCTGGACAGAGTAGCTGCGGGTTGCTTTGGACTTGAGCTCGAACGGCCTTTGCTGGCAGCAGATGCAGCGGAGGCCTTGCTGGATAGAATGCCGGACCTAGTCGGAGGGCTGCCGCTACCTCCGCCGCTACTGCTCCTTCGATCCAAGGACGGCATCAAGGATTTGGCGCTAGAGGGACGAGCGCCAGCGGTAAGACCGTCAAGAGCGGCTTTGATTTCGGAGGGGATAGGAATATGATGGACGAGACTGACAGATCGCCAATCTGCGGCCTGAATCATACGATATTCACTCTGCGACGGTGGACGACAGCATCCTGGCCAACCTGGATTGTTGAAGCCCGCAGACTTTGCTGGTGGGTTTGTACGGGCCCACTGGACAAATCAGATGAGACAACGTGTCGATGAAGGAGGTAGACAACATACCTTGCAATATCCACAACCATTGAACCAGTCAACTGCGATAGCGGATGAAATGAGTGTGGCGAAGTGTGGCGGACAAAAAGAATGTTACCTTCCGCATTCTTGAGAAAAAGAACGTCGAGACGAGGATGCAAAGCACGGTTCCGACATACGTCTCTCACGTGGGGACAACTTGATAGAACATAAGGGGCGATTGGAGAGGAAAAGAAAGAGATTGAACTGACCGAGCATGAGGAAAGACCTTGCACATTGGACAGACATTAACAGCCTGGTCAACGGAACCCTCAGCATAGCACATGTCAGGTTAAGACGGAGGAAAGAGGAAGAAGACTTAATGAGATGTGGGTATAAGAGTGATTGTAAGTGAGAAAGAAGTGGATGGCATGTGGTTCTTCGCAGTGTTTATTGCTGATCGCGGTGACTCCGGTGTGTTGCTCGACGTTGACTGCAGCGACAAGACCGTCAAAAACATACATCGTCTCTTCTCTTGCCGATCCTCTCAGATATTTCTCTACACGAGTTTTATTTTTTACAAAAAACACCTCAACACGATGCATCCTTCGCCACCATCCTCGGCCCGGTCTCCGGGTCCATGCACCTGTCCTCAGGTCTTCCTCAGGTCCGTGGACCTCATTCCACAGCTTCTCATTTCAATTAGATTCATTCTCAACCACATCCTTCATGGGCAAATCCCAGTCTAAACTCTCCCCTGAACAGCTTGCTGACCTTCAGAAGAATACGTATTGTATGAAATCTTGCCTTTGTGCTTCCTTTTAAGGCTGAAGTTCTGCTGCAGTCGATAAGAAGGAACTCCAGCAATGGTATCTTTCTATTTTTATAACATACTTTCATCTATCCGACATCCTCATCCCCGTTGTTCCAGGTACAAAGGTTTCAGGAAGGATTGTCCCTCTGGTCAACTCGATAAGGCCGAGTTTAGCAGGATCTACAAGCAGTTCTTCCCCTTTGGCGACCCAGGAGAGTTCGCAGACTATGTCTTTAATGTTTTCGATGAGAACAAGAACGGGACAATTGATTTCAAAGAGTTCATTTGCGCCCTCAGCGTCACAAGCAGAGGGAGGTTAGATGAGAAACTCAAATGTACGTATGCGACCACGTTCTTTGTATCAGGCCTCTGATACATCTACTCGTTGCAGGGGCGTTCCAGCTATACGACATAGACAAAGATGGTACAATCACTTATGATGAAATGCTCCAAATCGTGCAATCGATATACAAGATGACTGGCGAGATGGTGAAGCTACCTTCTGATGAGGACACACCGGAGAAGGCAGGTCCATTACCAACGTACTATATCAGCCAGGTAATTGATGTTGCCTGGGCAGCGTGTCGACAAGATCTTCCGGAATATGGACCGAGACAAGGATGCCAAGCTTACCTATGAGGAGTTTGTTGAAGGCAGCAAGCAGGACCCCACAATTGTTCAGGTGAGTAGTCTTGCCACTCAAACTGCGCATACTTTTATAATTTCTGTTGATAGGCCTTATCTCTCTACGATGGCTTGGTATAGAGTGTAGTTTTGTAAAGTACTTTGCAGTTTTGAATTCCCTCACTGACATCAGCGTATTCAGTTCGTATGGTCCCATCTCTTCGTTGCTATTCATATGTAGTTAGCTCCACCCTATTTACACTTCTCTGGTTTACTTGTGATACAAGGACTTGGTATTTCATGTGCGGTATCTGCATTACTTATCTGTAATTCTTTGTACCAGCTCATTGCAATGTAGCTATACTCTTCACTCGTTTCAACGTGTTATCTCGCCTTCCACCATCAAAGACATGGGACCAAGTGGTACTTATATTTTGCCGTACTTGCGGAGAACATTGTCTTCTATGCTATCTCCTACCCAAGTATACAGGCCTTCAGCAAACGCAAGGTTATCCTTCTCTGCTTTGAAGAGCTTGTTATAATCCTGGGGTTGACCCGGTTGAGCAGCGCTAGCGGTAGCAAAAGGAGATGCCATCATGGCTTGCGAAGAGTCTGCTGCTAGAGGGCATTCAGACATTCAGAAAGAAAAGTATACCAATAAAAAACTTACAGTTGTCATTCCCAAGGATAAGGCGGTATAAACCATTCAATCCAAAGAAATTGAGAAAGTACCATGACAGCGATGAAACCCATCGTACATCCATGTCGGGAGTCTCGATGCCGCGCTGGAGCATAGACTTGAACCCGAGGGTTAGAGGAAAAGGAAGTTTTACTAAGAAAGCAAGAATGCTATAACCCAACTGTAAACATTTCAAGAATGAATGTACGCACTTAGTACAAATCCTTGAAAGAAGAAATTGATCCATCCCATTATAACCATCTGTGGTACCATCATAACCATCTGTGTCTTCATACCAGCCATCATGCCGTCCATTGCTGCCGGGTCAGTAATAGGATTCGGAGGTGTCGACGGCGTGTCACCCTTGGATGGTCCGTCTTTGAGGTACGTCCCTGCTTCAAAAGCATCTGAGAGGTGACGAGAAATAGATCTATAGAATGAAGGAGGTATTGGGGAATTTGCGGATGTCGCTCGCAGTATTTGAGCACGCGCCAGTGCTCGCCTGCAACAGAGTGAACTGAAGGTAACAGCTTGAATACGCGCGTCACTCGCTGTTCACGCACGGCGGCTCTAGGAAGCTTTTTTGGGGGTGATTGAAGTAGGACTACGACATAGTGTCGTAGGATACCAACTAATATCTAGGCATTCCGTTCAGAGAACCGTGAATAGCAGAAGAAATGTGAGGCTAACCATGACCAACGTGATTGGAAACAATACCCAATCACGTATCTGGGGGTCGAGATACAGAGAGACCCTGTACAAGATAATCTTTCAGTGAACCTTGCATTTTTCAACACTGAAATTGCGTACCCTGAGCTTGACATTGTGGTAGATGGTGAGGAAGCCGTATTACCGTTTCGGTATTACAATTTACATAGGGACGATCAAGGACTGCCTGCCGTAGCCATACGCAGTTCTGCTTCGGACGGTCATTACTCACGACACCAGCCTTTCGGATTCTCTACAGTTAATTCATGGATACCTCACCAACGGCCTTGTTCGACTCGTACGAGCAGGAGTTCAAGCAGTTTATAGAGACTATTCGCGAGAAACTAGAGAGAGATGAGAATCAAGACACTGGTTAGTGTTCGCGTTGCAACGCTCCTCTATTGACTATAGTTCTGAATTGGGCGTATCTCGCAGAGCAGCGGAAAGCTGCAGTACGGCGGGTCGAAATGGAACTCGACGAAGCTGACGAAATGGCGAGTCTACAGTCCAACCGTACAGGATGAATTAAGTTCTTACTTCCGGTATCTGCAGGTATCACAAATGGACATAGAAATTCAAGGCATTCCGCAATCCATTCGTGCTCAGTATCATACTCGTCTACGGTCTGCAAAGGCAGATTTATCCCGCTATAAGAAGATGGCGAAGGACGTGAATGCACAGCTCGCACGCTCTAGTCTTCTCTCATCCCCTCGGCCTGGGTATCCTTCTTCCGATGAGCCATACGGGTCCGCCAGCGACCGTGCGCGTTTACTTGCTGGAACATCACTTTTAGAGGATGGAACAAAACGATTGCAGGATTCGCAACGTCTGGCGCTCGAGACAGAAGAGCAAGGAGCGGATATCTTGATGAACCTCAGGACTCAAAGAGAACAGATTGAGAACTCGCGGAACACGGTATGAGTTTCAACTGAATCGCTTTGGATTGGCTGAAGAGGTTTGACTTGATCATCTTCAGCTCGACGTTGCAAACAATTCAATTTCGCGTGCTTCCAACACCCTGAAGGGCATGATTAGAAGGTAAGTACCAATTCTATGTCTCCCTGGCTTGGACGCCAATTCTGACGACAGGTTCTGGTGAAATCTGTAACACAGGATGTATCAACAGCGTGCTGTCACTGGTGCCATCGTCGCTATTCTAATTCTGCTCATCATCATTGTTGTCTGGGGAAAGCTTAGCTAGTTGTATTGCACTTGCAGTATGTCGCCGGAGGATTTTCTTTGGTTTTAGTTTTGTCTTCTTTTATCATGATTGTGGATGGACGGACGTTCGCACACTCTAGAGCTCAGATCTACTGTGTATATTTGATAACTTATCCAACTGTTGTACACAAATACTATACCATCTGCCAAGAAGGACAAGAAACAATGCAGAGGTAGTTGAATAGAGTGCTCGGGAAAAGAGAAACTAGAAGTGAAGAAAAGTCCATTAAACAGCGTATCCGCTAGCACCCCCACCCCCACCTCCAGTCCCATACGCTCTTTGACCATTATAGTGAGTATAAGCATTGTAGGCTGTATCTCCGTGCTGGGCATCAGAATGCGGGGGTGGTGGACTATCAGAATGGGGGCTTTGGTCATCCTGGTCATAAGCTAGCCCACTGCTTGGTCGAGGTTGGCCATAGGAAGCAGGAGGCGATCGCCTGCTTTGATCTGGGCTCATTAAATCACGCCCTTGATACACATCATGCGCATTGAAGTTGCCACCAGCCCCAGGACTGTACGGGTTAGACAAGTTGGGTGCAACATCCAAGCGCGTTTGTGACTGCTGTGCAAAAGGCGTAGCTGTTTCAGCCAGATGTGCCGTGCTGTCGTTATACTCCTCATACATCGGTTGTTGTGGATAATTATACAAGGAATCTTCATGGGCCAGAGTCTGCTGAGAAGGATTGAAATGGGCGGGAGCGTCTGGTGCCTGGACGGTGGAATAGGGGTTGTAAGCGGGCATGGGGGGTGGATAGCCGCTCTTGTCTGAGGTGTAGTAATAGTAGTCTTGGGTATAGGTGCTAGGAGGGGGCCCACGGGTGTGGATAGAGGAACGATCGTCGAAGTCATCGTCGACGGAGAGGTTAGGTAGTGTGGGTTGGGGTAGGGGTTTGGCAATGAGTTCACCCTTCTTGTTCTTGAGATGTGAGTAATCACCCATCGCTTCCTTCTTGGCAAGTCTTGCAGCATCAGCCAGACGCTGCTTTTGTCGGCGTTTGATGACAGTGCTGATTCTCTGTGTGCCAGCAGTCAATAAAAATGCATAATCAGAATGGGAACGGTGCGCACCTTGTCTACTTTATGACAGCAATATTCCTACAAGTCACAAGTTGAATGCTAGCAGCTTATTCAAGAAACACACTCATACCTTCAGGTTCCCACGGATATGTAGAAGCAAAGGGATGTAACATATGCCGGCCACTATAAGAAGCAGCAGAGAACCAGCGAAGACGACGACAGTGAAAAAGGTCGTGACCGTCAAAGCGGATGTGGAGAGACTGTTTCCTTCAAAATACTTGGGTACGTCGTACCAATGTCCCTCGGTTTTGTGCGAGAGGTAGATAGCGTAGAGCGTGAGGGCATTGATTGTTTGGCGAGGACCGTCAGCGAGCAGAACACGCTTCCAGCCTAACATGACGGTTAGTGTATAATTACAATGGTAGACATTTGAACCAACTCTTGAAAACAAAGAACACAAAAAAAGCAAAATCATCGCTTGTCTTCGTCGAGTTGCTGATATGATCAAAGAAACAGAAGTGATCATAAGAGCCTGAAAAAGTACACGTCACATAAGGATAAACCAGGACAACGAGCGTTGACGAACGTAGGGAGTAATAGTTGTTGGCCATGACATTAGTGAAGGCATAGGAGATATCTCGGCTGGCAATAATCTTCTTGGATTTACGAGCCTCGTATCCTAGCTGGCATAACGAATGAGGGATGCAGATTACTGAAGTATGAATAAGATACTCACCAACAAGAACGAGAAGATGATGCAGCCAACAAAAAGCCATTTTCCAGTATTGAAAGGAATGCTAACACAGCCGACATCTTCGCAGTTATTAAAGATTTCATTTGACCAGGACGTTGTGGTTAACATGGTAATGGCAGTGAAGATATCGGAGACGTAGACCAGGAACGACTTGAGAACGATGACATACAGCCAGAGGTACCTAGAAGAGACAAGGTGATCAAAGCGTGTCAAGGTTACAACGGAAACGACAACAGACTTCATTCGCATTATAAAACCATTGTCTGTAAACTCGCGAGTGTCGACAAAGTCGAACTAGAGAAAGTCAGAACAGGTCTTTTCCGACGAAAGTAGGAAAGCAAGCGCACCTTATGGTCTGGCACGATCTCTCGCTTCCATTTGGGACCACCGAAACCAAAACACATATTGATTGCAAGGACTGTAAAGGTAGGATTTAGGAGGTTCGAGTCAAGGACGGTGGATGAGACGAGAGCGATCCAGTCGCATACGAGTTTGTAAAGAGAGCGACAGTGAGCTTGAAAGAATGAAGGACTGGTTGTGAGGCTCAGGAAGAATTATCAAATCTCAATAAAGCAAACCTGCCGCCATTTCGGCAATCTCCGTTTTCCTCTTTCAGCGACAATGACCACCGTACAAAAAATAAAAGTAATGTCCTTCTAGGTATTGTATTCCTATGTACTTATTTGTGTGTCTTTCAGGAAGTCGAAGATGAAATGGTAAGATCTTTCATCCCGTTTATTGTTCAGTTAGCCTCAGTTCAGGATTTTAACAGGCTAGAAGTATGTTATTGTAATCTCCGACTTCACATCTACTCTTCAATGTCAACTTGCAGCCCAAAAAAATAAGGCCACTAGCTATCATCTTGGCCAATTGAAAGCAAAGCTTGCAAAGCTCAGACGAGAACTCATCTCCCCGTCCGGCGGGGGAGGAGGAGGCGGCGGACTTGGCTTCGATGTAGCAAGGTGCGCGTTTCTCTTGACATTGTAAACGACGATACCAACTCCTCTATAGAACAGGCATAGCTTCTGTCGGATTCGTGGGTTTCCCCTCCGTTGGAAAGGTATATTTACATTCAATATCTAGTGTATTTGGGCTTGAACCTCGCCTTATAGTCAACCCTGATGTCAAAACTGACCGGGACACACTCTGAAGTATCTGAGATTGATTTCACCACACTTACAACTGTACCTGGTACAGTAAAAGTACATGGAGCTCCGATTCAAATCCTGGACCTGCGTAAGCTCGTTCTACTGTCTTCCTGGCGACAAATTAATTCTTATGGTTTCTTACTCAAAGCTGGTATTATCGAGGGTGCGAACGACGGTCGTGGTAGAGGTCGACAAGGTGTGTTTTCTTCACTTTTCATCCACCCTTCTACTTATGTTGTTATACAATAGTTATCGCTGGTATGGTCGTCAGGCTATCGACCCCCCTTCAAACCCGTTGACCTGGTCCTCCACTCTAGTGGCTCGCACTTGCAATCTCATTTTCATCGTCCTTGATGTGCTCAAACCTCTTGGTGATAAGAAAATCATCGAGGAAGAACTAGAAGGTTTTGGCATACGACTCAATAAGCGGGCTCCAAATATAACCGTCAGGAAAAAGGAACGTGGCGGAATTGCGATCACAAACACCGTTCCTTTGACAAACATTGACCACGATGAGATCAAAGCTGTACTGAGCGAGTATCGAATCAACAACGCTGATGTGGCTATACGAGAGCCAAATGCTACTGCCGATGATCTCGTCGATGTTGTCGAAGGTAACAGGGTGTATATTCCTGCTCTATACGTAAGTCTTTGATATCTCAACTTGCAAGCGACCTCAACATACAATGCTACTTTAGGTTCTGAACAAAGTATGTGAATTTGTCTGCATGTGTGAAGGGGTCTTACTGTCATGCTTTGCAGATTGACGCCATCTCGATAGAAGAATTAGACCTGCTGTAAGCCGTCATTTGAATGCTGAATGTTTTGTTGTCCTTCATTAACATATTCTTTCAGATATAAAATTCCTTACTCAGTGCCAATATCTTCCAAGGAATGGCTTAACATTGACGAGCTGATAGACCAAATGTGGAAGACGCTGAACCTCGTTCGCGTGTACACAAAACCGCGTGGACTAGCGCCAGATTACAGCTCTCCTGTAGTTCTGCGGCGCGGCAGATGCACAGTGGGTGACTTTTGTAATGCTATACACAAAGAGATAGCCAAGCAGATGAAATAGTGAGAATATCCTAGTCACCTTCGGAACTCATATACTGACATGTTCTTGCGATCTCCCTCTCCAGCGCTATTGTTTGGGGGGCGAGTGCAAAACACTCGCGAGGACAGAAGGTTGGTCTAGACCATGTCTTGGAAGATGAGGACGGTACGTGTTCTCGCCAATCATGCCTAACCATATAGTAAATAATTTGAGGCCATATTTGTAGTGGTGCATATCTCCAAGAACTGAAACTGTATTCTATTCAAAGTCATCTGTCTGCCTTTTATCTGTAGCAATAGTGCACGATCTTCCCATTCTGTCATTACACATGCGTCTAACAAAACAATGTCTTCCTTGGGTATGGTTCACAAAGAAGGGAACCTCGGTGCATTTTCATCCCAGACAAGGTATAAGAGAGGAGTAACTTGTAATATGATTGAGGGGGGTAAGCAATAGTACTTTTGTACATTCGACGCTACATTAGATTATAAATCCGTATTAACAGTGTTAGGACGTCTAAATCCAAAGACAACAGCAGAGATATGAAAGAATACACTAAAAAGCAAGATTCGTACCGATACAGAAGCAAAGCAGGATTAGAGTGGAGTTTGTGCAATGTTAAGTCACTTGAAGATGTCAGGCTAAAAGTCTTCGTCAAGCGTGCTAGAATATTGGAATTAGAAATCATGACCATGAAGACATTATCACCGGAAGCCCGTCAGTAGACAGAAATCTACTGCAGAACTCAAGACAGAATGGCTCCGTATAAGCATTCCATAGTGAGTTAGGCGTTTACATCTGCTGACGGGCATTCAGTGACGCGAGAAATAAAGACCCACAACGTTCTACTGGGCACAGGAGATTCTGACAATATCATGGAGGTGTTGATGTTAGCTCTTGAGTATTCCGAAACCCTCTTCTCGAAGAAATTGGTTTTGCCTTGCAGCGAAATCATGTCCATGAAATCAAAAGGATTGGTTGCATTATACCACTTGCTAATGCCCATGGCAACCAAGAGTCGGTCAGCGACAAATTCAACATATTGACACATCAACGGGGCGTTCATGCCAATAAGTGCAACGGGCAGTGCGTCTGTTACAAGAGCTATGAGCGAGGTTGAAGAGAGAATGGTATGACAGTCATATCTACCTGTCAAGAATTCTTGCTCGATCGATACCGCCTCTGTGATGATCTTTCTAATGGTATCGGGGTGGGGCTGGTGTTTTAAATGAGTGAATAGGAGACACGCAAAATCGGTATGCATGCCCTCGTCTCGACTGATGAGTTCGTTTGAATAAGTCAAGCCTGGCATTAAACCTCGTTTCTTGATCCAAAAGATAGAAGCAAATGATCCTGAAAAGAATATGCCCTCTACAGCAGCGAAAGCCACCAATCTCTCTGCGAACGTAGTTTGTTTGTCGGAAATCCACCTGAGCGCCCAGTCTGCTTTCTTTTTGATGCACGGGATGGTTTCAATGGCCCCAAAAAGGAAGTCGCGTTGAGTCGGGTCCTTGATGTATGTGTCGATGAGGAGGGAATAAGTCTCAGAGTGAATGTTTTCCATCATGACTTGAAAACCATAGAAACATCGGGCTTCGGCTACCTGGACTTCGTCAGAAAAGCGCTCAACAAGGTTCTCGTTTACAATTCCGTCGGATGCAGCGAAAAAAGCGAGGACGTGCGAAATGAAATGGCGTTCATCACCCGTGAGGCGTTCGTTCCAGTCCACAAGGTCATGAGAGAGATCAATTTCTTCAGCGGTCCAGAACGACGCTTGAGCCTTCTTGTACATTTGCCATATCTGCAACATTGAATAAGTGGACGGAAAGACAAGGGGTATATGGCAGAAGCGTACTTCGCTATACTGTATAGGAAAGAGAACAAAACGCCGTGTGGATTCTTTCAACAGTGGCTCGTCATCTAACAAAAGAGTTAAAAAAACAGTGGTCAATGAGGCACGTCCAAACTACCTTCCGGCAAAACCTTTTCTGCCAAGTGTGGTCGCGAACTCTTTACTCCGGACAAACAGCTCTCCTTGGACGCGAATGAATGATCCCGCAGACAAGACGATGCCTGAAAGAGTGGTCAATACAATGAAAAAGAAGTTGAGCCTAGTCCACGGACACACCTTGTCCATTTGAGCCACCAGTGGCCGACGCGTGAATATTGTAAGAGAAAGAAAAATTTACGGTGATGACACATTCTTGCTGACCATGACAACGCAATTAGCGCGTACACAAGGACAAATAACGCGATCACGTACGCGAAAAATTGTTGAAACGCGCCAAACAGGACCAAGCTTCGGATCAGTCATAAAAGACGCGCCAAGTTTTAACTGTTTCCTTCACTCCCAACCACTATCATCTATTAAACTTATCTTCTGCGCTGCCTCTCTCATGTCTACCACCATCTCTCGTATTCCTTCTCCTGGCCCTACTCCCAGCAAGAAGGTATTTTTTTCATTTTATGCGCGTTGTCGGCTACTAACTATACACCGTTAGGCTGCTGCTGCTTTAGCTAAATTCTCGTTCGAGTCACCTACTAAAAAGCCCACCAAGCCTCTCGACAAGACCCTCGTTGATGACAGGCGTCGCTCCACGTCACCGGGTTCGTTCGGTGAGGACGAGGAGCAGGACGAGGATGATGTAGAGGACATGGCCGCTTTGCGAAAACGCTTCGTAGGCGAGATTGAACTGCCTGAGAGTATGTGTCGCGTCATTCCCGTGATATACGTTCCGTCTAACTATTCTTGACAGGTGAGGAGCCTCTTCTGCAAGAATCTAAGCGTCGTTTCGTCCTCTTCCCTATCCAGTATCACGAAATACGTGTCTAAAGTATGCATGCTTGACGCAACCACTCATCTTAATGGCAATAGATATGGCAAATGTATAAGAAAGCAGAGGCCTCCTTCTGGACCGCAGAGGAGATGGACTTGTCGAAGGATCTTCATGACTGGAACAACCGTATGAACGACAACGAGCGTCATTTCATCTCCCATGTCCTCGCGTTCTTTGCGGCCTCTGATGGCATTGTCAACGAAAACCTTTTGGAACGATTTTCCAATGAAGTCCAGATCGCGGAGGCTCGATGCTTCTACGGTTTCCAAATTATGATGGAAAACATTCATTCAGAAACTTACTCCCTTCTCATTGACACCTACATCAAAGACCCTGCCCAGCGCGACTTTCTTTTCGACGCCATCGAGACCATCCCTTGTATAAAGCGCAAGGCGGACTGGGCCCTCACCTGGATTGCTGACCAACAGTCTACCTTTGGTGAACGTCTCGTCGCATTTGCAGCTGTTGAAGGCATCTTCTTCTCTGGCTCTTTCGCCTCCATCTTCTGGATGAAGAAGCGCGGTCTTATGCCTGGGCTGACTTTCTCCAACGAACTCATCAGTCGTGATGAAGGCATGCACACAGACTTTGCTTGCCTGCTCTTCAGTCATCTCAAACGTCGTCCTCATCCTGATACTATCCGTCGCATAATCATGGACGCGGTCTCTATTGAACAAGAGTTCCTCACGGGTATGTCCAGTTTTTCTAGACTCTGCGCGCGTTGCTGACAGGTATAATTCCTTAAGATGCTCTCCCTGTCAGTTTAATTGGCATGAATGCCAAGCTCATGTGCCAATACATCGAGTTTGTTGCCGACCGTCTTCTCGTTGCTTTAGGCAACGACAAGTACTACAACGCCTCTAACCCCTTCGACTTCATGGACATGATTTCATTGCAAGGGAAGACCAACTTCTTTGAGAAGCGTGTATCGGATTACTCGAAAGCAGGTGTAAGCCAGTCTGGAGATACTTCTGGCACACAGGCATCGAAGACATTTGTGAGTTCGTTTTGATCAGCCTCTGGTTGCTCCTTATTGACGCGTTTTTCAGTGTGCTCGACGAGGATTTCTAATTTGTTTCTTCTATCTCATTTTACCTATCATCATCTCACCACTCATGCATTGTTAAAGTATCCTCATACATTTGATATGTTGCTGTCTCCATTAGATCTGTACTGTTATACTCCTATCTTTATATTTGTTTTCAATTGAAGTGTTCTCAAATCGAATCGAGTAACTTGGTATTCGAACATTTACGTGCTGTGTCACGTGTCTGCGCTCACACGTACGGCCTGGACTCTGCAGATCTGAAAGTCATCCTATTACCAGCAAAAGGCTTCTTGACTAAGTTAGCTGACTAGACACTGTCAACGTCTCAACTTTGGGCTGAACTAGCAATGCAAAGACTACATCGTTCAAGTGGGAAGTTCTGGCAACAAATCCGCAATTATTCATCTACTACCAAGGCTCGCGAGAAATCCAGCTTGCGGCGTTATTGGTATTGGCTACCAACCGCTTTTGTCTTGACTGAATACTTCTACAACCTCAAGATCATTTCCGGTCGTAGCATGCAGGTTCGTTTGTCGATGAAATTGCATAGTTCTTCCGGCAATCCTACCATTTTTCTTCTTTAGCCTACACTAAATCCAGACTCTTCTCTTTGGAGAGACGTTGCACTCTTTGATCGCTTTGCAATACATACCCAACACGACTTTCGTAGAGGCGATATTGTGGCTCTTCAGTATTAAACTATGCCTCCCTTCTCGTCGTGTTTATTCTGACTGCACTCTGAGATCACCAGATGACCCGGACCGCGTTCTGGTGAAAAGGATCATTGGATTGGAGGGGGATATTGTGAAAACACTTCCTCCTCATCCTGACCCTGAAATTCGAGTGCCAGCAGGACAAGCATGGGTTGAAGGTGTCTGTTTCCTAACGTTCCTTTGTTCCGACTAACGCCCTTATTTTAGGTGACGAGCCGTTTCATAGTGATGACAGCAATCGCTTTGGATGTGTGAGTACACAATTATTGATGTTGCCTTGCAGGATATTCAATTTCTCGGTTTGAAGGTCCCCTTGGCTTTAATCAATTCACGACTCAAGTTCATCGTCTGGCCACCGCAACGCTTTGGGCATCCGCTCCATCGACTTGAACCTCTGCTGAAGAAAGACTTCAACAATCAATCTTCATATCGTCTAGCCATGGCAGAATTCGAAAGAGAGCGTTGGCGTAGCTCAAGGGTGACACCTTCCAGTCGGCTAGACAATGACTGAGTTATCCTTCAGTCGCGGGTAATGGCATCAAATAATTCAGATCTATGAAATTTACAATACTACTTGCGAATGTTCGAGTTCAAGATGACATCTGCTACTCTTACTGGTATGTGATACATTTCTACGGTTCAGGGGTCTCTACCTTGGTATCAACACCCAGAATCCTTTCTGCTTCAGGTGACCCAGCTGGTGGAATGTCACTGCGCAAGGATACTGCTACTGGTGATGTCTTTTCTAGATATGCGATCGCGAATATCACGTCCATATCTAGAATTTGATGTTAGATTGAAACCGCTCTCCATATAAACAAGCAATTCGTACCTTCCAGCGATCTTCCCGCAGTTTCTGGGAAGAAGAAATATACAATGGGAATAATGAAGGCGTTTAAGGATGCAAAAACTATAAAAACTGATCAGGAACCTCTCTTTGTTCGTCAACGAACTTTGCATACCGATGTATGTTCCCCAAGAAATATTCGCAAAGGAGGGTCCGGTGACCATGACCACTAAGAATGCGGCCGTGAGCTTATGTATGTAGTGCGGGATAGACGATGACAGAAGTTACCCAGAAAATTGAAAGTCCAATTACTCGCCTGCAAAATCAAGGCATCAATAGATGTACTTCCACCGAATGAGGGCATACTCGCCGTACTCAAAGCATTCGCAGGACCTCGCATTCGCAAGCCAACAATCTCAGCAGGCTAAAGTTGCTATGAGCACCGATAGCGAACTTTGAAGAACATGAGAACATACGTAGAGCCAGGTCATACCCAACCAACCAACAGCGAAGAAGGAATTGAACACAAAGAGTAAGACGGCGCTGACAACTTGAGACGCAGAATTGTCGATGCTTCCGAGGATTGCCAGAAGAACCATGGTGATGCATTGCCCAGTGGCTCCAAAGAGCATCAGTTTGCGCCGGCCGACACGATCAATAAGAGCAATGGCAACAAGAGAAGCCAAGAAATATTCTGTGCCGTTGCAAGCTGCTAGTATGCGAGACTTGACGTCTGAAATACCAAGACGTTCGAAGAGCAATGTCTTGAGTTCAAACAGTCATTCACAAGCCCCTTCTTTGTTTGAGAGGAAAGAGCTCACCGCATAATAAGTTATGAGGTTGATGCCAGTAATCTAATGAAAACTGCCTGTGAGTGATACCCGCAGATATACATTGATTGTATTGATCTACCTGTTGAAAACATTGAACGACAACACCCAGTGCCACTCTGCGGAAATTCTGACTGCGGCCTCCTGTGAACAGTTCCCTAAAAGAGGTCTTCTCTGCTTTCCCGGACAAGCCTGGAGTAGACCCTTCCAACGCGACAGCTTCACGAATTGCATTGAATGTTCGCCTCACTTCGGGATCCGAAGCCGGTTTGTCATCTAATGCAGAAATCACCGCTAACGCCTCAGCATCGCGACCAGCCTTGATTAACCTGGTACAGAGGATGTGAGTAACGGCGAGACCATATATTATTGGCTATGAGTGTACCATCGAGGAGATTCAGGTAGCTATGAAGGTAATTCAGGATTAAATGGAGACGTTGGTTTCAAAACTTGACATACGAGAGGAATTGCGAATAGAACGATCAAAGCAAAACCGATCTGTAGCGCGATGGGCACTCGCCACTGTGCAGATGACCCTGAGACCCAGAAACTACGCAGTTTGAGCATCATTCAAGATTGCATGGATCTAGACCAATTCACGTACAAGGCGAAATCCATCCACTGAAAAGGTGAGGCAAATGCAAGATCAGCTGAGCCTTTCTTGCTCTGAGGATCTACTCACATATCTATAGCAGAAACTCAGCTAAGGTCGACATATTTTCAAAATGAGAGAGCTCACGATATCATGATGCCGAACGTAATCAGACTACCCTCAATCATAATCAAGCTTCCGCGCTTGCTGGCAGGTGAGCACCTAAAGGTGAACCCATGATTAATTTACGGAAACACCTCTGGTGGTAGATAACGCACTCAGCATGGTACGCCGGAACAGTAGACGTCTTTTTGATATATGAGGAATTGCAGAACCCGACAATACTACGAGGAGCTTACATTCAATCCATTTCCAATACCTGTGATAACGCGAGCAACAATCATCTGAGCGTAACCATAAGACGCCGTCTGAAGGATAGCCCCAATAATCATGATGATACACCCTAAGCAGAACACTCTTTGATTGAGCTCTGAGCATGATATCTGAGAGGAATTCCGTACGTACCTAGCGTGATCGCTCGTCTCCGACCCAGTCGATCGCCGATGAAGAGATTTACAAGAGCACCGACAAGACAACCAATCTCCTGTGATATAGATGGTCAAGTCAGAATAAAGGATGACAGCAGTATCCAGGCGTTCTAACATAAATCGCAACCAAGAAACTTTGTAATGTAGGCTCCCTGACTTGCGGGAAGACTTTCTCAAACTGAAACTGTCATTTAGAAAGACATTCGACGGAAAGGAAAAGAACAAGTGCCATACCTGACTAGCTGTGAGCAAAGCTGACATGACACCTTGATCATATCTAGTAGTAAGTGGATATGAGCGACCACCAGAGATTACAGAACGAGAGAGTACCGACCCAAAAAGAGTGAAGCCTGTTCCACTGACAAACGCCAGAGCTATAGTCAGCTTCCGACCTCGCAATTTCATTGTGTACGGCGCCACATCTTCGTCGGGGGTAGGATACTCTGAATGCTGGTAATCGTTGGAAAACTTCTCCGGAGACTTCAAGTTGGACATTGGGAACGAGCTGCGAAAGGCATCAACAGGGCTTCTTCGACAGCCATTTATATAGCGGAAGTCCAAGTATAATTCAAAATAGTCTCAAGGTCAGCAGTGGACATGAGCTCCACTTCAAGTTGATCCTGTCTCCGAACAGTTGAAGTTTAATTGAACGAACTGGCGGAACAGTTTACAGTACCCTTACGTCATCATCGCACCTTGCGGACCATGATCCTGATAAATAACGGCAGATTTTTTGGAGTCTTGTGGGGGAATACTCTGGAATACTGCTCGATGGTGCTGAAAATATTTCAAGTTTTGTTTTAGTATATCTCTGGGAATCAGGAACTTATGTTCCGTGACGGCCCGCGTACTTACTTTCTCTGCTGACCGTCCCTGCTTCAAGTTGTGCACGCGATTCCACAGTATGTATCGAAAAAGAATGCAAGGAGAAGATGTGTATGAATAGCGGCGGTCTTCTACAACCAAACTTCTCAGCCCTGCGTGACTTTCACTTGGTGCAATACGAATTCGAGCGTGACTTTGGCTTTACGGTGACTTTCACTGTTCAGCACGTTCCGAGACTTTATGTAGTAGTACTAGTACCTCAACGTCAACAGCAATGCAGCATGGTACGGCAGTCCATCGGCAGGAATCGCCTGCCGCAGGTCATGTGTTTTGAGAATGCGAATGCGGGTCCGAGGCTGACTTGAAGTCTTCAACTTGACATTGAACGTTTTGAACCGTCAAGATCCATTCACATAAAATGGATTCCAAACTATCAGGACATCTCAAATTTCTTATCGAAGCGTCGCGCGATGTATCTAGCGATGATGCGTCTGTAGATGAGTGGGCCAGGTACGCTGCCCAAGTAATGCCTTTGACCTATGTCTCCTTTCTCAGTGATTGCACAGTCTTCAAGGAACATCAGCGCAACGTGTGTTTGATTACTGATCTTCCGAGCACTGATTAACACTGTCCACTAGATTCATTGGTAACTGAACAATCAGATTCCAGTAATCATTTATGGGAATCTGTTCTCGATCTATATCGAAGGGATCCTACGTATAACACCCAGAGTTCGCTTCTGTCACAATTACTCCTGTGTGTTCCGCCAAATACAGCTTATGAACTTACGTTGACATTCTTTGTTGAGAAAATTATAGAAAACCTAATGCCGAGCATATGCTAAACTCCATTTATTCCATTCTTTCGTCCACTCGATCCAACGATGAGGTGTCTGGAGAAATTGTTGAACACGTTGGTTATGAGGATATGGAACTCGTCATGGAAATAATCAACAATCGTGACGTGTTTGTAGACGAAGTGAGTGATGGATGAATGTAACCCAAGATCGTCTTTTCATTCATTCTTTCGCTGAAGCTAGGCAAACACATAAGATCTCTGTCAACGTCGGGACCTGACCATACGTCCGATCATATGAAGTCTGAACGTTCTAGTCTTGCGCCTAAAAATGCTCGACAACGCATGGAACAGAAACTGCGAGACAATGCAGCCAGACCGTTATTTTCCGGCATAGCTGTATGTATGTACAATCCTTAGACTCCTACCTTAATCCATGTTATCTTCTATAGGGCCCTGAAGCAGAGGTTCTTCCTCATGTCTATTCATCCTCTTCAATGTCTCAAGGCAACGTTCTGTCACATTTGGGGACTAGATATATGCTACCGATAGGGACAGAACGACAGATGAACGAGGTATGGGCACATACGAACTCGTGGGCGCGTACAGCTAATCTGCTAAACATGACAGGAGTATGAAGAAGTTGTGATTCCGCCTGCCAAACCTGTGCCTCCCCGACAGTCAGAACGTCTTATTCGCATATCAGATCTGGACCCTCTAGCAAAGGGTTGCTTCCCGGGGTACAGCTCACTGAACAGAATACAGTCTATTGTATACCCCACTGCATATGGAACAAATGAAAATATGCTTGTCTGTGGTACGTCGCCTTCCTGTTTCATTCGGGTTGTCACTCAATCACTGTACGACGCAGCTCCGACGGGTGCTGTAAGCTCCTTATACCTTTCGATATTCATATGTTGAATAGCATGTCTAACAAGGGTAAAACCGATGTCGCGATGCTCACCATATTGCGAGTTCTTGACCAGCATCGCTCCCATTCCTCCGCGATTGCGAATTTAAGTGAATCCATTAATCGGGACTCGTTCAAAATCATATACGTGTAAGGCTATTTTGAATGCTACGCAACACTCATTGACCAGCGTTTAGTGCACCAATGAAAGCACTAGCTTCTGAGATTGTTCGGAAATTCGAAAAACGGTTGAGATGGCTTTCCATTAAAGTTAGAGAATTGACTGGTAAGCAATAAAATGTCGTTCAACGACTATGACTTCAATGCTTGCATAGGCGATATGCAAATGACCAAAGCTGAAATCGCACAAACCCAAATAATTGTCACAACACCGGAGAAGTGGGATGTAGTCACCAGGAAACCGACAGGAGAAGGGGAAATAGCTTCAGTAAGATCGTATCTCGCTATCTGTCCAAGACTGACTCCTCGCGGTAGACGCTCAAACTCCTGATCATTGATGAGGTTCATCTTTTGAACGAGGAACGCGGGGCTGTCATTGAGACGATTGTCGCTCGAACGCTACGACAGGTCACGATTCCAATTTGCGTCTCCTGAAGTCTGAGAGGTCTCACCGTCTTCAATAGGTCGAATCAACGCAGTCAGTGATCAGGATTGTAGGTCTAAGTGCTACTCTCCCTAATTACATTGATGTAGCAGAGTTCCTTTGGTGTGCACACTTTTTCCTCGAGCCAATCGAAAGAGAATGCTTATGCTGTCATAAAGTGCTTCAAAGTACAAGGGTCTCTTCTATTTCGATTCTTCCTTCCGGCCAGTTCCTCTTGAGCAGCACTTCCTTGGAATCAAAGGAAAGCCTGGTAGCGTGCAAGCAAAGAAGAACCTTGACGAGGTGACATTTGAAAAAGTTTCAGCGTTGGTTGCACAAGGACATCAAGTCATGGTATTTGTCCATGCGCGAAAAGAGACCGTGAAGAGCGCGATGGCTCTCAAAGAGGCTTCGATGCTCAAAGGTACTAGCGATGACTTCAGTTGCGAAGACCATCCGCAGTGGTCGTTCTTCCGCCGTGATATTGGCCAGTCGAGAAATAAAGAAATGAAGGAGCTTTTCGACCACGGTTTTGGTATTCATCACGCTGGTATGTTGCGCTCGGACAGGAACATGATGGAAAGGATGTTTGAGGCCCGAGCGATCAAGGTAGCATCAGAGGGTCTCGCGTTGATTTCTATTTGCTAAATCCATTGGTTCTTTGAGGTGCTATGCTGTACCGCCACTCTCGCTTGGGGTGTAAACTTGCCGGCTCACGCGGGTAAGTACGCTAGTACTCTCTTCATACGTCGTTCTCATTTAAATCCTTTGCAGTGATAATCAAGGGAACGCAAGTTTACGATAGCTCCAAAGGCGCATTTACAGATTTGTCAGTATTAGACGTACTGCAAGTCTTCGGACGAGCTGGACGTCCAGGAATGGAAACCAGTGGAGAAGGATACATCTGTACCTCAGAAGATAAATTGACCCACTATCTAGAAGCGGTCATATCTCAGGTAACCCTGGAATACCTTCTCTTGCTCCATGTCTTATTCATCCTCCGCCTGTAGAATCCTATTGAATCTCAGTGAGCGACCTTCAATCCACGTTCAATGCAGCTATTGATGTCGTCATAGATTCCATAAAGGAATGATCGACGCTCTTAATGCAGAGATAGCTTTAGGCACGGTGGCCAACATTAACGATGCCATTCAATGGCTAGGTTACACCTACCTATTTGTCCGGATGCGAAAGAACCCTTTTAATTATGGCGAGTTCTGTTTCGTTGTATATAGTTCGTTCACGCTCATGAAATACTTCAAGGGATGAATAGAGAGGTTGTCATTGAAGATCCTCAATTAGGCAGCAAACGCAATGAACTTGTAGTACAGTCGGCTCAGAAGCTCGCAGAAGCACGCATGATTTTGTTCGACCGACACACTGGCGCCCTTAGCGTAACCGATTTGGGGAGAACTGCAGCACGATACTACATTCGGTACCAGTCCATCGAGATCTTCAATCGTATGTTTCGACCAAAGATGTCAGAAGCAGATATTTTAAAAATGTTAAGTATGAGTACCGAGGTATGTCGCTTGTTCTTTTGTTCTTTCGATGTATAACGATTTTTAAAATCATGATTCAGTTCGACCAAATACAAGTCAGAGAAAATGAGATACCCGAACTAGAACATCTGATGAATATCGTCCCATGTGATGTTCAAGTACGTCCTTCGTTTTTTCCGCGTAAAAATTGAAGTGACTTGCGTGTTCAAGGTGGGACAGACTCAAGCCAAAACAAAGTGAACATTCTCTTGCAAGGATATATCTCTCGCCAATTGGTTGATGACTTTGCTTTGGTCTCCGATACTGCCTATGCGGCTCAAAATGGCGGACGTATCGTTCGAGCACTACTGGAGATAGCCATCAGTCAGAAATGGGCGAATGCCTCCGCGGTCCTCATGGGCATAAGCAAGGCCATCGAAAAACGTCTGTGGCCCTTTGATCAACCTCTGAAACAATTTTCTCTGAAGGCAGACATATTCTATAACTTGGAGACGTGGGCAGACGAACATAGCCCAGCTCAACTTGCCTTGATGAGCGCCGAAGAGTTGGGCGTGCTTATTCACCTGAATGCCAAACATGGAGAAGCCCTATTGAATGCCGCGAAGCAGTTCCCAACAGCAAAAATCGACTATGATCTCCGGCCTCTGGGTTCAGATGTGCTCAGGATTGCTGTGCGCGTCACTAGAGCCTTTACTTGGAATGCTAAGGTCCATGGAACATCCGAACCGTTTTGGCTCTGGGTTGAGGATGACAACGCTGTCAACATTCTGCAGATGTCACATATCCTCTTCCGCCAAAGCACTGAGACTGTGAATGTCGACTTCGTCATTTCTATCGCTGATGGCAAGCCACCTGCGTCTGTCACGGTTAGGTTCGTTTCCGACCGGTGGATGGGAGCTGAAGATGAGCTGGTCATTGATTTAACGACACTTATAATGCCACAACCCTCTCACAGCAACACCCCTCCCTTGGACTTACCTCTACTTCCGATATCCACGCTGAGAGATCCTACCGTGCAACAAATATTTTCAAAACAGGTTCATCATTTCAATGGCTTGCAGACACAAATGCTATGGACTCTGACTAAAACAAACGCGCATACACTCTTTTGTGCCCCTTCCGGTTGCGGTAAATCGTTGATGGCGTGCATTCTAATGTGGTGTGTGAGCTCCACTTAACTTTATGACCTCGGTAGCTCACGCAGATTCCGACAGCATGACAGCACTGCATTCCAAAGATTCCTGGGTCCTCGCTATTGCACCTCGTCGGAGCGTAATGTATGAGTTGCTCTCCGGTCTTCGGAATGTGTTGCGAACTACAAGTGTTGTGGTGGAGCACGCAACCGGTGCAAACGTACTGAAGCGGCCCAAGGTATCAACCGTCCGGGTGGTATTGGCGGAAGAACTGTGCACTGTCATGTCGTCTCGACACCCTACGCCGCTGGAAGGTCTAGATCTGGTCATTTGCGAAGATCTTGACCAGATGAATGCTGCTTATGAGCTTGGAACATCTTTACTACGACACGCTACACAGACATCACCTACCAGGTTTGTAGGCGTATCCAATTCACTAAACGATGCGGCAGACCTTGCAGCGTGGTTGGATGTGGACGAATTGGCTCTCTATAGTTTCCGTCCTACCGATCGCGGACAGTCAGTAACCACATCAACTCAGACATTCAACATCCCTCAATCGGCTTCTTTATTCAAAGCTATGGCAAAGCCCGCTTTGGCTGGAATTCGCGGAGCTGATTTGCAAAGTTCAGCTATTGTTTTTGTTCCCTCCCGAACACAGTGCCGATCTACAGCATTGGACTTGCTCACGCAATATGCAGTGGAGTCACAGTCAGATAGAGGCTTCCTGATTCCTGACGCTTCCGACGGGCTTCTCGAGTATCATGCTGCCAGATTAAAGGATGCCACCTTGATAGATTTCATCTCCAAAGGGGTCGGATTTTACCATGATGACATCCACAAAACAGACCGCGCACTGATGCTGCAGCTCTACGTGGAGGGCGTAATTCGCGTGCTCATAGTGCCAAGAGAGGCTTGTTGGTCATTACCCGTGAGAGCAGCTGTTGTGATTGTGATGGGCACACAGTATTGGTCGTCCGCCGCAGATGGGGAAGAGCGTCAGCTACGCGAGTACGATCTAACGGAACTCGTGCATATGCAAAGCCGGGCAGTTAGGCACTCTGGATCGGGCTACTTTCATTTGTTTTGTCAATCCGAAGCAAAGGACACATACATCCGTTTCCTCAGCGAAGGGCTACCGCTTGAATCTAAACTGGTGGGCTCTGAAGAATTACGCGCATGGTACGAGGAACAGCAAAAGCGGGGCAACCTCCAGAACAAACAATACGTCGTGGATGCTCTTTCCTTCACTTTCTTGGCTCATAGAGTTGTTACAAATCCCGCTTTCTATGATTTTTCATCGGATTCTCGAGCTCAAAATTTGTCCTGGATTGCCGACCAACTCGCTCTGGGGCTGGATCAGACACAGTCAGCACAGAAACCAGGACCATCCGCTACATCATGATTAATAGAAATAAGATAATGGCAATTGCATAGCAAACGCGACCTCGCATCTATAACAGCATTACAATTATGTCGAGTGATTACACAATGTACTGTTTCAGTTTCAGCAGTCTATCAGAAGCCTGCCTCAAGGTATCGATGTCCTTGCAGAACGCAAATCGCCCATAGACTTCGCCAATATTCGCGTGCTCTTCACAATAGAACTAAGGGCGGAATTATTCTTGTGCTTGACTGGCGATGAAGAACGAATTTCTTACCTCACTCACGGGTATGGATGAAACCCCGATCTCAATAGCAATGAACCAGCAAGCTCTGTAAAAACTATCAGTAAACGGGTTTTCTAGTGCACCACAAGACGTTAGGCATACTTGAAGTCGCGACCTCGACCGAGCACACTTTCGGGGAAGGGGTAATCCTCCGGGAATTTCACGCGGGAAATGTCCTTCAATCAAGTCAATTCGTGTCCCATCCTTGCAGGGCAAAAGTCACCTACCAAAAGGATGAAATAGCTTCCTTCAGGGTACGTGTAGGGAAGTCCCAATTCATCAAAGCAATCCGTCAAGACTGCACGTCTTTCAGCGTATTCTGCGAGCTGTGTTGCAAAGAAATTGTTTTTCTGAGCCTTCTCTAAACCGACAGCGGTTGCTTCCTGTAAGGGGGAGTTTGAGCAGAACACGATGCGCGTAGTAGCTGCGAGTGTGGGTTTGATGATATATTCAGGTCCAATCAGCCAACCGACTCTCCAACCTGTTGCGGCGAAACTCTCTAAAAGCAGAGTGAGCATGCCCGAACAAGATAGTTCTATGTATGCGTTCACATACTTCCTGCAGACCCAACAGTCACCGTACGGTCCCACATTCCAGGAAGAGTCGCAATTCGGACGTGTTCCTTGTCATCGTATACTAAGCAGTCATACTGACGGAAGAGACATTAGAAACGGGATCCAATCTCGAGTAAGGAGCACTCACCACTTCGTCCGACATGACGATCAGGTTAAATTCTTCCGCTAGCGCAGCTATGATTTCTAGCTCTTGCTTGGTGAATACTTTGCCAACGGGGTTGTGCGGTGTATTGACAATGATCATCTTAGTTCGCGAAGTGATCGCACGTCTGAGTTCATCTCCATCGATAGTCCAATCATTGCTCGAGAATTTGCCCGAAGCATGAGTTGGAGGATGTAAAGGAACATAGACTGGTTTCCCGCCGTTGAACGTGATCGAAGGAAGATATTGATCGAAGAAAGGTTCGAACATGATCACTTCATCACCTGTTTCTAGAAAAGCCGTGAATACAGAGTATTGACCTGTGGCTATGATCAGAGTGGGTTCAAGATGCAAAAAATACTATCAATTGCGTACCTTCGTTGGCCCCGCTGGTGACTAAGATCTCCGTTTCTGCATTTAGGTCTCTATTGAATTGACCTTGATAGGCATTCTTGATGGCTTCTCGCAGACGGAGGCGACCTTTAGGATGAGAGTAATGGTTTGTGGCTACAGCATTCAACGCCTGTTCTGCAGCCTGAGTCACCCATGTGGGAGGCGCAAAGTTCATATACCCCTGTCCAAGGTTTATACAGTCTGCAGGGAGATTTGCGACACTTTCGAGGATTAATTGTCAAATAACGAGCCTCTGTGGGTAACCTGAATACGTACTTGTAAATTGACCAGACATCCTGAGCGAGGGCACGTCCCTCTTCTAGCCGAGACGAATATTTGATGAGATTGGAACGATCTTTTGGTTTTTGGCTAGCCATGGTGGTAAAGAAGGAACGATTGAAAGGGGAAATGGCTCGGGATTGGAGAGACTTTAAAAACTGAGTGCGGACAGCTTGCATAAAAAGGGAGAAAAAAAAGAAAATTCGTTGATGACTCCCGTTTTCATCTCCGTGTTAGACGCTGTGACCAGTCGGAGGATCTTTATTTCCTCTTCCGTCTTGAAAAGCTTTTGATTTTTCTGCTCGCGTGTGTCTTGCGTGATAAACCAGCTGGATGTTGCAGAGCATGACATACAATCGTATCTCAGATGTAATCTATTATCTACAAATTTAAGGGTGACCGGTCGTGTGAGCACTGCATACAAGCTCGCGCAGATTGCCAATTGCAAATTTAATTGTCTGATTTATACTACGTATTATGGGAGGTATAATCGACACAGACACAATTGGCACAACGGTGAATGTGCCACACAATATTGAAGGCCACAGGCCACAAAATCTGATCAATTTTTTTTACGCGCCCTCGGTCATGTGTCAGTGAGCTGGTCAAGTTCCCACGAGTGGACTGCAGGCATGAGCAACATAAGACCTCATCTTGGGACAATTGAAGAGTAGCTTACTCCTTCTTTCTCGTTCTTGACACTATGTCGCTCATATGCTCTCCTAGGTCTGGTCTCTCGGACACTCAATTAACGACAGACTCCTCGTCGGATCACTTCGTCTATGATGGCGGCACCAACTCTAAGGATCCCACTGCGAATGACGAGGACGAGGAAGACTTTGTCTATCCTGGTGCTTCGGTCTCCTCGACGGCCAGCTTAAATGATGATGCTCTTCTTCAGGCTGCACCGGCACCCCCACCCCAGTCTCACCCTTCCCCCGCACAGTTAGAATCTCTCTACGCCGCCGCTTCATCCGGAGATCTCTCGCTGTTAAAAAAGTTGTTTCGGAATGCTTCTCAGACAGGGGACGTCGAGCCATTTGGTCTCGCAAATGACGCATCTACTCGCACCGGTTTCACTGCTCTTCATGCTGCAGCCAGCAGAGGCTATCTTGATATCGTAACGTGGCGTGAGTTTCGTCGAACTATGCTTATCTGCGCGTACTTGATTGTTATTTTCGTTCTTTAGTCATAGAAGACTGTGGTGCAATGCCTGACATGGAAGATAAGGAAGGCGAGGTAAAACGTCGCGTCTATCAATTCTTCCGGGTTCCGTCTTACGTCCTTGTGCATCACAGACTGCTCTCCATAAGGCTGCGCTAAACGGGCATCTCCATATCGTCAAATACCTTCTGCCTGAAAGATCTGATGTTCATGCACGAGATGCTGATGGGTGGACTGCTCTTCATAATGCTTGTTCCAAAGTGCGTGAGCTTCACGTGTAGCTACCGCTTGGGGCTGACCATGCCTCAGGGATATCTTGACATTGTACGGTGGCTTTGCGAGGTCGGGGGAGCCACTTCAGAGATAGATGGCGTCGCTGGCGTTGATGTGCGCAGCAAAGGTGGATGGACGCCTCTGAGTGAGTAACAGAATTACCATGAAGGCCAACGAATTATTGATCACGCGTTTAGTGAATGCTGCTTCAAAGGGCCACTTACCAGTGGTGTTATATCTTCTCATAAAGCAATCAGCTGACCCATTAATCAGAAATAATTGGGGAGAGACTGCTTATGATGCTGCTGCTGCTGTTTTCGAAGTATGGATTTGTGAGGTAAGCTCTACATTCGGAAAATAAAAATACTCTTGATACTCATCCTCCTTCACAGGTTCTTCAAAGAGCCGAAGCCGAACGATGGCGTGGCACAACAGCTATATATAATCCGTTATCTGTGCATACTACAGTCCCGTTGATACTCTACGAAAATAATCGCTTGGACACCCGCATCAAAACCTTAGCGGTGTCTGGTGGCAGGCCAAAGTTTACAACTTCTGGTTTAGGCAAGCAAGGCCGTCGCCCGCCGTTTGAATTGAAAATGCCCAGCTCGGATGACCAGTCAGGCGGGGAAATTGTTCCAGCTTGGCGGAGTGATGTTCAATTGCCATTGCGAGATAGTCCTTGGACTTTACCCAGACCAGGTTCGACACACTTGGAAGGAGCTGAAAGAAGTCACTTCTGGCTGCAAGTATCTTTCCGTGACCTTTCTCCAACATAGATTTCATTTCTAATTGTTTTACTTAGTTCTGACTGGACACTCGATGTCACGCATCCGGGTGTAGATGCGGAAGAAGGATGGCAATATGCACATCGGTTTAGCGATCCTGACGACCAGTGGACAGCAGAAATGCCCCCTCAGCTGGAACGAATTCTAACGGGCGGTATGGCGCTGTCCCCCAGCCTGGGCGGGCCTTCCTCACGCCGTTCTTCGTTGTCCTCCAGCTCTAGTCGTGCTCCTCAGCCGACAAGTTGGGTTCGTCGGCGCCGATGGGTCCGAGTCATGCGTCGCAGGTTAGATATACCACCTTTGCCTTTCTTACTTCCCGACGGCGGCATGTATCATACTGGTCCTGATGGCAGTCTCATTCCGTACACCGAAGCTGCATCAAGTGAGCTTGTCGACGAAGACGGCCAGGAGCTGAGTGCGATGTCGTCGAACTTTTTTGCGACGGCTCAAGATTATGTGGGTCGTGCTCGATATCTGGTTGGCACTCAGTCGGAATCGTCCAATGGCGCGTCCAACTCTGCATTAGAAGCGCGACGTGCGATTGCAAAACTTGAACGCGCTACAATGGAATTGAGGCAAGGAATACTAGGTAGCCAAATCGTCGTTTTGCGAAGATCAGGTCTGACAATTATTTGCACAGCCGATGACGATCTCGAGCGCAAAACTCAGGCGGAAGTCCTTTTAAACGCTTATAGTCGTGAGTTGGAACGCCGTAGACTTACCGCAGGAGCTCAGGGTCTCTTGATTACCGGTGAAGGCACGTACTCCCCATTCATGATTTTGCTTCCATGCTTATCCCTTGAGCAGATGACGAGCTAGATGAAGACGGCGATGATTCTGACGAATCCTTCCATTATCCTACCTCTTCCCCTCATGAATTCGCCCGACCTTCTTCTAGATCTTCTGGATCCACTGGCTACTTTAGTCGCCACGAGTTGCATAGGACGCCTACTGACTTGACTCCCCAATTGTCTCAGGCTCCGGACTTCCGTGTGCCAACTCACGAGGCACCGCAAAAAGTAGCTCGTTGGACGGCTCCCAGTCCACATCAAATTCATCATTGGGAGAAAGATGAGGATGTTCATCAATGCCGCGATTGCCAGCGACGTTTCAATTTCCTCAACCGACGAGTGAGTGTTTTACATCGCCGATCTGACTGTGTACCATCATTGACTGTCCCTCTCTCTTAGCACGTAGGTTTCTTCCTGCTATGCAAAACCCTGAGCTGACTTGTCATGATTCCCAAGCATTGCCGCAGATGCGGGAGGATTTTCTGCGACAGATGTTCTTCATTCCGAGCACTTCTTGATCCAACCGATATCGTCTATGAGAGTAATGCTTCCGATGCAGTAACCGATGCATCATCCAGCTCGCAGCGTGTATGCCAGAATTGTTTCGAGGAAGTGAATGGCACAGTCCCCAGCCGGTTGCATGGAATTCGAACTTTATCTATGGAACGCGTATTCATTGACCAAGAGCGGCTCATAGTACCTGCCCATCTTTCCAGGGGGCAGTCTAGTTCACAGCTCAGCGATCTCGCGGAGTGAGTCATTTCAGTCTATCCGATCACTCACCATCCTGAATGTCTTGCTTAGGTGTCCTGTCTGCAATACCGGTCTCGATCAAGTTGGCGGTCCTGCTGAACAAGAGGCGCACGTCAAAGCTTGTTTGGAAGGCGGGTCTGGAACCACTCCGCAATCTGCGAAGTACCTTGTGTATAAGTTACCTGCAGAGAGCGCACTGATCGGCGTGGAATGTATGTACTGTCTTCTTCACATCGTGATTGGCTTGTTTGACACTGGGTTACAGGTGTGATATGCTTGGAGGAGTTCGTAAAAGGTAGGACAAGTGCCATCCATCATCCCGTCATATTCACAGTTGCCCTCCACAGGTTCTATGGTTGCGCGCTTGAGCTGCTTTTGCAGTTTCCATAATCGTGAGTCCAGCTCAACTTTCTTCAGCGCACTGTACCGACCGGCTATTTGTAGATTGTCTTTCCTCATGGCTGCAGAGAGGGAAGAGTTGCCCTGTGCATGCGCGTTGATCCTAAAATACTGTTGCATTTTTATCATGATTCTCTTCCACTATGTTCCCCCTAATGTTACATACATTTGTTTCACGGATATATGACATTCATGATCAATCACCATCATCCTTGGGTTCGTAGAATGTGCTATAGTGTAACATGTTGGTGTCGATTCGGATGATGTTGGAGAGATCTTCCTCGTCCGGTTCAATGATGTCCTGGCCTTTTCGGCCGTCGTCTTGATCGTCATCGAACCAAGTTGCTGGGTCATCATCGTCTTCCTCGTCATCATCTTCGAGGTCTGAATCTGTTGGTTTGTGATTCATGGGAAACAGTCAGATATTGAAGAAAAGAAGCACAAAGTACACATACATGAAAGCCCAAATCCTTGCTTCTCGCTCTTGCCGAGTCATTACCTCGCCTTGCATAGGATAGCCATGGCGTCGTCGTTTCTCCTCGAGACGCTGTTGCCTTTCAAGATCCTGGGCATGTGCGCGTTGTTCGATCTCAATCGCTTCTTGAAAGTTGAGTGAACCTATAGCAGTTGGTCCAGCGGAGGCACCCTATTATCGGATTGTGAGCTTTGGCCAAATCAAGAGAGCGGCTAGTGAACATACAAATTGAGCTAGAGCCTTTCGCTTGGCATCGATAGCTCTGCTCAGTGGAGGTTCAGTTGTTGGGTCTACCACGATATCATCTTCGCCTATGATTTTTGTATTCTTAAGCCCTGCATTGATAATGTCCATTCCATGAACTTCTACCAACTGGGACTCAATCATAGCCTGCTCGGTTGCAACCTTCTGCACGTATGCGGATGTAGAGGCACCTCTAATGTAAAATATCAGATAAAGTAAGCAAATGAGAAACCATCAAACATACGGAGACGAGAGTATCCGTAGATTTCTATTGTGCAAGTCCTGTAACTCACGTACGGACATTTCTGTGATCGGGCGTGGTTTAGGTCTCGGAGGAGCACGAAAACCTGGTGGTATCGTTGATTTACGACGCATGGCTGTAGAAGATCCTAAAGTTGAACTTGTCCTACTAGTTGGAGAACTTGGGGGAGAAGACATGGAGTTGTGATTAGGCAGGAAAACACCGCTCCAGCCTCATTTTATACGACTTTGCACACTGCGAAACTTCCTTTTTTGGACATCAATAGGTTCCCACTATCTTATCTTCTGGTGCAGCGTGCTTAGGCATTCGACAGCTTTGACAATCGTGACTCAGTATATACTACTACTGGCAGATTCGAACAACAATACAGAATGTTACAAATACAATGTTACATGAACATGTCGCCCTATAACGGCAGTAAGTAGAAGTTGCGCAGAGACAGCTCGATTGGGTTTACTTACCGCACCGGGAGGCATGAATTCGTCATTATCGGGACCGTAAAGATTTCCTCCGCCAGGTACGTTACCTCCTCTTCTGGGGCCAAAATTTCCGGGGAAAACTGGTCCCACAGGGTCAAACCTAGCACCTGGAGGTGCCCCCATGGGCGGCAAAAAACCGTCTCCGCCCCAGGGACCACGGATGCCTGGCATCCCCTGGCCTCTCCTACCCGAAAAGATGGGATGATCGGGACCGACATACATACCATCACCATTGTCAGGTGCGAAAAGTGGGGGTGGCTGGAACGAACCACCTGGAATGGGATCCAGATCTCGCCTCCCAATTTGAAGAGGATTGCGAGGCCCGATATGAGAGGGATGGTATGGAAACTCTTCATTGGGATCAAACCGCGGAATTTGGGGTGGTGGCTGAACACTGGTAGAGCTGCGGGAGGTATCAACAGAGGACACATGCGTTTTCTCATCAGCTTCTTCTATATATCCATCTTTCCTTAGACCTGGCACAAGCTTTTGAATTATTTTGAGTTTGTATTGGGCGACAAAGTCTGTAATACGATTTGAGGAGATGAAGCAGTGCACAAGAGGCGTTTCGGAAGTCCCGACGTCATATGGAAAAGAAGACGGCGAGGTAAAATCCTCTGTAGATATGTCCAAGGACGTGGTTTTATCATTCTGCTGAGTTGTAATTGACTGCGCGCTAGATTTGACCCGCATCAAGTACGCACCTCGACAGCAATGGCATTGAATAGAGTGCGAGAGCCTAGCTTAGATATCTTTACAATAAATTCAAGGCTGCTCTGCTCGTGCTTGTATCTGAATGTATAGTTCCCCGGACCGTTTTCCTTCCATTCAGGAGGAAGGGTATTAGTAGGATCGGGCGATGTAGACGACGATTCATCCACAGCAATCAAACGGAAAGCCAAAGCAGAAAAGATGGAATGAGACAAAGCAGCAAGAGCATCCTGAGGCTGTCGAAGTTTCTTATCGGCTGATGGGAGAAGAGTAGGTAGTAGTGATATCAAAGCTGAAGCGTCAAGAATATTGGCCATGGTGGTAGAAGACACAATATCGAAGTCACTCTTGCGCGTCATTATCAGCTGAACCGGGCCGAAAAGAGCCGGGAAGGTCAGAGACTCCTGAACCAAGCATGAACAAACACCACCACCTTTCCTTCACTCCTCCTCAACAGAATGGTTCGCAGGGATAGGTCGTATTCACCGGACTCTTCTAATAAAAGGGTAAGACAATCTCATCGTTCTTCACCCCGGTCTCCGTCGCCAACGAGGCGCAGTACCCAAAGGTCCAGCAACAGATCCAGATATGACGATGACAGGGACCGAGAATGGGATCGAGAAAAGGATAGAGACAGGGAGAGGGATAGACCAAGGGATAGAGAAAGGGATCGGTATCGAGATGATAGATATAGGGATGACCGGAGACGAGATTACAGGGACGACAGACGAGAAGACAGGAGAGAAGACAGAAAAGACGATAAACGTGACGACCGTCGTCGTTCTCGCTCGAAGGAGCGGCGCGCAGCCCCTCCGACTCCTCCTCGAACTCGAGTCCCTACTGGCGCCACTCCGACACCCCCTCCCGAAGACGAAGCTGTCAAAGCGAGAAGAGCAAAGTTGGAAGCATGGAAGAAGAACCGAGAAGCCCAAAAAGCGCTTGGTGAAGCTAAAGCAAAAGCTATGGCTCTTGCTGGAAAATCTGCGCCAGGTATGCCTCAGTCCTCTATCATCTCAGCTTCTAGATTTCACATCACTTGATCCATTTGTTACAGTGCCCGCAGAAACCGCTTCAAAACCCCTTGGTCAACTGAATCGCTCGGCACTTACTGGCCTTGGCCTCAAAGGGCTTCCTCTGAAGCCCGAGTTCACGAAATCAGCGGTAGCTTCTTTGGATGATGCAGTCGAAACCAAGCGGAAGTTGGAGAAGTTGGAAGATATGCCTGCTATAGATATGACAATGGCCGAAGGTGAAGCCAGTGTTGGAGACCTTGAGGTTGACGATGATGACGAAGAGGCGAATAGAATGGATCAGGCCTTGAAGAAGAAAGCCGGAAATACCATGGATGTTGATGAAGAGGAAGAGGACGACCCTCTGGATGCGTTCATGAGCGGTGTCAAGGAGGAGGTGAAGAAGGTGAACATGGAGGATATGAAGAAAATGGTTGGAGTGTCCAATGGTCGTCTTAGCAAACGTCTTGACCAAGGAGATGACGATTTGGAGGACCTTGTCGAGTCTGCTGCACCCGACGAGCTCGACGCTACCGATCTAAATCCCGAGGATATCTTGGCTTTGGCAGCGAAGAAAGCCAAAAAGAAGGATCTAGCTGCGGTCGATCATTCGCGTGTCAAATACGAACCTTTCCGCAAAGAATTCTATGTACCTCCCCCTGATATTGCTGCTATGACTGACGAGGAGGCAGATCTTCTCCGACTTGAACTCGACAGCATCAAAATTCGCGGAGTCGATTGTCCCAGGCCTGTAACGAAATGGAGTCACTACGGGTTACCCGCTAATTGGTATGTCTACATCGTCGTTTGCCTTTAAGCACTTACGAATACCTCTTTCCTTCAGCCTGGACGTCATTAAGCGGCTGAACTACACAGCCCCAACGTCTATCCAAGCCCAAGCTATACCTGCCATCATGTCCGGCCGCGATGTGATAGGTGTTGCGAAAACTGGCTCCGGGAAAACAATCGCCTTTCTTTTACCTCTCTTCAGGCACATTAAAGACCAACGTCCTTTGGAACAGATGGAGGGACCGGTAGCCATTGTCATGACTCCTACTCGTGAATTAGCAGTTCAGATTCACAGGGAATGCAAGCCTTTTCTGAAAGTCATGAACTTGCGGGTAACGTCCTTTCATTCTTCGTACTCGTAATCTTACTAAATTTCGCGTGCTTTGCGGGCGGTCTGTGCATATGGTGGCTCACCTATCAAGGACCAAATAGCTGAGCTGAAGAAGGGCGCCGAAATTATCGTCTGCACTCCTGGGCGTATGATTGACCTTCTTACTGCCAATTCTGGTCGTGTCACGAACCTGAAGCGAGTGACATACGTTGTACTTGATGAAGCTGACCGCATGTTTGACATGGGTTTCGAACCTCAGGTCATGAAGATCGTCAACAACATACGACCGGATCGACAAACAGTATTGTTTTCTGCTACGTTTCCTAAGCAGATGGATTCTTTGGCCCGAAAGATACTTCGAAAGCCGCTGGAGATCACCGTCGGCGGTCGATCTGTGGTTGCTGCTGAAATTGAACAGATTGTAGAGGTTCGGGTTGAGGATACAAAGTTCACGAGGCTGCTGGAAATTCTTGGCCAGATGTATAACGAGGACCCTGAATGTCGAACCTTAGTGTTTGTTGACAGACAGGAAGCTGCAGACAATCTTCTTAGAGAGTTGATGCGGAAAGGGTACTTATGCATGTCTCTACATGGCGGCAAAGATCAAGTCGATCGAGATTCGACTATCGCAGACTTCAAATCTGGGGTGGTCCCCATTGTCATTGCTACATCTGTTGCGGCTAGAGGTTTAGATGTCAAACAGCTGAAACTCGTCATTAATTATGACGCCCCCAATCATATGGAGGACTACGTTCATCGCGCCGGACGGACAGGCCGTGCAGGGAATAAAGGGACGTGCGTTACGTTCATTACTCCGGAACAGGACCGTTATTCAGTGGACATTTTCCGCGCGCTGAAAGCGAGTAATGCTGCCGTGCCCAAAGATCTTGAAGAGCTTGCTAATGGTGAGTAGCACTTCACCTTTTTTTAAATCTGGCGCTGATATAGTTCGTAGGCTTTTTGGAGAAACTCAAATCAGGTAAAGCACAAGCTGCTGGATCCGGCTTTGGCGGTAAAGGCCTAGACAGGCTCGACAAGGAACGCGATGCGAAGGAGAGGGCAGAACGCAAAGCATACGGCGAGCCAGAGGATGAGAAGACAGCTGCCGCGCCAGAGGAGTCCACTGCTGCTACTGCTACTGCAAAAGCCACAACGACCGATGACATGACGTTTGGCAACTTCAAAGTTGAGATCAAGCGTGGTCCAGCGCCAGACTCTTCAAAGGGTCTTTTGGGCGTTGGAGGTGCAGTTGCCGCCGCCAGACGGCTCGCGCATGCTAAGGAGGAGGAAAGACTGCAGAGTCAGATGCGGGCTGCTGAGGAAGCTGCTGCACGCGCTGGGAAAGACACAGCTGCTCACAAGCAGGCTCTTAGCGTCGTAGCCAAGCTCAATGCGCAATTACGTGCATCTAAACTCGTGCTGCAATCACAGTTACAACTAGAGAACAGCACCGACAGGAAAGGCAATCCTGACTCTACCGACTTCCATGCAATCATACCTATCAACGACTATCCTCAGAAAGCCAGATGGCGAGTCACGAACAAGGAGACTATGGTTCAGGTAAGCGCTTAGTCGTACTATTTGTTGTTTCTCCTTTGCTAATAGTCAATCAGCTCATTGATATGACTGGCGCCTCAGTGACTAATAAAGGTATGACTATCAAGAAACTTCATCGCCTGTTGCTAATGATTGCCCTCAGGTATTTATTATGAGCCGGGCAAAGAACCACCCCTTGAAGGTCCTCCCAAACTCCACCTTCTTGTCGAGTCAAATGAAGAGTACAGGGTAAGAGTCATTTTTCTTGATGTTGGTTCCACTTACACCTTCACAACCAACAGGGTTGAGCAAGCAGTTAGGGAGATCAAGCGCTTGCTTATTGAAGCCTCAGCAGCAGCGCTGCAAGCCGAAATGCGTAATCCTACAGCCACATCAGGGAGATATAGTGTAGTGTAAGCAATACCTGATCGAGTTTAACTTATAATCGCGCAACAGATAGCATGCAATACATCATTATAATACAGATGCTCAAAGAACCAAACTTTCAAAACTTGTGTGACGTACATACTCAACGTAGTCCAAACGTTCTGGATTTGAGGCCATTAGTACCCAGACTTGCTGCATGGCCAGACTCCTTCACTCGCTTCTCAACCTCTGTAACCTTGCTCTCCACCTCCCGAACAGCTCCATCGATCCATTGTAGACTCTCCAAGTGGCTACTCAAGATTTGCGATATCTGTGTCATCGGGTCCTCCAAGTTATCGGGCGCTGAAGGCATGGAAAGACTATTGACAGACTCTATCATCTGCGTGAGGGAGCCTGAAAGATCATCGAGGTGCGTATGCAAGTCGGTCGCAAGCATGTAGCTGTCGTTCAGAGCGGTCAAAATGAGAAGGAATCGTTCGAGAAAGAAGGAACCGTAGTTTTTATCTCTTTCCGTATCTGCCGGGCCAGTATCAAGTGCCCGAAGGCTCCCTCCTTGTGCGCCAAATATCTCTTGAGTGACTTTCTCATAGGCATCCAAGGTAACACTAAGGTCTTTTTGTTGTTGCTCGATGTGATTCAGCGACTGGTCCACCTCGTTTTGCTCCCGCTCGGCAGCCAGCACATGACTGTACAGCGTCGCCACCTAAAGTATATCTTTCATTCACAACACAGATAGTGGCTCAGAAACCGACATACATTGTTACCGTTCTCGATGAGAGCACGATCCCACATGGATACCTCCGCAGCAAACTTGTTGAACTCTCGGACATGAGTCTCTAGTTCATTCGACCACTTGTTCACGATTTCTTCTATTGTTTTGCCTCGGAGCATAGATGGCGGAGGAACTGCTACTGCAGGTGTTGTAGAAGTTGTACCAAGTGAGGTTGAAGCTTACATCCAAGATCCGGTGAGAAATCAGAAAGACACAAAGGTGGAGATCACTCTCACCTCCCGGCTTGTCACCTTCTTTTGATGGCGCTGTGGAAAAACCCAAACTACCGGTGACTGGTATAAGGAATAAGAAAACTGTGATAATGAAACGAAAGCTCTTCACACCTGAAGAAGCAGTATCCTTTTTCTCCTCAGGTTTGCTTGTACTTGTACTAAACAAGCCGCCCGTGGCAGGGGTTGGAGCTTAAAGTAGAAAGTTAGATCAAATAGCATTACTGAAAGTCAACATACTAGATGCCTTGTCATCTTTCTTCTCAGCAGGTTTAGGCGTAATACCAAAGAGTCCTCCAGATGGGGCTATGATACAAGAGCATGAGTCAGGAAACATTGCAGCGGGTAAAGCAACGTCTGTCACCTGGAGCAGCGTCCTTATTTCCCCCGAGAGAGAAGGACGGTGTGCTACCAAGAGCCGGAGTCGTAGCTCCACTTGTGGACGGTGCAGATTTTCCAAACAGGCCACCTCCAAACATACTGGAGCCAGGAGTTGTTGTCGAAGTTGACGCCGTTGCAGTGGATGCTGCATTATCTGCTGGCTTTGGAGGAACGCCGAATAGCCCACCAGCAGCCGGTGTCGAAGAATCTATATGTGCTATCAGTAAAGAAATGGATCAGTCAATGCCAGAACGTACTATTCGTCGGTTGGCTGAAAACTGGAAACATTTTTTCAGTACCATCCGTCTGAGCTACCAAAAACGAGATACTGACAAGATGAAGCACCGGGTTTTGAAGCATCTTTGTTCGCTTGATCGGTGGGTTTTGGAAGAGTAAACGAGCCTCCCCCAAAAAGTGAATTAGGAGGAGCAGAATTGGTGGACGTAGATGCTGTAGGACCAGTATTATTCGTGCTGAAGGCAGGAGCCGCCGTTCCACCACCACCACCACCAAAGAGTCCACTTCCCGTCCCAGCGTTGGTTGCTGCACCCCCACCAAAAATGCTACTCCCAGCAGGTTTGGCTGACGACACCAGATATAAGACTATCACAGGCAATGAAGATGGATGGCTCACCTGCAGCATTGCCGAATATACTCGATCCCGTGGAGGCGGTGGTATTGTTATTATTCCCGAAGAGACCTCCCGTTCCTGACTGGCCTGAGGTACCTGCGTTGTTTCCGAACAAGCTCATGCTGGACAAGCGTGAGGGAGCGACAAAGGAAAATGAATATGTTGAGGAAAGTCGACTCGACGCGTCCGTGAGCAAGGTTGTGGCGCGGACAAATCCGAGTCGCGGAAAAGCTGACGCTAATTCTACCTCTTCAAGACGAGTGGCCAGAATTGAACAGATAGTTCGCAACAGTTGAAAGGAATAAGGCTCGTAATATTGAACATTCTAATAGATGATACTTGGTAGGAAAACTAGATAGATTTACGCATTGCTTTCGAGAACCAGAACCGAAGCTCCACCATCCACAGTCAAACGCTTTCGAGTTTTTATCAAGATATACTTACGTCCAAAATGTGCAATGTTCCACCGTCGTAGTGCACCGTCATTCAAGTCCTTCGTTGGAGGGAACACCCCCAAACCAGACGGAGCCAGTACAATCGCTTCTCCAGTCTGAAATTTAAATCGTTAAGTCTACTTCAAACGTGATGAAAATTCATTGTCTCGCCTGCAACTTCACCACTCTATCAAAGGCTTCACTATTGGAGAAGTCGGCAGAAACATGCTTCTCCAAATGAGCCCACCAAGACGGCGAAGAAAATCTGTGAAGGATTGCAACTGTACAGAGGTCTAGCACGACCGGAGGGACAACAGTGGGCTCTGTTAGAGTATGGTTATTACCTCTGGCAGCAGCAGCATTGAATTCATTTCACGGACCTTGGGTGCTGATGATGACACGCATTGCTAGATGTCGTTGTTGCCTCGTAAGACTCAGCAGGGCACTGGTCAAGCCAGATGAGCCATTCTTCGCAGACAGGTACTACACAAGCTGCTATCAATCTGTGGCAAATCATCAGACTGGATGATGCACGTACTTTGTGAGCCTCATCAACGACTAGGACCTTGCCTGTACGAACTTCTGCCCGAACAAAAAGTCGGGTTATGACTTCAAAAAGTCCACAAGCTGATAGAGGATCAATGAATGGATCAGATAAATCAATAATGGTAAGCTCTCCGGCCCTGAAACGACTACGTTTAGGCAATGCTCCGAATCCGCTTTTCTTTCCAGCCATGAATGAGTTCAACAGTGACATCCGTTGCTCAAGGCCAGTCATTTGGCTGGGATTGAAGTTCTTCTTCTTCTTCTCCAGCTCACGCATGAAAACTTGGTATGTGAATGATTCTCCGAGGTCTCTTAAAATGGACTAGAAAGGTAGAAATAACCATGGATCAGCGAAGAACAAAGGCTCTAGAAAAAACGACTTACCAAAATGATTTGTATATATAAGGGAGCATTCTCAGACGAACCAACAGCCATCATAGATAAAAAGGCTTGCGCATCCAACTCAGATTCATTGAAAGATAATGGTTCAACGGTCACGTTCCCCCGTTCCATCAAAGGCGCATAGATGGACCTCATCCTGTTGAGGGAGGACTTCGAAACGTAGACGGTCACAGGCGGGGGTTTTACCGTTTTGTTGTCCGTGATGCCCACCCAAGCTGCTTCGCAAGGACTCGAGCCTGCACCTCCTTCGCCGAAATGAAGAACTAACCCGCAAAGCGGTTTTTGAAGTGAGCCCACCGAAGGACAGTCGACGAGGAACATGTTCTCTAACATGACAGAGACAGTGTGTGATTTACCAGAGCCTAAAAACAAGCATGAGGTAAACTCAACTGTTGTATTAGAACAAGAATTCGAGAGCACTATGACCTTGAACACCACAAACCACAGCAGAGAAGGGTGCATTCTGTACTCTACGGTTGACCTGAATGCACTTAGTTCGGACGACTGGACAAGCTCACCGTATTCAGGTACAAACGAGGGTCGTTGAAATGGTAGACAGAAGACTTTGCGCTACCATAAATTCAGAAAACACCCAGCGTTGATGATCGTGTTCAGAAACCAAAGATACTCACTGGCATGATGTCACCTTCCCCAGCACTCCGTATTGTGTGCAGATATTGCTGGGATTCCTCGCGTACGCGCCCCGCGTAAAGAGCGGAGCATTTGTGAGGTCGTGAACCTCAATCAGGTCGGAGACTTCCTGCTGTGACTGATTCTCTAACAATTGCCATTCTGCCTGCAAAGAGAATCAAATGTCAGTTTTGGACATGATGGACTCACTGACCTTGTTGCAATCCTTTTCATCAACGACCATACCTGCAGAACCCAACACAGAAGTTTCTGACCAAGTGTGTTCTGCGTGGCCCATCGTCACATCAAAGATGGACACGACTGGTGTATCGTCTTTCTTGATTGGCATTGACTAGATACCGGAATATTGTGATTGAGAGAGAGTTCGCAATGAATCGTTCGTGGGGCTGAAACGACTTATCCGAGGCTAATATATACTGTGCCTAGTCCGATGGGGAGTATGAGTGTTCCATTACTAACTCAGCATACTGAGTATATTTTTTTTTGATCGGTTGCTTCGAAAAGACAGCAGTGATTGGGGTGCATAATGAAAAATCTTCGAAAATATGAAGACTCCGAGGAATTGAGCAGCCTGGCAAGGGCATGAATCATGCCAAATGTGGCCTACACCGTAACGGGAACAGGAATGAGATACGCACAGCTAGCAATGAGGACAGATATACCGTATAATTGCCTTCTTCGTCTCACAAACTCGGCCATGAGGCAAGGCGACCAGCAAGCGACCTATAATAGCCTTAAAGAACTTAAACTTAAAGGGACCGTCACCTTGTGGATCAGACGTGTTTATTACGTAACTTATTTCACTGTCAATACTTGATCTTCAACTCGTTGCACACCATGGCTCTTTTCGATGTTCCTGGTTGGTCTGTGCAAGCTGACACCGTGGAAGATGTTTCTTCAGGCAGCTCGAAGAAAAGGAAACGCCCTGCAAGTGATACAGGCTCCGATAACAGGATGCATTCCGCAGAAGTCAATATTGAAAAACTCATGAAGAAGCTGACTGGAAAAACCTCTCGTAATAAAGGTGGCCCAAAAGTTTCGAAAAGTGGTAGCCCTGGACCCCAGAAAACTAAAAAACGGAAGGATCAGAAGCCCAAGAAGAACGACGAGGAGCTGAAGAATAGTATTTCTCTCCCTATGCCTTTAAAGGCTCTCGAAAAAAGTAGTGCCTCTACTTCACGACCGACCAAGAAGGCAAAGACAAAGCACGAGTCTCGCACATCTCAGGAAGCTCCTGCACCCATCGAGGAGCCCGATCCGAGTTCCTCGGCCGGTTTGACGAGCATGCAGAAGAGTATGAAGCAAAGCTTAGATGGGGCACGCTTCAGGTGAGGACGGCACGCAATCCTGCGTGTAATCCTGCATGTGAAGCGCAATGCTGATCGGTGTACTTCACAGGTTGATCAATGAAAAGCTATATAAAAGCGACAGCGGTGAAGCCCACCGCATGATGCAAGATGAGCCCGTGGTATACTCTGAGGTGAGAGTTCCGACAGCCCTCTTGTCTCATGCGCTAGATTACCTTCACAGTATCACAACGGATTTCGTCATCAAGTACAGTCTTGGCCCACGAATCCTGTGGACCACTATGTTTCAACGTTCTCGAAATACGCCCCAAAAACTGTCATTGCAGATTTGGGCTGCGGAGATGCAGCGATTGCCCGAGCTCTCGTTCCGAAAGGAATGATTGTCTTATCCTACGATTTAGTGTCAAACGACGCATTCGTCGTTGAAGCTGATATATGCGGAAAACTGCCTCTTCCAGGCTCCGAAGATGCAGACGGAAAAAGTAAAGGACAGGGCCACATAGTGGATGTCGTTGTATTCTCCCTCAGTCTCATGAGTACGAACTGGCCGCAATCAATACGTGAAGCCTGGAGGATCTTAAAACCTGAGTATGTCAGCCACAAATTTTCTTCCGAGCTGATGGCTGAGTGTCTTCCCTCAAAGTGGAGAGCTGAAGATCGCTGAAGTTGCAAGCCGTTTCTCAAAGGTGGAGGATTTCACTTCGCTCGTCGCTTCATGTGGTTTTCGCTTGAAATCTAAGGATGGTCACAAATATCTTTAATCGCGTTGTCCAGCAAGCTCAATGAAATCAGGATGATCGAAACACGCACTTCACGTTGTTCGAGTTTAAGAAGGTTCAAAGAGATATCAAGACCAACGAGCAGTGGGCAGAGATCTTAGCTAAAGGTAGTATTCTGAAGCCATGCGAATATAAACGTCGATGTACGTCTCTTCCTGGCTTTGCGTAATCCAATGATACTAACATACATGTTATCCAGGAATACAGACAATGTAGAGTTCTAGATTAATTGCGCGGTTGACACAGGCTGAGGGGCCCTAGAATCATGTACGGATCGTATTGAAAAGCCGATCTCCCTGATAGAACCACCATTGATAAGACTCTAAGTGATACAGACTTAAAAGAGGCTCACCGTGTCGCCTAGACCGGGGCTGATCAAACCGTCTGTGGTCAAAGTATCGTCGATGCCGGCGACCCAAATCTGCGACAATCGTCAGACAACCAGACATTGAAATGTCAAATACTCCTACTTCGAGATTGGGATGTTCAGCTTGAACGTGTTTCAGTCCTTGCTGCGAAGCCAGAACACAAAGCAACTTGACCTTCTCGACTAATCGTATGATCAAATCACCTATATAGGAAACCAAACACGAGATTTTACACATACCAGGAATACCCCAGTCCATGATCATGGTCAGCGCAGCACACGCTGTACCTCCAGTGGCAATCAGCGGATCCAGAAGATACACCATATCAATAGGTGGTGAAGGAGGAAGCTTTGAGTAGTCTGTAATACGCATCAGAACGGACGTACTAACTTGTACTTAGGACTGACATTCAACTGGCTGAAGAGTGACCTTCTCCCTGAACAGTCCGAGATGATACACAGGCGCGGAGCTGGAAAGAGTGCCGAATACAGTTGAACGAGACAATGACAGTTTCAGCCAATTAAAACATACGGAAATAGAGTTAACTATAGGAATGATTAGAAAATAGCTCACTAAGTATAGTTCACAAGACCATACCAGTGCATCCGTCATTCCTAACCCAGCTCGCAGAATCGGGGTCAAACCAATTCGCGGTTTTATCACAGTGCCTTTGAATGGAGCGATGGGGGATTGCTACATGACTTAGTGTAAGGCTATGCAAATCATGATCCTAAAGATGCACGTACGCCATCGAAATAGCCCTCTTCCAAATCTCTTGACGCCTCCAAGCCCAAGATGAAACTAATGTTATGTATGCCCTATCAAGGCGAATCAGGATAGGTTCTGGCCTTGCAAGACACAAGCCAATACTTCACGGAATTCCTTGGAGGACGTACTGGTCAATCTGAGCTTAGAAAGCTCTGCATTTACGATAGGATGGGATAATTTGTTGACTCCAGACATGAGGAACTTGAGGCAAACCGCTAATCAGCTTTCCGTTTCAAGCATCGTGCCGTGCAGCTCGGACCGACAATGAGTTAAGTAAGCACTCCGTGTCGGCCCGGTAACGCAATGTTGCTCTCAAAATTGCTCATCCGAGTTCCTCCAGTGAAAATACAAATTTAAAGTATGCCGGATTCAAAAGTTCTCATCATTCATCCATGGCGGTCGATACACTCGGAAGCTCTACGCCTATCTCACTGTCATCCTCAGTGACCTTAGTGTCTCCAGTTTCGCCCAAATCAGGGGGTTTTCTCGACACTACGTTTGAGCAAATGCTGCAGAATCCTAGTATATCTGCGTCCACCGTTGTGGAATACATTGCTTCTAGAACGAAGTCAACATCATCTGTCTATATCTATGACCTCGCAGAGCAAGCTGGTTTCGGCTCGCTGACTAAAAGTTGGTCGAAGTCGCAGAAAGGAACGGCTCAGGTTATCGACCTACAGACTAGAGCGGGTGCAGGATTGAGCTTGGTCGGAAGGCTTTCAGAGGGGACAAGCTCGGACTTGATAACTGGGGCTGTTCTGACCGCCTTCACCACTCCGCATGGTCTGGCTCTCATGGCTCCTGCCTTGTCCTCCCTTCCTCCTCCTAGTCCGGCAAGCAGACTGATTATTCAAGTGCCCACCATCACTCCAACTGGAGAGACCTTTGCCCTGTCTCCTTCGGTGGCATCTTTTTCTACTGTGCTACCAATTCTTCCGCAAAATATCGTAATTCTAGCGTCTGCTACCGCTCAAGAAGCCATCCATTTTGCACAACTGTCCTATCAGCTCACTGGATCTCATGTCATCCATCTTTTTGACCACTTCAGCTCTTCTCGCGAGACAGGATCTACTTATCTTCCTCTGCCCGAAAGGGATCTAGGGAGTGTTTCCGTTGCGGAAGCAGTTACACGGGCAGGATACTCGTTCTTTGAATACGCGGGTGATGCGGATGCTCACACAGCACTGGTTGTGTTGAACGGCCCCCTTGCTCTTGCGGCAAAGTCTATTGCTGGTAAAACCAAAGGTTTTGCAGTGGTCTCTGTCAAAGTCCTTCGGCCGTGGGATGAGGCAGCACTTCGAGGAGTTCTTCCCAAAAGTGTCAGAACTATACATGTCCTCGACGATGTTCCCAACGCGGCCACACAAGGTTCACTGTACATGGACGTTTTTAGCGCGCTCATCGAAGACATTGGCAAGCTCTCTGTTCACTCGCATCGTGTCACTCCCGCCCAAACACTTGGATACTTATCGCAACAGAACTCGTTTTTCCACTTCTTGGCCACTCTTGTACCACATCTGGGAACCTCTATTACTAGCTTGTTCCCTCAGAAATTGAAACAGTTGCTATTTTTCAGCACTCCTAACACATCTCTTTCGTCACTCCCATCGCTCATCGACAACACGCTCTCTCCCAGCAAAACTATATCTAGTAGGCTCCTGACTGACCACGACGTCTTCAGCAGACGCGGTGGGCTTTCAGGTCATCGTCTCTTGTTATCGCCGAAGAATGATCCCCTTAATGATGTACCCATTCCCGTGGTCCTTCCGTTTGACCCAGAATGTAACGGGCAAGTGGACTTTTTAGCTGTATTAGATCAAACGATCCTCAAGTCGCATTCGGTTGTCAAGTATGTCAAAGCAGGATCCGTCCTGTTAATCGTCACTTCTTGGACCGCTGAAGAGCTTCTTTCGAATCTTCCTGCACAAACTTCTTCACTTATCTCGACGCGAAAAATTCGTGTGTTCATCCTCGATGCCAACGCCGTCGCATCAAGCCTGTTTGGTGCAGCAGGACCTATTCACGACGCTTTTGTCAACATCGTGGCGTACCTCGCATTCATGAGACTGTATCTGGGCAGTGCGGCAACAGAGGAGAAGGTACTGAACCTAGCTCGAGGTACCTATGGCGAAGCTGTAGAGGATATAGAACTGTATAAAGTCAACTCTCGTGCTTGGTTAGCATTAGAAGAGGTAGACGTCTCAGAACCCTCGATTGACTTGGACGAGCGCGCAGCGCCGCTGAAAGAGTTCGAGTTCAATGCAATCGCTATAGAGACCGAGGAAGGAGACACCATTGTGAACGGCGCTAGATTAGGCTCTTGGCACGATGCTGCCAAACATATCCTTTTCCCCGCTGTTTTCACGCCTTCAGTTGAAAGCGATAACAGTGAAGAATTTGCACAAAATCCTGCCCTTCGGCCTGAAATCCCTGATCGCACTTACCTTGTTACATGTACTGTGAACCGCCGATTGACGCCCAAGGAATATGATCGTAATGTCTTCCACCTCGAGTTCGACACCTCGGGGACAGGACTGAAGTACGCGATTGGCGAAGCACTGGGAGTACACGGTTGGAATGATGATCAGGAGCTTCACGAGTTTTGCGAATGGTATGGCGTAGACCCGGACCGTCTGATCACTATTCCTGTTGTCTCCGGTGAGGAGAAGCTGCACACGCGTACTGTTTTCCAAGCATTGCAGCAGCAAATCGACATCTTTGGACGCCCCCCTAAATCCTTCTATACGGAACTCGCGTCTTTTGCTTCGAACAGCGTCGATAGACACGCCCTCTTATTCATCGGCTCCGCGGAGGGTTCCGCAATGTTCAAAAAGTTATCCGAAAAGGATACCGTGACATTTGCAGATGTCCTCCGCATGTATCCGAGCGCGAAACCCGGCATCGAGATTTTGTGTGGGCTCGTAGGAGACATCAAACCCAGACATTACAGTATTGCCAGTGCGCAGAGCGTAGTAGGAGATCGGGTCGATCTACTTGTCGTCACTGTGGATTGGGTCACTCCTAGTGGTAAGTCGACATCTTTCGAATCCTTACTGATTGGCGCTGACAACCTGCTTCAGGTTCTCCCCGGTACGGACAATGTACGAGATATCTTGCCGGTCTACGTGTCGGACAGAAGGTGACAGTATCTATCAAGCCCAGTGTCATGAAGCTTTGTTTTTCCTATGCTGATCGTTTCGTATTGTGCTCACTTTCTCCCGTCAGCTTCCGCCCGATGACAAGCAACCCCTTATCATGGCTGGTCTGGGAACTGGCGCCGCGCCTTTCCGAGCTTTCTTGCAACACAAGGCCTGGCTCGCCCAACAAGGCAAAGAGATTGGTCCTGTATACTACTATTTCGGGTCCCGTCATCAGTCGCAAGAGTATCTGTACGGCGAAGAGATTGAAGCCTTCATTCTAGATGGCGTCATCACTCGTGCGGGACTCGCGTTCTCTCGGGATGGTCCAAAGAAAATCTACATACAGCACAAGATGCTTGAGGACTCGGAGGTACTTGCACGAATGCTGCGTAATGACAACGGGGTATTCTATCTTTGTGGACCCACCTGGCCAGTTCCTGATGTGTTTGAAGCTCTGGTCAATGCCTTGGCGAAATACAATGGCATGACCGTTGAGTCCGCCGGCGCATACTTAGAGGACTTGAAGGAAGAGGAACGTTATGTTCTTGAGGTGAGTCTGATCGTTAGAATGTGATTGCATGATCGCTCACAGTCACACTAGGTCTACTAACTGCACTTAAAGTATCTTGTCATGCGTACACATGCAATCATTGTAGTTGTGATTATAGAATGGTGATTGATACAGATTACATCTAGGCTCAGGGTATCCTATACCCCTAGTCCGTGCAAGGAAATCGAACATTGTCCGATATCTAAGCAGTTTTCCTCATGCAAACTACCCACAGGTAGTATCCCAACAACCCAAACACGACAAGCCCAACAACACCGGTCACAACGCCTAGTGCAATCTTTCCGTCCGTGTTTAGTGATGAGCTACCACAACCTGCTGAAATAGCCGCATCACAAGGCTGGCCTTTGGGTTTGACTCTGTCGTAAGCTCCGGCTTGCAGAGACGTGAAGAAAGGATCGTTCGTGTCGTTAAACACATGCATAGCAACGAGGGTAAGCATCGGCGCATTGTAGTCCAAAGCAACCTCAGATTGCATTCTAAGCATCATAGTAAGCCCATGCCATGAAATAATACCTCAGATTCTACCCAGTCGCTTCGAATGTCGAAAAACCTATCTAGTGTATCTGGCCCACCGACGACAGCACCGTAAAGGACATATGCTTCTTGCTCAGGGACCGTATCAATATGTGCTATGTCGTTCCCTCCACTCGCCATTGCAGAGTGCGGATTAGAGGGGGAGTTGGGATTAGAGCCCACGATGTAAGGAACTAAGAATGAATCGCATCGGTCGTGGAGGCACGTTGAAATAATAAATAAACGGACCTGACATAGGATTTTTTCCCAGCACATAATCTACTTGAGCTTGGGCATAGTTCTGTTGCGTACGGTTAACAAGCCCCGACAATGGCGGAAGAGAACTTACCAGGTAGGATGTCTTCTTCTCCAGGCTTGAGGCTATTCGAGCGTATCTTGTCAAAAGCATGGCGGCATTCAACGCGGGATTGAGACTGGCGTCGTCTGAGTCACCATTGTAGTATAGTAATCCGCCTATTCATCGTTCAGCAAATATCTCAGGCTAAAGAGGGACTGGAACTACCATTCGTCGTTATTGCTGGACCTTTCTCATCAACAATTCGGTCAAAATACCTTTCGCATTCGGACTGCCATGAGGAGAGGTTGCCAGCAAAAGTAAAATTCGACTGAGCAATCTGGGCAAACAGGACATATAATCCAGGGGTCTTGGAGTCCCAATTGAACACGGAATTTTGACCTTCCAAACGGTATTGTTGATAGTAGCTCTCGGCTTGCTGATAATAGGTGGAAGAATTTGAGGCCAAAGCCAGAAATAGAGCAGCTAATGTAAGTTCATCATCATAGGACGAAGAAGGGTAGCTGTCCGTGACGATAGGTACGGATTGCTGGTAAGTCATCATACCGCCTGTTGCGTTTACGGCAAATGTAAACAATTTTTGGGCATGCGATAGAAGTGTATTCGCGTAAGTCGAGTTCTGCAGAGAAGCAGGCGAAGTGTATGATCCATTGAAGCCTCTGCCTGCGTAAAGACTCGAGCACGCCGAAAATGCAGCTGACACACCCGCAGCTGCATCCGTTCCAGGGTTTGTATTGTTTATCTGGTAGGACGGGCGAGGAGTAGGAATATTCTGATCGCCGCCCCAGTAAGCATTGTCTACACCGGCTATATACAGAGGTTGATCAAGACTCGCTGAATCAGAAGAATCAAATACACGAACTGTCGGCGACTTCAACAAAGAGCGTGTTATCCGAAGGATGTGCCTACATTCAGGACACTCTAAGCGAGGGAACGGGACAAAGGAAACACCAAACAGATACCTTGATCAACCAGTCTAATCCCCAACGTAACATGTCATCTAGGTAAGCCGTTTGGTTGGCTAAATCGTAACCTGCGTGGACGAGAGGATCAAACATCGGGAAGGGGAGACGGCTGAAATGCGCAGATTCTGACCTTGTCCGAAGTCCATGCCACCCCAGCAAATAGACATTAAAGTGAAAGACTATTAAGCAAGCAATGAGCACAAAGATACGTATATGTCAGGCATAATTGACCAACAAGAGGAAATGCCACTTTGATGTAATCTGTCGGGGAAAAGAAACTGAGATAAAGGGTAGCTCAAGAAAGGAAGAGGAGTACCTCCTGCATCATAATATCCTCCTAAAGAGCAAGCATTAGGATACCCTCAGTCGGTTTATGGTTTCACGTACCACTCAAGTCCAAGCCTGCGTCTTTTCCATCATCAAGACAGCTTGAATTCCTCCACGAAACGCGATTAGTAGATGGTAAAGAACCACTCCGCTGAGCTTCATAGAAGTACAAAAGATTTCCAAGTAAAGTAGACCATTGGGTATTAGGATACCCGCCGGAAGAAGTCTCAGTGCCAGATGAAGCATTGGGAGGTAGCCAGGGCGGTTGAGGAAGTGAAAGTTGACATAATATCAAGGGAAACGAAAGCACGGCCAGGAGGAGGAGCGACAGTAACATGCGTGCTATAACGCACGGACCATGTACATAAAAATTAAATACATACTTACTGTACATACGTCATTCCATCGTGGCTGTGCATCACGTAACACGACTACAAAATTGGCACCGCCACCGTTCTTCCTTCAGCAGAACTCTTATGAGCCAGTTCCACCATCTCAATCACTGCAGTAGCCTCTTCCCACTTTACTGCTGGCGTAGCTCCTTCACGTATAGCAGCAGCAAGGTTCTTAAAAAGCTCGACGTAACATCCTGCCTCCCCTGATGGCCAGCTAAGACCACGAAAGAGATCAAGACTTCAGTGTGAAAAAGGCATCAGTAATTCTTACCTAGATTTAGTGACCGTGACTTCATCAGCGCCAATTCTTTCAATGCTTCCCCAGAGCGCCTCCGGTTCTTTTCCGAACCCATCTACCAAAATTTCCTGAGGTTTCGACATGGCTCTTAAGTGACCTTCTTGAATGTCCACTCCATATTTCGTATACGATCCTTTTGTTCCACGAGCGATATAGCGCAGCTGAGGGGACTTGACCGATAGAATGTGTGCACGGAGAATTGCGGTAAATGGATAAGGGAGCGCAGATCCTGCTGGATAATGCATGAATATAGTAAACTACAGTATAATGGATTAGTATAAAATTTGGATGGATGGTATATTACTCGGATTCTTACGCTGTCGTCAACCTTGGGGTTGCCCGCTCCTCGGAGATTTTGAGCAAATGCAGTCAGCTTCTCCGGTCTTCCAAAGAGGCAGAGTGTCTGGTCAATTAAGTGCGTTCCCAAATCAAACAACTGTCCTGCTGCAGGGCGAGGCTCATCCTTCCAGGTCCCTTTGATCCCAGTGCGATAGCGATCGAAGTGTCCAGCATGAGGGTATTTATTCAACAGTAGAAACAAATACATACTGTGACTCGAATTCCACGAGAGTTCCGAGCGACAAGGGGTCCGACTCCGGAAGATCCAGTAATCGACGAAGCGCGAGGAAATCCGAGTCCCATCGTCGGTTCTGGAAAGCATATAGAACAAGTCCTTTGGATTTTGCAATTTCACCAAGCTCTCTCGCCTCCTCAACCGTGGATGTAACAGGTTTATCAACGAGCACTGGCCATATACAAATCGGCACCGCGCTGCAAAATCAGATAACAAGTCTCTGCGACATACCATGTTTTCCGGCCTCCAATGCTGCCTTAGCAAGCGAGAAATGTGTATCATTAGGAGTTCCAATTATGATTAACTCAATCTCTTTGTCTGCTAGAACCTCGTCTATAGTTCTGTAGATTATTGGCGAGACCCCAAATCGTCCTTGTACTCGTCCACCCGGTAACTGTGGTTTACGTTCAAGCACAGCGTGAAGCTTGAATAGCTCAGGAAGAGTAAGTATAAAGGGAACATGAAAATTGAGGCCAGATAGTCCTGTTCCGAGGAGACAAGTCTTTACAGGTTCCATCTTGTTGGAAATTGTAGATCGAAAGAGAAGGATAAGGAAGAGGACTCAAGAGGGCGACTCTGCTTTCGCGGCGCGGATCCGGGCCGGATTATAGATCAGTGCTTACGGAGGTTCCACGTTGACCGTGCAGACCACTCTCCGAACTCTTTAGCCCTTCATCATTCTTCTCCATGTCTTTGGTCCAGCTTCGCGTTGAGCTGCCAACTTACGCTCATTCTTTCACTCTTCAGGTTTCAAATTCATCTACTGTTCTCGAAGTTAAGCAAGAAATTTCCAAGTCGTGCATTGGATCTCCTCGTGTAGAAGGCCAGAGAATCATTTGGAGAGGCCGCTATCTAGCAGATGACGAGAAGCTCGAGGCGCTGTGGAAGGTAAGGATCGTACGTCTTGTATCCATTTCTTCATAACTGACTAGCTTTTCAGTCTCCTGACGAGCCACGTATAATCCATCTCTCCGTACACCCATCTGCGTGGAAGTCCAGCCCTCCTAATGTCACGCAGAAGGCTAACCAATCTGCACCGTCTGCCCCAATGAATTCTGCCCCAAGCAATAATAGGAGTGCATCTCAGATACCTCCCGTGCAGTCAATTGCATCGACATTGCCACCCACAGTGACTGTGACAGCGACACCTACAACGACAACACCGTCGTCGCCACCTCAATCATTGGCTTACGTCCTTGCGAAGCATCGGAAATCTCTTTCCGTGCTTACTCAAGGGAACCCAGTACGAGACGACATCACAGCTGAATCCGAGCAGTCGCGTGCAACAGCTGTGCAATTCGTAGAGAGACACGGGTATTCATGGCCTACAATCTTGGACCAAGCATTTCCACCGTTTGAGCAAGGAGGATTGAAATATGAACGAAAGGTCATCGAGTGAGTCCATGTGCAATATGTTTTGTACTGCAGACACTCATATATACCTAATAGAGGACGACCGTATCTGAGTCTGCAAAACCCTTCCGAGAAGCCTACAGCAGCCCAACTACATGCCCTGAATGTCTTGTCGTATACATTGACTCTTCTCAAACTACCTCGGGAACCCCCTCTTGCACAACCTGCGACACATTCTCAGCAAGTACCGGCACATCTCAATGCGCTCTTACAGCAGATGGGCTTACCACCCATCCAGGCACTTCCTGTTTTGCCGCCTGCTAACCAACGTAACGTTGTTGTAGAGCGCGGGATTCCTATTCGACCTTTCCTCTTCCCTCTCATCATGCTCTTATTCCGCACTCTTATACTTCTCTATTTTGTCGCCCCTGCTAGGAAGCCAGTATTTGGCATCCTCCTACTCGCATGGGTGCTTTATGAGATTTGGCCGCCGATGAGAATTGTGTTTGTGAGGCGTGCCGCGCAGCCCAATCAGCAAGGACATGCTGCTGCTGCTCAGGGAGCGGCGCCCAATGGGGAACAGGTCAATGGAGCGGCCAATGGGCCTCAAGCTAGAGCCGTGCCGAGACCTGATACCGCTGCACAAGCAGGAGCTGCCTTAGATCCATTCGCAAATATTGATGTCGAGGAGGAGGAAGCTGCTCTTGCAGGGCAAGTAGCTCAGGAACCCAGCCTTGGACGGAAGATAATGACGTTCGTAGCGTTGTTTCTCACCACTGTGCACCCCGCTGTTTGGAACCGGAGACGAAGGGTGCTGAGACAACGGGAGGGGAGAATTAGGACAGAAGCAAGTACACGGGAATCTCAGGATGAAGTTGATGATGCTGCTCAGAATGCTAGACGTGCAGAAGCGCGCGCAGAACTGCTTGCTCGGCATGCTAATCGACCTCGATGGATCCAAGATTATATCCATCGAGTTGTTCATGGTGAATGGGTTGACGATTCGGATTGATAAGATACTATTACCCCATACAATATTGGAATATAAACATTGTACTTTTGTACGCCTTTTACAGGAGCTACTTACACAGTCTTCAAAGGGTACTTAGAAAGAAAACAAAGCGCGATAAAGTTCATTCATCCTGAAAAGGATGATTAGATCTCCACGTGACAAGCTATCTCTTCATTATATTACTTCAACCGCGTCTTCAACTTGGGTGGATCAACCCATACTTCTTGTCTTTTTTCCTGCTCTTTCATACAGAATACCGTGGCACAGTCTCCATACTTTTTTCTCTTCGATAATGTCCACGTTCGACTCATTGGTCGCCGACCTTTCTCGTGATGTTCATCGCGCGCAACCGAAGGACGCCCTTCAATTCTGTGCCAACTGGTTCCAGTCTCGTCTTGAAGAACAGAGAACAAGAACCAGGGATACCCTCTCCCAACGTCCTCGCTCTTTCTCTCGAGAACTGCCTACTGAACTCTATGTTGATACTCCACTCAGTGCAGGTGTCGGGCCAGCGCCTGTATCTCCGTTTTCTCGACCATCCTCTCAGCGCACCTCGTTGCGCAACAGTGTTTCACAGAGCCCATTTGGAACGCTCAATGTTCCAGGTAATGCACTGCTATCCGAGGAACCTACACCGCCTGTCTTCAAGGTCGACGGTCGTGAATTACCTCCTACCTCTCCACTCACAACCAATGGCCCAAACCCATTCGCTGGTTTTGATGGTGGCCCGACTGCTTCTTCTTCGATGAACCCTGGTGACTACCTTCATCCCCCCACTTCTGCGATATTTGCACGGCGTACATCTGTCTCCGCGGAGTCGATCGCGGTTGATGGTACGACTGATGAACCTCTTCCAGTATACCCCAAGTCAGCAGATCAGTTGCGTCGCATAAAAGCATCTATTGCCAATAATTTCATCTTCCGTGACCTTGATGAAGAACAAGAGACAGGCGTTCTGAACGCGATGCAGGAGAAGACGACGGCAAAGGACGAAGTGGTCATACGTCAGGGTGATGTTGGCGAATACTTCTATGTTGTTGAATCTGGCTTGTTACATTGCTACATACGGCCTGATCCGTTGCCACCAGCTTGGGCTGCGAATACAGCCCTCAGCCCGGAGGACAAGTTCCTTCAGCCTGGCTATCACCCAGATTATGGCAGGAAGGTCGCGGAATGCAGGCTGGGAGACTCATTCGGGGAACTAGCTCTGATGTACGGACATCCTCGAGCAGCCACTGTTCTTTCGATTGAGGCCTCTACGCTATGGGCACTAGATCGAATTACGTTCCGTACAATTATCCTGAAGGCTGCTCACAGAAGGCGAACGATGTACGAGCATTTCTTATCGACTGTCACCTTGCTGTCTTCGTTAGATGCGGCTGAGAGGAGTAAGATCGCCGACGCCTTGGTGAGTAAAGTGTACATGGATGGTGACGCTGTCGTGAGACAAGGCGAGATGGGAGACACCTTTTTCTTCGTCGAAGAAGGGGAAGCCACTGTCACAAAAATCCAACAAGGGGATGACGGACAGTTGCAGGAACTGACAGTTGGACATCTCAGACAAGGGGATTACTTTGGGGGTGGGTTCCTTCTTTGCATCATTCTCACATCGTAACAGCACTCAATGTTCTTTTATTGACAGAGCTCTCACTCCTGCGACTGGCACCTCGAGCGGCCACTGTCAGTGCAGTAGTTCGCAGAGATCCTTCACAGCCTAAGCTGAAGGTAGCGGCGCTTGATGCACCGGCGTTTACACGATTACTTGGTCCATTGCGGGAGATCATGGAACGAAGAGCCGGTGAACAGTACGGGCCAGGAAGTAGATTGGCGCGGTGATCTTGGTTTACAATTTTTCATTTTGGGTGTACGGTCGTATTCTGTGCACATCCGTGTGTATGTATTATAGGTATTTTGTAGCTTGACAATCAGTAATGTATGTACGGGGCCAATTGTGGACACTTGCAGATTACATTGTTCCGTCCTCCCGTGTGATCGGCACCTCGCTTGATGCAAGTGACCACGAGCGTGTGATGCAAGCGATGAGGTTACTTTTGGTTCTCTAGAGGCTGAAGAATGTCAAGAATCTGAAAGAGAGTTGAAGCGTTGAAGCTGAAGCTTTGAAGACAGAAGTGATAAAGTGACTGTGATAAAGTGGATTCAGATCTCACGTGGAGGAGAACCGCGACGCTTGCTTTGACCGCTGCGGCTCTTGGCAAGTACAGACATATGGCTCCATTCTGGGCTCCATAAAAACTTTCTTATGGAGTCCGCTAAAACAATCACGATGCCAACCACTCTGCTCCACAAGGAATGGAGTGAGAAGAACCGTTAGACGACTTGAAGAAATTAGCTGGCTCTTCTTCAACATCTTTCACCTTTCACTCGCAACTCCTACTGCAAGTTTACTGCTGCGAGTTGCTCATTCGAGAGAAAAAGATCTCATTTTGCTTACAACAGGCCTCTGGCAATCTCACCTTCCTTTGCTTTTTCACCAGTTTACTTATCATGCATGGACAAGATGCCAATATTCTGCAGAGGCAGGACCTCGGACTCGGAGGAGGTCAGTTCAACTTCTGTCTTTCATTTATAGCGACCAGTTTACCCATTCCGATTCTTCAGTCCTTTCGGGTGTGGTGTGAGTGGAAAATCATCTCGTATACAACACCTATCTTTATACACTCCTCCAACAGTGGCGGTGTGAACACGGCCGTCAGTCAGGTCGGCAGCGCCGTTACTTCTGGCGTAGGTGGCGTAGTGTGAGTGCTTTTGAACAGCGCGTGTTGTATATATGCAAATCTCAGAGTGCACTACTATACAGTAGTGGCGCAGGTGCTGCACTCAGTCAGATCGGCGGTGGCCTTACTTCTGGTATTGGTGATATCACCAGTGCACTATCGACACCTACCCTGACATCCTCTTCCTCGTCGACTGCGTCCGTACCCTCCTCATAGTCTTGCTCTCCGTTCTGATCGTTACCCTACAGTCCAACATCGATTTCGCAAAGTACCAGCAGCCAGTACGTATCTGTTTCTAACCGTACCACGCAGCTGACGCATCACGTAGACCAACATCTACTTCTTCTTCTTCACGTTCTACTTCTACTTCTATTTCTAGCACATCCTCATCGTCCGTCGTGCCATCGTCCACGTCGCAGTCTTCGGTTTCTTCAACTTCAATCACATCGACCTTCTCCTCTGCCTCTGTCGCCGTCACTTCAAATGGACCCGTCACAGCTTTTGTAACTGCGTCGTCGGAGGCTCCTGCTGCTACTTCTGACTCTGCCAATCCGCACAAGTCGTTCCTCCAGAACAAGCCACTTGAAGGCTTCGTGTTTTCCCTTGTCGGGATTGTCGGACTCGTTATCATATTCACTATTGGCACATTCACTCTTCGACGTTCACGCAGGAGAAAGCTGTTAAACGAGGCGATGTCCTTCGAGCCCACCGGACACAGTTCATATGGAGACGATATGGAAAGAAGGTTGACCGAGAAAGGCAGGAGCAGCGTTAGCTCTGCTGGAAGTTCGGGCAGTGGTCCTCCTTTTGCAGCCTATGGTGGTATTGCTCCTGTTGATGGCGGTTATCCCGACCAGGCTAGGGTTCGCGGTCCAGGTCAACAGGATCTGATGGGCTACGATCGTGTCGAGTACCCTTATTATGCCCAACGAACAGCCAATCCCACTTTCGATGCTGGTCAGCTTTATTACGAGCCACGCATTCCCGCCTCCACCTACGATGTCAACCAAACGTATGCCGTCAATGGAGCTCCATATCTCAACACGTTTGGTGCAGCCCCGGCTATGCCATCGTCGATGCCATATTCGAACCCCTCCCCGCCCCCAGCCGCTGCTCGTGCTCCTACGCCGCCAGCTGTTGCTCCCGCTTAAGTTCCGCTTGCCAGATGCTGGTCCTAAACTACAGGTATCGTGTTCGTCTATTTCAGTAATATGTATGTGTTTAAGATTCATTTATGGATTTAGATCGCTAGCAACTAGATGTTCTACGCGTTTATTCGCCAAGGATGAAGCATCCACATATACCCGAGCGAGCAAGCTTTCTTCCGTTTTTTCTTCTCGCGCTTTGCTCGCATCTGTTTCGTTTTTCTGCACTGGCAATTGTATCGTTATGCTGTGGAAGTTTCATGTAGATTATTAGTTTCTCTTGCTCTCATCTTGAAGCGGAATGTTTATTACTAAAATCATTACAGCCGTTCGTTGATCGAGTCTAGTTGAAAACGGTGGACGGACTCTCTTTCTCTCTTCATTTGCTCGCTACTCCGTCGGTGTTTGCTGGCAAACACAACACCGAAAATATCAAAGTGTCAAAACCATGCCTGTATTATAACTACTACATATTACCTATCATACATAGTGTTCGTGACCTTCACAAGAAGTGGGTGCATTCCAGTTGAGGATATCTAAGCATTGTCTTTACCATCAACCGAGATGCGGTCTGGCCTCTTTTCCGTCTTTTCATCATTGTCTTCCCTCAACTTTTGCCCAATCTGATGTTCCCTCTTTTCAAGATACCACACGACCCCAGTGATGCCCAATGTCGCCACGCAAATAGCTATCATAGCAATCATACTGTAAATCAAGATGCGAGTGAATACATGTCCAACAGGCGGAAACCTTGACGAAAACCACGAACCCTTTCGTAAACCGCGGGGCATCTGTCGCAGGGTAAAATACGATGGACCACCATGCATTGACAACGTTATTCCACATGCTGGAACCATATAAGACATCAGTCAAACCGCCAAACCTATGAGAACGTACTTCATAGACGCCTATTGAAATGAATGGGATTCATAACGGTGCATTGATTATCAACCATACTCGAAACTCACCAATACAATCGCTCGTTCTTGATCATCATCAGCACATATTTGGTTTGCCCACCTACATTCATTGATAAACATCAAAGCGATAACGAGTCATGCCATTTGACGTACGCAAATGTCGTAGCTTGTCCCGCATATGAAGCTCCGGCTAGGTCTGAAAGCATATTTGGTTAATATGAGAATATAACGCAGTAAATATTACTTACAATATGCAAAGAACTTTAGCCCTATTGGGCTACTCCAGACGAGGAGGCATATACTCGCCACGATACACGCAGCGGACATATAAACCAGCACCGGCCACCTTTTGCGTGTGTAATCTGTCCAGGTAGCACATACCAAGGTAGAGCAGATCCCAAAAGCCGTAACGCCAGCGGGATAGTAATCTATTTGCTCGACAGTGTAGCCTCCGATAGCCTTGAGCCATTGACCCATGAGATTATTCGATCCGAAACTTTCCGTCTCGCCGGAGATCGCAAACTGGAATATCCGTGATTAGAGGGAGTCAACTACGAGAGTGAAACTCACTAGTAGACTGCAACCGTACCATCTCCACCGGCCCAAGACTCGTTTGACCAGGCTCCAGTTTAGGGGAGAACGAGTAACCCGGACATTTCCTTCCAATCGTTCGACTGCAAGTACGCGTTCCTATAGCAGTAAAGGTCAGAACAAGTTATGACACAAGGAGAATACTTTCTTGCCTCTTTTTTGAGATAGAACGCTTTCGTCGTTAAAGGTACGTCTGGGAAAAGCCAGAAACCGTATAACGCGATAGGAAGTGTTATCACGCCATCTATGATGAAGCTGAAAGGTCCGAATCAAGGATCAATTACAATCGGACATAAGAAGAACACGAGAGAAGGGTCACTCAACAGCCAACGCCATCCACTCCTACCCGATACACCGTTCAGATTGCTGAATTACCAATCAGCATCGGCGCATGACTTTGGGATGAATTAGAACCTATAAACACCGCCTTGAAGGACACCCGAAAACCTGCAGGAAAAAGACGTAAATATAAAGGCGTTTACGAGGAAGCGTGATGAACGGATTGACCGACAGGGTCCCTGCCAAACCAGAACTTGTGAAAATTCCAGACCGTTTACCCAGTTCCCCAGGTTTGTACCATCTTGTTTACGCCGGGTAGCTGTCTGTCAGATTGAACGCGAAATGATAGAAATGGCTGCGTACGATCCGAGAATATAATGTGTGCCAACAAAAGTAGAAGCCTCAGCTATGCCTTGGAAGAACCTGATGGCATATATCTGTTCAATGTTGGAGTGAGATTGTCGAATTCAGATGTTGACACATATGACATGTTTGATAAAAATCGAGTTGGGGGGGAAGAACGAAACTTACCTGTTGTACGCTGTGTACTGCGCTTGTGCTGCGAGGCGAGGGAAGAGTAGAAATAGCTCGCTTGAATCAATTGAGACAGGAGATGAAAGTCGTACCAGAAAGTCAACACGCCCCAGATGACTTGCATTGAAGGCAACCAAATACGGGGAGGTACAATCTGTAACATGAGGTTGTCTGGGTAAAACGACGTTCAGAATTGAGTCTGTCTAGCTGGTGAACGACGAGCAATCTCACTAGGAATCATTCCTACGAGGAACACACAAATAAGTATTGATCGAATGGTACTATGCAAGATAGCAACTCACCTACGATGTAACCACATGTGAAAATGGTATTGATTTTGTTGAAATCTGTCCCACCCATGGAGAGCTCTTCTTTCATTCCGGACACATATGCATTGTTCACATTCGAGCGGTCAAGGTCTGGAAGAGAAAATTAATTGGAAATTGATGATGGAGTTGAAGAAAAAGAAGACGCACAATTGGTGAAATAAACAAGACAGCAATAAGAAAGTATAAACCAGTCTATTTTGAAGAGCAGCTTCGCCTCTTCTCTAGAGGACGGCCGATCGCCCCAGAGAACGTTTGCAAAGACAGTCATGGGAGAAAGGATATAAAGCCTCGATCGATCGGCTTAAATTGCCGCCGGTCCGGCCATCAGTAAAAACTCTGAAACTCATATGGCTGCAACTTTTTAGCGGAACCGTTTGCTCGAGATCTTCCGACTCATCTTCGAAACAGGAAAATGCCATAATGCCAAGGGTCAGAACCTGAAAAAGTTCCATACAACTGAGTTATGTTAGCCCGAGTCCGGGCGGCCGGAAGTATGCGTCATCCATGCTTTGTAAGAGTTTTGTGTTTGTATTTCGAATGTGTTTCTACGATGTTCTCTCAGTCAATACTCCATCCATGTTCCTCCACCCTAGCACTGCTGAAGAGACGGATTCTAGCAAAGAGAATAGTAAATGAACAGATTTGACTTCCTCTCGACTGGAAATGCAAGAAAGTCTGGACTCGGAGGGGATGCGAGATTGCCGAGATTACGTCGATTTATCTGAGTCAGTTATGTATTTGGTTGCCGAATTGAGCGGTTTGTGTTCATCACAAATCAAGTCTTCACTGCTGGATAAAACCGCGGGTCATGCCTTGACCGCTCTCGCTTACGCCCCCCAAGCCCTCAATGCGCTACTCCTGGTGTTCCCTCGCTCTCCCCGCTGTCTTTCTCCTCGTCTCCGCAACTACGAGTGCTTTGGACATCTCACTACGGGATGAGCACCATCACAGTCATCATGCTGCTCCTTTGCTCGAGCTGAACGAGACCGAGGTCACCATGTACCATGCACCCACCCCCGAGTCCTATTACACCATAGATTGGGAAGACCCCGAGCATGCTGCTCAACGACATCCTGGCATGATGATCGTGCATGCGACATTGATGTCCCTCGCGTTCTTCGGTGCATTGCCTGTAGGTAAGAAAATCGATCTGTATTCTGCATTGTTTTATGTTTTCTAAAAACGCGTCACTGTCTCTCTAGGAATCGCAATGCGTTCAGTGAATCATGCCTGGCACAAGATGGTGATGATTGCGTTCTATGGGCTTGTTGCTTTGGGCTGTGGGTCGAGCGCGGTATATCGCAAGCTGACTCCCAACATGTGAGTCACGTTCGCCTGTCCCGATTCGGCAGTTAAATTAACTTATTCGATTAAGGTACCAAGGTTCGCTCTCATTAACATTGCTGACGTCAGTTTCCGTCTTTTCCTCATGTTTTTTTCCATATCTTTTTCCAGGCGCAGTCCATGCCAAACAAGGCTACTTCTTCATTCTCATCGCTTTGGCACTTACCACGATCGACTTGCTCAATATCTTCCGTCGCGTCTTCCTCTTTTTCCGTTCTGGCGACAAATTTCGTTTCGTTTCTTTCTGGAAACACGTTGTTCTAGGCAAAGATAACGATGTTTCTATTGGCCTTGAGCCGGAGTACGCCGGCCTTGTCTCAGAGGAACCAGAAGAACTCGATGAGGTCAAGCTGGCGTCTCCTATCTCTCCGCCTCACAAACATGTACACTACGAGAACGAGATCGAACATGACGAAACCGCCCGATGGGCTAATGATGTTCGCCGTCATCGTCGCGACTTTTCTCATTCAGCCGCCTCGGAGGCTACTCTTTTCGGTATGCGTTCACATTCAGACGATACTCTTCAAGATGGGGATGTCAGCCGTACTTCCTCCCCCAGTGCTCCTCTCCTCAAGCGCATTGCAATCGGAGTCTTTGCTACTTTGGAGAGAGTCTTGGTCTTTGGAGGTTTCATGCAAGTCATAACTGGTATCATCATCTACACTGGTGCGTGTTTTTACGCGTCATTCCTTACAGAAATTGACGGTTTTGAAAACCCTGCAGGCGGATGCAGGGAAAATTATGTCAACGGGTGTTTGGCTCATCTGATCAAGGGCGGCATCTTTTGGTCTTACGGTTTAGTTTCGTTTGCGCGTTATCTCGGTGCTTTCGCTGAACTTGGCTGGGCTTGGAACCGTGCCCCTTCTGCTGGCTATCCTAGCGCCGAGTTCGTCGAATCCTTTGTCATCTTCCTTTACGGAATTACGAACACTTGGATGGAGCGATTTGGTGCCAAAGCAGGTGACCCATTTACGACTAAACAAATCCAGCATATCGGTATTGCAGTAAGTTTCGTATCTTGATTTATCGCCTTTGCCCGCGCTTACCAGTACTGTAGGTCATGTTCTGGTTTGCCGGTCTGCTCGGAATGGCGATCGAGTCTAAAGTAGTCCGCAACTGGCTTGCGTCCTCCACCATTTCTGCTTTGAAGCCCTCAAGGAGATCACAAGAGTCTATCGCAGAACCCCCTAGCTACGTCGCGAGTTTTAACCCCTTCCCGGCACTTGTTATCGGCGTTACCGGTGCTGCGATGGCAGCACACGCACAAACCTACCTGTTCCAGGTGTGTTATTACCGGTTCCCCAATACAATCCGTGCTGAACGGTTTAATAGGTTCAGATTCACCAACTATGGGGAAACCTTCTGCTTGCTTGGTCTGTGCTGAGGTGTTTCACGTACTTCTTCCTGTGGCTTGGACCTCCGCGATCGTTCTTGCCATCCCGTCCACCAACAGAAGCTCTCGGAAGTTTCTTTCTCGCATGTGGCGGACTGGCGTTCATGTTCTCTACGGAGGAGCTCACAATCGCCGCTATGCGAAGAGGGCGAGACGGTGAGTAATCTGACTATCAATAAGGTTTTCTCCCAACTGACTGGTTATTCAATTGGTGACAGATGTCATGATGTTCCTCAATGTTGCCGTCGCCATTACCTGCTGCGCCCTATGCTGGACGGTCTTCGTAGTTGGCTTCAAGGGCTTCCTAAAAGCCAGGATAGCTCCACAAGTATCATATCACAGTTCCGCGTGAATGGTAGAGGTATAGAGATGCTTAATTTATTCATTGGCCTTTAATCTTTGAGTATATTGTTCTTGCTTTTCTGCGTCACCCCATTGGTTTTTCCCCTTCTTAATCTGCGGCCGTAATTTGCGCCGCATTGTAGCCTTTCGCATTTGTTTCATCTCACACCTTCCGCGCCATTTACTGTATCCAACAACTTTTACTCCTTATTCAGTAAGGTGTTTTATTCATGAGCCTTATGTTCTTTACACGCTCCTACTCACGTACAAAAAATGACAATTGGTTGTCACATCAGAATCAGAAGATTGTCAAATTGTCAAGACATTTGTTCACAATGGGATCAGAAGCTATGTTCATCCTTAGGATGAAGATGTTGATCAGAGAATGATCATTCCCAAGTCACACATCCGTCTATCCACTCATGGACGTGCAGAATTGCGGCCGAAATTCTAAGATGATGAGCCAATAGCTCAATGCAATGTTCATTACTCAAACTAGCATGAGAATGAAATCGGCCGTTGCCCCCATCCAGATCCAGAACCCTGACCATCCACAACCCACGAAACCTTTCCAGCAACTCGCACGATCGTCAAAGTCAGTCCGATAAAGGATACGAGCAAGTTGCGCGGCTGCTAGGCCAACTCCGATGAAGAAAGGTGCAGCTTGTCCGTTGAGGACTCCTGCCAAAGTAATCAAGGACATTGACGAGACAGAAAGTCCGCTTAGAATCAATCGAGATTGAGGGCCGAAGAGCAGTGCTGTTGACCGAATACCCATCGTTACGTCGTCCGTTTTGTCCTGGATGTTTTCATGAGTATTCACAGTAATCTGCAATTCACTCATTCACACACACACACCTGATGTGCGTAGATACTGTCGTACACAAGTGTCCAGCAAACACCTCCGGCGTACAGTGGAAGACATACACTCCAGTTAACTACGCCCGCCACCGCAGACCATCCCAGCATAGCGCCCCAATTGAAAGCGAGGCCTAAAGATACTGGTGTAAGCCCCTCAAACGAACGCGATCTTTCCAAAAAGAAAATACTGACCGAGTACCGCCTGGGGCCAATGTGTCACCCGTTTCATCAGCGGATATGCAGTTACGACGGAAAGCGAAGATGCCCCGAGCATGATACTAGAGCACAAGTCGTTGGTTTGTAGTACGGATGTCGCTTAGGTACTCGGTACTTGCCTATACCAGTTCAATTGAAGCAAGACTCCTAGACCAAGGCTCAGTTGACCCGCCAAAAAAGCTAGTGCTTGGGATTGAGTTATATCCCCCTTTGCTAGCGGTCTTTCCTGTGTTCTTGCTTGGGGCCCCCCAACCCTCTCGATGAGCATGCGGTGAAACTTGAGCAGAACACGACAGGGTACTCACCAACTCCTTTATCGAGATTACGATCCCACATATCATTAATTGTGCATCCTGCTCCTCGCATGATGAGAGCTCCGAGTCCAAAGAGACTGAGATAAGTCAAAGGGGTTGTGTACGGTGCCTCGAGAGCGTAGGAAGCCATAGTAATTGACCAAGCTGCGACATGAGTAAATAAGGCCTCCGTTGAGAAGTAACACGAGACGGACTGCAAGGATAAAATAGTAGCATAGTCCCAATAGGTTTGTCTACCCTCATGAGATAAAAGTATGGTCGAACTTTAGTCGGAAGGCGTTCCACCCAGCTTGGACGCGTTGAAATGACAGGAACGAAAGACGATTCAACATGTCTTTGAGAGATACGAGCTTGAGAAATCAAGTTTTTTGTTCGTACACGAGTTTCTCGTGCACTCAAAGTAGTGGAGGACCATAGAGGATGGAAAGAGCACTGCAGACCACGTCGAGAAAATGACATGTAAAAAGGGAAATGTGATTGCCGACTCCGTGAGCTCGCGAAACAATTACTCCTCGGATACAGAAACAGATTTGAGTGTTTCTGCCATAGCATCATGTATTTGCTAGAATTCCACGAGTAATAGGTACATAAGAGATGAACTTGACTGAAATCGGTATAAAAGTGCAGTAATGAATTTAAAAAATGTATTGAGAGAAGGAGTGGCCGAGGGCTATTTACTACCACTCCTTGCCAAGTTTGAATGACCAGTCCCAATCTGAGTTGAATTCGATATACATCAGTTAGATCAATGAAACACACGGAAGATGGGCACTCACCAGCATACACTTCACCATCATCGTCAACGACACGGCTTCTGACATTGTAAGAGCCTGATCGCGCGAGCACTCCTGAGGGAGACTCTTCAGGCTCGAAATTCTTCACATAAGGCTCGCCAGTCGGGGATGGTCCATATGAGCCCAGCATCTGTTCCAACTTGTCGACTAAGAGAGAGATGTATACTTAACTGGCAAAGCAAAACACAAACACAGGCACTTAGCGCACCTTTTACGCCCGCGCGTTTCACGACTTGAATGTAACGAACCCCCTAAGAGCGATCGTCAGTGAGCGGCCGTAGATCTGGAGTGTAAGGACACGATACCGAAATGATAGAGTGGTTCACTTTGAAAGATATTCGAACACTGACACGCAATATCTTGATTAGTAGTCCAAGAACTACAATGAGTATGGCATACTTGTATTCTATTCCTTCCTTGATGACGATGGGATGCTTCTTTGTGTCTGCAATCTGGGCCGCATCCTTAAGGTCGAGGGATATCTTCTTGCCCGCAGGTAAGGTGGGAGAGTCCAGTTCAAGAGTGAGCACTGTTACCTTTTATGAACGTTCAATAACGACTCAGGCAATGCAAACATCTAGTGACTCACTTTGGGACCCGAGGCGGGTTGTGTACTGGAACCTGTGATGCCCAAAGAGGCTTTCCATCTAGCCAGACTCTCGTCGTTGGCATCAAGCTGAGCATATTCCTCAGCAGTCTTCGCGGCCGATGGTTTATAACCTCAAATAAAAGGTCAGTCTAACATCAAACTTTGCGAAGTGGCTACAGAATACCTGGGGTGGTGGTTGGCGCAAGATCGTCATGATCGTCTTGCTGGAGTTTTCGCAGTAAATGCTTTCGAATCTTTGGAGTTTAGAGGGTAACTCACAGTAGACATTTCCGAAATCTAAATGGAATATGAGAGAGAGCAGAACAGATGAGAATAGTCTTGAGCTGATATAAGATCGCAATCAAGATATGGTATATTCTCGGTCGGCTCATTTACATATTTATTCGCCGACCGAAGTCCCCTAAGAACTGCTCGAGTAATTATTCTCGTACTACATATGTAAGTAATTTTTGATAAAAACCATTATATACACTTCCATGTCTGATAATTCCGGTGTACTTGTTTACTCTGGCTAAAAAAAAGTCCTGTTGATAATCACCAGGGGGTATACCGTAGTAGCGCGGCGTTCCAACACCTCCAAGTTGCGGCCAGTACATGCTGCAAAACAGAACACAAGCGCCATATTTAAGGAGTGCCTGTGAAACCTTCATGCATGTCCTCTGTATGTATATGTATGTTTAGTGCATCAGAGATGGAGGAAACTGTTGAGTGCATACTGCCTTTAAACCAGCATTTTCCCTTGCTCAAGTGATGACATTGCAATCCATTCGGACAGGTATGACCCCAGCAGCACTTGTCTCGAATGGGACATTGTAGGCCTGAGAAGTTCTTTAGATGATACGAACAACTTCGCAGAATTGCTTACCATTCTTGAGCCAATTACACGGTGCTTTCTTCGCACTGGTAGCCAGAGAAGCTAACTGATCGGGCGTAAGGATGTAGTCGTGCGAGTATTTGCACGCCCCAGCCTGTCATTCTATTCAGTGTCTTATATTGAGAAGAGTAGTTTGGGTGTTACATACACCTTTTGAGCATGTCATTAAATAATACTCATTGCAGGGAGGCGGGGACTCTAGAGCGTTACGGCCTCTCGTTCATCTATAACTCCTTGTGGATCATGTTTGACAACTCACGCTTATGCAGAGGCTACAGAGGGCTTCGTTCAGTGGCGGCAGACGTTTCCTGATTAGAACTCACAAGACTTGGGTCGATCAGCCGCTTGCTAGCTCGTATAACGGGCGACTGAGGGCTGGCTAAACCACCATTCCCAACAGTCGACTCATAAGCATTGAGAGAGTGTACTTTTGATGAAGTTAAAAATTGGCTCATGAAGAGGTCATCCAGCTCGAGGCCAGGAATTGCATAAGGCAGCAATTCTGCGGCCACCGTTTCTGTTGTGTTTCGAAGGGCAACGAGTTTGTAGAGCAGGTCATCGGAATTTAGATTGTGAAATGTTCCTGAATATCTGGCCTCGACACATCCTACCCAGGAAGTTCCATATGTTAGTGGTGAGATGTGTTGCGATGAGGTGCAGTGTTAGACACATCCTCCAAAAACAACTCGCGACGTTTGAGGAAAGCGTACGTACGTCTCGATATACTCTATGAGCCGTCCTCAACATCATATATCGGAACGGAAAAAACAATAATACTCTTGAATCTTCACATCTACGGCCTCGTTTCCAAGGCCAACATCGATTAATACGAACCGAGGAGAGGCCTGACTGAATCCCTGCATACGACTAGTCAGCACCCGACACAGTGTAAACAATTTTAAATACCCTACCGCGAGGAAATCATCCAACTGCTCTTGAGAGCAGATTTTATGACCAACAAGAGAATCAAATAACTCTCTTCTGTTGAAGTAAAGACTGGCCCAGAAAGAAAGACGTCCGGATATCTGGATCTCTTCGTGTGCTAGATATCCAGCAATGGCTTTGGTTAGGCGATGGGCTGCAGCCATCCCACCAACAAAGCCCTGAACGAGAAGAGACTGGGTAAAGAACATGTTGTTTCCGTTAATAATACAAAGTATAAGAGGACTTCCGTTCTGAGCAGAGAGATGAATTCAACAGTTGGGCGGTTAACGCCTACAGCCTACCTCCTTGACGCTATCAATAGCGCAAATTTGCTTCTTCAAAGCGGCGATCTGCACATTATGTGCATTAGTGTCGCGTTCTGAAGCTTCCAGAGCTACAGAATGGGCTTGCTTCCACATCCTGAGCTCCACCTCCAGTCTGGCAATTCGCGCTTCGAGTTCTACGTTCTGTTTGAACATAGCTCTAGAAATATCTGGAATTACTGGTAGGTCAACTGAACGCGACAACGAGGTAGTGACTATACGTACTTTGAAGCCTAGCCAGCGATTCATCCCTATGCAGAAATCAAAGGTTAGTCGATGCATGATCTTGGAAGATGCGGGACTGACCAAAGCTGCTGATTAACCTCCGCAAACCATTGGGTAGCCATGAATGCGGAATATTCAAAACAACGCGAGAGGAGGGGAGAGAAAGGTAGTATAACTTTACCACCTTCAAAGCGTATACTTATATGAAAGAACAACCCGAACGCTTCTTGTACTAGAAGCGGGAATTACCCTTTTTCACAGAAGTCTAGGTCTCACGGGCCAAAAATACAGGCACGGCAGTGCCTTTGGAATGGAACTTACAACTGCCCCGCTGTACGTTAAAAGAAGAATTCTTTCAGGATCTGTCAATTATATCACATAAAATTTCCTCATTTGCTTTGCGACGATGATTCGCAGAAGACCGAGGAAGCAGTATCCAACAACCACACCAAACTTTCCTGCGGGCTAATTTTCCGCTCAAAATTTAACAAACTCAAAATCTCCGGTCACAATCGTATCGTTTCAAGCAGTTTGCTCCTTGTGCATGTTGGCTGATTAAAAGACATCGTTAGCAAAGTCAGAGGACGCGAACAAACAGGAGCAACGACGCACCTGCGGTGAACTTACACCTTCCTTGCTTATAGAAGTGACATTTACCCAATGATGGGCAGACGTGTCCATAACAGCAGCCTGTTCCCCAGGTGCAGACTTCACCTGTGAAACCGGATTAATTAGAAACATATCTCACGAGCAATCATGGTCCGAACCTCTGTTTACAGCAGGACAAGGTGCTTTCTTAGCGTTTATCCTCATAATTTCGTAATGTTCGGCCTCTAAGTAGTAGTCATGTCCATATTTGCAATTGACGCCGTGTTTACAGCTTGCCAAATAGAATAAGGTGCAAGGCGGCGGTTGATCTGACATTATGATTGAATAAGCTGTCAAATGAAAAACCTTGTCACTTCACAGCTTGACTTACGCTTCCAAAGAGGCTAAAAAGGACATTAGCCAAATGGCTGGACGAATAAGTGAATCACTCAACGATATCCGGATCTATAAACCGCGAATGCGGTTGCGAGGGTCCAGATGCCAATGCAGAAACAATTGCATCTCGAGGAAGGCCGTCGCCATAATCAGACTCGCTGAACATGCTGCTATCCGAAGAGTCCAGCTCAGGCGTAGGTTCCCGCCTCGAGACAAACGCAGCCACAGAGGTTGCAGAAGTAGATGACTGTTTGACCATCATCGGACCATCAACTTCAGACGACACAACCATCGTCGGTAAATGCTTGGTGATGCTAGAGTATGAAATTGGTCGAGGCGAATTCGTGATTACTTCAGGTGTCCCCGCATCTGCGGAAGGATTGGAGCCCAACTTCTGAGAAAGAAAGAGGTCCGGAACATTCATGGTTGGTAGGTTTAACTCCGAGATGCCTGCTGCCATCTCTGCGTAACTCTTTAGAAAAATCAACTTGTCCTTATACCCGGCCGTGATTTGAGATCGTAAATTGGTTACATAGCCATTATCATGGCATCCTCCAAATACTCAGTGCTTGGAGAAAAAAAGTTGAGCGTGCAGCCTACCTCCAAAGATGACCTTAAAAGTTTGTGGCAAACGTATGTCATCTTCCAGATAACCTGGATAGACAAGTATGTTAGCTCAGTTCAGATGAAGCTGGAAGCAACAACGCGTCACGTACGCTTTATCTTTGTATCGGCAGCTTCTTTCGCGTTTCCGACGTCCAGCATCATGAAACGTTCTGTGGCTTGATTGAACCCGATCATGAAGTCCTCAAAACTCGCCTTCAACGCTGGCGATCCTAATCGTCCAAGTGCATCCATGAGTCCTCTCTTATTGAGGAAAATATACACTCGAACTTGATATTCATGTGCCCCATGATTTTGGGTGAGATACTGAATAATGGAATCCGATAGCTTTTGAGCAGCCTGAAACCCTCCGACTTGACCTTGCGAAATCAGCTCCTTCGAGAATATGGCACCGTCTCCGTCAATAAGTGTAACGATACGGAAGCCCTATGGATAGAACATCTCTTTCGAAATCACAGTAGCATTGCGCACAAACTCACCTGCAATTGAGACTCCAAATCCGCTTTCTGCTTCTTGGTTTCTGACATCTGTATCTCGTATTGCCGTCGCTCAGCATCGACGTCCGCGTAAGCGCGCTTATATGCACTTATTTCGGATTCCAAAATCTTGATCTTTTCCACATATTGTGTATTCTCGCTCAGTAAGCTAAATATTTCACCTGAAGACATGTCAGAGTCGGATAAGGATGGTATGAGCCCAAATTATGCAGACCGTTGAATTGATCGAGATAGCCCTTCCTGTTGGCGCCTTCAGTACTCCGTTTTCAAGAGAAGTGCGGTACGTACACTCGATGATATTGACTGGGTGTGTTGGAAAGGAATTCAGGGAAACTATCCATAGTATAGGGAAGAGGCACTGTATGGGGAGACTGATGAATGAGGTCCAGCGTCTTTTAAAGAGCAATACGCCTCGAGGCCAAGGAATGTAGAACCCGCAACATGCTGACTTCTGCAGCCTGAACTCGTGCGCGTGATAAGTGCATTAACAGCATGTAGGTCCAACCATCTGCACACCAGATCCTACAAGGCTGTGAGGTGAAGAACGATAAGTAAATTGAAATAGAAAACTCACGAAACCTTCCATGTCGTACACACATGTCTTCCTCAGGCAGTGCTGGACCAGAGGTCAGTGCGTGAGAAGAATCACGTGGTCGCGTCGTGTCGCGTGCTTGGAACGCAAGCGACCACCATCTTTCCTTTACTTGCGACACCCTTCACATCCTTGCTTCGGTTATTTATCATTCTCTCAGCTCATTATACGAACTCGCTTGCTAAAAAATGTCGGATATATATTCTACGCTTTCATTGTCGCCCAAGAAGAAGCGGTGCGCATCCACCCTTGACGATGGCACACTGACACCGAAGAAAATGCGACTTGCGTTAGTCTTTTTCCGACTTCACGGTGCTGCGTACTGACACGATACAACCAGCCCTCTGACTCCACCTCCTACTCAGTCGCGCAAGCAGTTTGCTGAGGCTTCGGAAACATTACCGCTTCACTTGTCGCGGCTGCACTCTCTTCACACTGCGTTGCTCCATGCGTTGTCTCATGCTCTAGCGTCATGTGCTGTCTCTCCTTCTTCAGACACTGGGATTGTCCGTAATGTTCTCAAGCACGTATCGTTAAGCAACTACGCTGGGCTGTCTGCCCAATTCACCGTCGACGACCTCCGACGCCTCTGCTGGGTTTGGGAGTGGGACGGGAAGAAGAAAGTAGATGCCTTCACCTTCGACGATGAAGATAATCCTTTCTTAGACACTCCGTCGCCGTCTAAGGACTGGAAACGCGGTGCAGGGGGTATAATCATTAGTCCAGCTACGCAGTTTTCAAAGGTCGAAGGAAAACGCGTCTCCGCTTACGGGATCGGTATAGAAGTCGAGATGGACATCGATAAAGATATGGGCGGTGGGATGGCCGCTGTTGCTCGGTGGACAGCTGCGACTGAGACGCGTCGCGCCATTTTCCATGATAAGCTACAAGCTTGGGTAGCAGTAGGTGCTTTCGCCGTCAACATTTCCATGATTCACTCACAATCGTCTTTCAGCTCCATCCCGAAAGCAATCCTGTACCGAAAATTCCTCTTGCAGATCTGCCTCCTCTCAACTCGCCGACTAAGCCATCATCTTTGACGCGTGTGTTCGCCTCCGTTTCTCCCAAGGCTTCCTCTTCTACCAGTTTAGAACAATTGCATGCACCGTCTTCCCCAACACGTTCACCGCTCAAATCACCGAAAAAGCGTGCTTTACAAGATTTTGCTATCCCTTTTCCAATTACTCCCTCCTCTAGATCAGCCTCACCTACCAAAAGTTCTGTCCTTTTTCCTTCCACTCCTTCCCGCTCAGGCTCGGAACGACTCCTCAATTCTCGTACTCCGAAAAGATCGGATGTATCTGTTACCGATGCACCTTCAGAACCCTCCACTCCACGGGGACGCGACCCCTCATCCGTGTTGCAGACTCCCACTACCTCGCGTCGACAGGCATTGTATGAACGTATCCGTCAAAGATCGCTTTCTGCTTCCCCTAGCAAGTCCCAGCGCAATGAAGACTCGTCGGGCAACAAGCTCTCAAGAGACGAGATGTTGAAGTTGGGTCAAGAAGAGATGAGACGAAGATGCCTATTGGGGCGCCTTGGTGGCGTTGCAGAGAGTGTATGGATGTATGTTGCCTTCTCTTCTCCCCTCATAAAGAAAGTAAATTCATTTGGTTTCGCTTGACTCTTTCAGGCTCTTCGCCACACCTACTACCGGATCATCTACAACACCTACCACCAGAAAGCGCCGTGCGCTTCCGATATCTGAGGTGGCCACTGCCATCATTAAATCCTCTCCGGTTCCTATCTCCGCCGCCGAAGCAAACGAATCATTGGGAATGTTGACCAAGCTCTGCCCTTTCTTCCTGAAGCGGCTCAATCTTAGTGGGGAAGAGTGGCTCGAAATGCCTTCTTCCATACCTACTACGAGTTCTAGCTCTGTGACATCTCAACAGAAGCAGGTCTCTTCAAGTCCTGGTAAACAAGTTGATAGCGAGCACGAATTGATAACCAGAAGTCCTAGGAGAGTGAAACGAGAAGCTGGGGGTCTCAGAGAAGTTAGAGAGATAATCCGACGAGAGATGGAATTACATGATTGAAACACTGCTTGAATTGCTTTAGTTGCATGCTGGACCTGGACTTCATTATTACTAACTAGATATGTGTATTGAGCTCGATTTGTAGAGTGTTACATGCAATTATACTTTTGAAATTGACGTGATCAGAGAGTCGTAATAACTGACTCCTTTATGAAAGCAGTTCCTTCCACGCGTTGTCTGCATGGAGTAGCACGGATAATTGGCCACCAGAGACCACCTTCAAAGTGGCGTGCCTATATTCCCGAGCTAACCATTCGCCCATGCCCATGGGAGACTGGTCGTCGCTTTGCGAAGTTACTATGATGACGGGAGGTCTAGAATGATCTTCGTCTAGATTGTTTGGGCAAAAACCTCCCCATCCAGAGTGGTATATCTGCGAAACATCCATGAACCCCTGCCATGTCACGGCCACGCTTTGCACGGCGTTTCTGAAGGTTTCTCGTTCAAGCTGACCGTCCTCAACATCATTCTCCTCCTTCCATCGAGCAAAAGATTCCAATTCGTGCTCATCTGCGGAATTGAACATTTTAGCACATGTAAGGCAATCCGTACCAACTTCCGTTTGCAGCTTGCTTGCCATAGAGAGTTTTGCAAGACGCGCCACCAAATTGAAAGGAAGGTAACGTGAGGGGGGCCCTGTCAAGAAGTAGCCTTCCCATGACAAAAGTCTCGAATACTCTTTGTGACAGTGAGGTGGAGAGAGCGGGGCAAGAAGGATGAGACCTGCAATACACCGGCCATAGGGAAAGAGGGTGTATGAGGACCCATACAAGATTTGGGCAGTCACGCATCCGAATGAGTGACCGCAGATGTACAGCTTCAGTTTGGAGAGCTCGGGGTGAAGATGGCTGAGCAATGCGGTCATATCACTTGTGATTGTAGATGCATAATGGGATGGGTCTGGTACCGGAGACGAAGCACCCCATCCTGGGAGAGAAGGGCAGACCAAGTGCACATTGTTGGACTGTAGAATGGGAGAAAGATGGGAGGCGTCACCAACACTGAATGCACCGTGACAATGCAAAACTAGGATCGAACTAGAGGTATTACCGTTGTCTGCATACGCAAGACGACGACCGTCTGGTAGCAAGAGGCGCTTGTCTTGAACTTGTATCATGGCTGCTCAGTGCCAAGGGGTCTGAGGACTACCAAAAAGAAGTAGATCCGAGTCACTCCCCACAGCTTGAATGTCCATATATTTAAAGCCTTTGATGGGCAGTTAAACAATTGAGATGCAGATCTGGACTCGGGAAGATATCGACGATTACCGGATTCTGAAAGAAATACGTGTACATATAGTATTCAGTAGATGAACATAAAGTCAACCGAAAAGAACGGTATTCGAGTTATTCGACGAACCAGAGACATAATGTGAGTGAGACCCATTTGTTGTCGGAAACGAGAGCGTGAACTTGAACTACCGGCAAATCGTCCGGCTCTCGCACCCGCCGCCGCCACATAAGGCTAGCGCTGGGTCAATTAACCGGCTACAAGTCTATTCTTTACACGATTACTGGCGCTACTACATAGTTCACAGCTTGAGACGCAGTCATTCTCCCCATATTTCTTCCAGCTCGTACACTGCTGCGATGTGGCCTCCCTGAATCCATCTGAGACTCGAATGTGCGTAATGATGTGCCAGCCATGTGGCCATATCTCGTCCTAGCGCTCGTCCTCTGTCGATGCTACGGTGAGAATGGGGCGTTTACAATGCTCTTGATCCAAATGATCGGGGCGAAGGCCCCAGTCTGCATGAAGTACATCAGAACATTCTTCAAAACCTGCCCACGTCTTTGACACGCTTTTCACTGCATTTTCTGCCATCTCTCTTTCAAACTGTCCTTCGGTTAAGCCTTCCCTTTCTCTCCATGCAGTAACCGCCTCTCGCTCTTGACTGCTAGCTCTATCGAATAGGAGGCTATGTAAGAGCACTTCGGCCTTGTCAACCGATTTGAGCTTTGGTTGAAGAAGCATAGCTATCATGCGAGGTACGAGCCGAAAAGGAATGTACTGAGCCGGAGGTCCCACCGAGATGTAATTTTGCCATGTCATAGCTTTCGTGTAGTCTAGATGCCACCGGAACGGAGAAAATGGAGATAAAAGCAGACAACTGACTATATGTCGACCATGAGGAAATAGGTCGAATGGAGCTCCGTACATGATCTGAGCAGCAACAGTGCCGTACGAGCCTCCAGCGACATAGAGTCTTAATGCAGAGTCATTGGGGTGAAGGTGATCGATCAGTTCATTCATATCGGAGACTAGACCTGCTGCGTAGGAGAAGTTGATAGGACGAGGCTGGGACGAGGAGCTGAGTTTCAGGATGAGTGGGGGCCACAAGGGGCCATATAATGCACATCTGCATTCCGGAGAGTGGCAGATAGACGATCGATCCTTCCTACCCAAATATACCTTGAAGGAAGATAATAACCGTCGTGCTAGATGCGTTACCACTTTCGCAGCACGCTAGCACTCGCCCGTCAGAAAGTGTCAGAAATTTCTCGACAGCTGGAGACATGGCGCAAAGAATATCGGAGGCGACAAGATGAAATCAACTCCTGAATATAGTGGGGCACGAGTTGGGAACCAAAGACGGGAAATATTTTCAATGGATCCGCCATTCTTGTATGCAAATAAGCTCAAACCCGCAGCTGACAAAGATCTTGGACCTGAAACGCTGAGCGCACACACCGACTCTTGTGTGTGCAGTGTAAAGTACAAGCAATGGATGTCGAACGTTGGCTGTGCAAGATACATTCAATACAAATACACCAAGAAATACAGCGTAGAATTGAACAGACTCAGCAGAGAACTGTGCTTGCCAAGGTCTCTCGCACCGAATCCCTAGCCTTTTGTTCAAATTCAGCGCACTTCACTACAGAACCTGTCTTCCGACTTGTTTCCGCAGCAAACACAGTCATATGACTTTTCAGCACCTCTCCAACGTCTGTTCCCAAAAGTTTCTGGTTACCTGTTCTGACGGCTTCCACAAATGACCGTATTAAACCAGAATCACCGCCTCCGTGTCCACCACCCTCGTTCTTAGGAACATGAGTCTTGGTCTTGTTCTGCCTAAAGTCCGTGACAGTGAAAGTTGACATATCTCCTATGATCTCTCCATGCGTGAAGTGCATGCGAAGCTGTCGATCACAAATGGCTGAAGTAAATGCGACCATGGTGAACGAGGCAGTAGCTCCGTTCTCGAATTCTAGATTCACAACTTGGTTGTCGCAAACATCATTCTTGCATTCGTACACACATCTTCCGTAGGGACCAGTTTTGAGGGCCTCAGTTATGTTCTCGATGTCCGGAATATCATCGACGAGAGTTTCCGCTGGCCAATTAGTGTTTCCTCGAGCGACAGGATCCAAGTACACTAAAGGAATAGATGAGCCTGAAACGTACACAATCTCGAACATTGCAGTGTACCTTTTTTCGCACTGTATGGACAGTCTTTCTCGACATTGCAGTCAAGACATCGAGTCGCATCTCCTGCATCAAGTGGCTTGGCTGATCTACGAAAGTGCTGCAGAGAACCGAATGATGAGACTTTGACAGGCGCAGACGGTCCCATCCAATGGCAAATGATATCAATATCGTGACGGGGCATTATTGGCTCAATACATTAATGAGATATACAGATACTTACTGACAGCTTTTCGTCATGAGGGAGAATGAACTCTCCTTCTCGTTCGCCCAGTTTCCTCGAACATAAGAGTGGGCAAAGTGGTAGTACCCTACTGGCTCGACCTGGACAAGATTGATTAACCGACCAAGGGATCCAGATTGCACGATCGCTGTGATTTCTTTACTATAGGGTGAATAACGCATAACTGTGGCCGGGTCAGGATAAGTTTTGTAAATATCAAAGAGATAAGCCTTGCCATGACCCATTCCAAAAATCGTGCCAGCTTTCTTAATGGCCTCTTCCATCCGGATACAGTCTTCTGACGTAGTCGCCATCGGCTTCTCGCAAAGGATGTGGTACCCTTGCTCAGCGAATGCTAGCGCAACTTCGACGTGCATACGATCTTGCACAGAAATTATCACCGCATCAGCTAGACGTTTTCCGATTGTATTGAGAGTTTCCGCAGAGGCAGCATACAAGTCTCTCCAGGTCTGAAAAACGAGCGTATTATCGACCTTGTGTTGCTCAGCATAGCGTTTTTGAGTAGAAGGACGCGGTTCAGCAATGGCGACCACTTTGCAAGCCTCGGGGCACTTGAGCGCATATTCTCCATAAGCCTGTCAGGGAGACTGTTTTAGCCATTGAGTTCAAGAAAATGAGACATAAAATCAAACCTTTCCTCGTTGCCCGCAACCGATTACAGCTAATGTGACAGGCTCATATGGTACTGTAACTTTGCCACCAGTGGAGACATCAGGAGCGTACATGGGTGATTCTTTTAGCTTTGAGGTTTTCCTCCAGAGAATCTTTGTGCCCGAAATGATGGAAGCCATAGTATTGATAATGATAAAGATGCAGACAGAGCGGCATGATTGTTGTGTTCGCAAAGAGATATCGTTATCATTGTCAACGACGTACCGGCGCCTGCTCCAATTTAGCCGCCTATGCACTGTACATGCCGCGTCTTCTTCCTCGTCTAGCTCAAAAATTAAAATCCTGCAATAGGCCTTCAACCCCTGAGCCTTTCTCTCTTGATAGCGTTCGGTTTCGCGGTAAATCTCTCTGGAAACCTCCGAGACCTGTCCCCTCGCTTCACCCAGCAAAATACTCCAAGTCGATATTGTTGACTGCGGGAAATCCAATAACTAGCTCCCGAGATTATGTACACCGCAAAACTTTGCCTCCCAGAGTATTTGTTGCAAACCGCTCAAAGAGTAGAAAGGATTCCTATGACCGTCCCAGAAAGATGACTGAAGAGGAGAGGCGTTGGTGGTCGAGTCCATATCGTATGTTCTGATTTTTGCATTGCTATACATCTCTTATGACCACGTCTCATGCCTAGTTTTTAGTTCGGATGCTTGCCTCACCGATACGGAGATGTGTTTTGACTGAGAATTACCTTCCGTCTGGTACGCTGGCTCGATTTTTGTTTTTTTTCCCGTCTGAGTTCATGAAATTCAGATTTTTTCATACGTCTCGGTATAATGCGAGTACCCTCTTCCCGTGGGCAGAGATTTATTTCTCCTAACCAATATCCGGAAGCAGTCCTTATGCCTGATGGACTGGAACACTCCAGATTCAGAGTGCGAAGAGCAGGTAAAGCTGTCTACGTTCTATGTTGGAAAGATGCTTTCGAGCAACTTAGAGCGACAGGTGTGCTTTGTTCTCTTGTTTGCATTTACCTTGAGCTTAATATGCGTCTAGGTGCTTATAAACGAGCTGTACGCAATGTTCGATTGCATTCATCCTTGGAAGATCAAGTGCGACATCTTCTCCGGCTACGAGTATTACAAGAGCTTGAGATTGCCGCAGATAGTCTGAATTATCGTCCACGACATTTATCTCATCATACTCTAATCCGGAGGTTGACTCGAGAGGAATGGCAGGGGCTCAAAACGACCGGGACAGTCCCTTTCCCTAACGCCATAGCGGTCCTTGTTGTCCCTCCTCTGAACCGGAACCCTCAGTCGAAAAAGAGACCAGAGTGCTCTATGTCTCCTCTACCGCCCGTTTCCGACACGCCCGTTCAACCTCAAAGGCCTGCATTGCCGACGTGCACTATCTATCCTGCATCCCACGATGCGTCTTTACCGGAGGACACGCATCATTCTAAAGCACGAATACCACTGTATCATGGTGTGACCTTGTTTCCGGACCCAGCGCAGCGCACCTCACTTTACTCTTTATTAAACCGCATTCTATACCTTGAACGAAAAGCTCGCTCCCGGAGTCGTCTTCCTGGTAGCAGTGGAGATAAAAAAGATTTGGGAGACCAAGAGGCCGCGAACCAAATCAAGGCCAGCGACGACAGGAAGGCTAGTCACGCGTTCCTATTGATGTCAGACGAGCATACAGCAAAAACCGCAGATATGGGTGCCGTAGGTAGAGCACTGTGGAGGATAGCAATGTTTGAAGGATTGGGATGGGAGGAAGAACCTCAATGGGTGAAACGGTCGAGGTACCGGTCGATGGCTCACCTGGATAAAGAATACATGTACAGCGATCCATAGTAATCAGTACTCAGACTGTTTCAATCATGAGCATCAATTGTTGATAACAGGAATGGATACAGTGCAAAAAGATTATGCTTCTACTGCCATGGGTACGACGTCTGATACAGCTGACACTGCAGGAGGTGGTTTCTTCGTCGCAGCTCCCAGAACTTCTCTACCTTCCCAAAATCTGGGTAACTGGTCTCCCGGTACGAATAATCTCTCCACGCCGTCCTCTGTGATTACACACATACGAATACAGCCTCCAGATGAACCATCGCGGGACATCGCGAGGGCCAACGCTACATAAGAATTAACGCATGAGTCCGTCCACCTTTGAACAGCCAAGGCATAGCACGTACTGTTTTTCACGAAGTTTACAGTTTCGTCCCGACCCCATCCTTCCTTATAAGTCGCATCACAGTATCCGTATACATATGTTGATCCAGAGCCTAAAGCGACAATATCAGAAGAGTTACCTCCATGTTATAAGAAGAGCGTACCTCCGATGGCCCAAGGTTGACGAAACAAACCACCGCCGAGGGGAATGTTAAACACGCTCGGGCCAGTTTGTTTGTCCCACCCAGCAACTATTATACCTGCACTCAACTGATCTTTGTTCTGGTAGCACATCTTCTCCATAATAGCGGCAGCAGTGAGCACTGTTGGTGGAGTCCCCATGGTCTGACTAAGTGGCATGTTAAAAATCAGGCAATTCCATCGCAGTTGTACTTTAGTACATACGCTTGCATCTGGAGATAATAGTGACCAATGTCTGCGATAGCTTGTGTATCTGCGGCTGACCCAGACCGACAGCAATATACGCGGTCATGAAGGTACGTTAATTTGTCAGTAACACGATTGGCCTACACCATGAGATAGTAAGAAGGCTTTCAAAGATCCAAATCGTAGGCTCGTACAATATAGCTTCCAGTCGTTGTGCGACTGTCAGCACCAATAACCACACCGCCGTCAAATTGGACGGCCATGATCGAGGTCTACGAGACGAATCCTGAGTATATAGAGTGAAATTAGGCAAGCGTAAGACGCACACCAAGATTAACTTCTCCACTTTTGAGCTGCTGCATGTCGATGTGTTCCATGATAGTACGAAGATAGAAAGAGGAGTAAAAAGAAAGGTGAGAAAGTACGAGGTACGAAGCTGACGCGTCGAGCTATACACGCGTCTCTGCCATCAGCACATAACCACCATGGCTCCCAATCAGCTTAGATCTCTCTACAACGACCTCCAAAAATCCTTTAATGCCAAACCATCAGACTTGAAGAAGTGTGGTGTCTTGTTGTCTCAGCTAAAGGTATTTTATCCATTCTTACACTAAGTCTTACAACTAATACAGGTCAGATCGGTCTAATTGAAGCTGGATTGCTCATTCCTCAGGGTGAACCCACCCTGGATGACTTGGTCGTTGCTCGTGTGTACACATACTAGTATCCTTGATTCGTGCACTAATGGGATGTCTTCCAGGCGATATCTTAGAGATTGGGGCCATCTGGAGTATCCGCACACGGGATGTACCTTCATTCGACCGATATTTCTCTCAACTTCAAACATTTTACACAGATTACAGGTGAGCGACACCTTCTCTCGATAGTATTTCATATCCGCTGATTCGCTTAGCTCCGTTCTCCCTCCCTCCAAGCGTGAATTCCCATTACGAGGTCTGAACCTCATTCGACTTCTTACTCAAAATCGCATAGCCGATTTTCATACGACACTTGAAAGTCTGCCGCTATCTGCAGATGCCATTGCTGATAACCCATATATCAGTCATCCCGTCAACCTCGAGCAGTGGCTAATGGAAGGCAGTTACAGCAAGGTCTGGAATGCAAGAGAAGAAGCCCCAGTCGAGGAATATAAATTCTTTGTCGACAGTCTGATGGGTACAATTAGGTGTGTCTTCAGCAATGTATGCTGACTATAATCTTACCTGTCTGCAGAAATGAGATTGCCAGCTGCGAAGAAGCCGCATACGAAAGCCTTCCATTGAAGGATGCCATCACGCTGCTGTTCTTCAGAACACAATCGGAGCTCCTGACCTTTGCTCAGCAAGTTGCGTAAATTTCATTTCTTCCTTGGGACCTATACAACTGACATTCGTGGTGCACACAGCGTGGCTGGCAGGTCGATCTGACCGCGTCGAAGATAATATTTGCAAGAAAAGGGGAGGAGCAAACAGAGATACCCAAAGAGAAACTTATATCTGCTTCCTTAGCATACGCTAGAGAACTAGAGCAGATTGTATAGATCCGAGTGCGCACAGATAATGCTTATTTCGCTGTCATTTTCCAAGGTCCGGATAGCAAAAGCTACAATACGCAAAAGTTCAATGGTATTACACATTTGGCACATTAACCAGATTATTCGAAGGTCTCAAGAGCAGCTTTGGCCTTTTGTTCTGCTTCTGCAAGTAGATCCTTGGGGACAGGCACATGGAGGCCGTTCGTTTCATCGCCAATCCATGACATTTCCAGCTCGAATTCTTTTTCTTTAGAGTCGTCGTGGACAAGATAGATACTTTGATATCGTGTCAGTATCTGAGGCCAAAGCCGAGTAATTAGCACACTCACATTCTAGCCGCCTCAAGTACCGCTTGTCTTGTTGAGAGTTCCGATATCTTCAGCTTCTCTAATTCGGTCTTAGCGAGCTGGCGCCCTTTACCAACCGCGGCGCCATGATAACCCTGTGTCCCCGTTGGAAAGGTGTAGACCATAGATGTGGGTTCTGACTTACATAGAACACGCCACTAGGCTCAATCACAAACAATGATGGACCGTCTTGATCCACACCACCGATGATTGTGCTGATTCCAAAGGGACGGACGGAAGAATATAGGGTGTACACTTGGACATATGAGCCTATTCGGTCTGCTACATACTATCGATGAAAGCAGGTCAGCCATCGGAAAATCGACCCCGATACACGACCACGTACCTTCAGTGGTGCCGGTGCTCTAAAGGATTCACGGTAGTTGGTCGATTCATCTCTAGCTTTGTTCGCTAACTGTCGACCATCCGCGAGCAGACCCGCCGTTGCCTATTTTTGAATCATAGAATAAAGAGAATGTAGACAGTAAAAGCGCTGAAATCCCGTACGAGCCCAATATGCCTGTCGACGGTCTGTATCCTTCGATTTGCCTCCGGAATCAAAAGCTTGGACTGCACTAGCTTCTCAACAGCTAATACGATGCCGTCTTTCACTTTCAGACCGATTGCGGTTCTTCAAGAGATCAATGAGATTGCTAGAGGTTCTCAGTAGAGAACAATCTCACCCCGAGTTTTCCACTGCCTTATTCGCATATTCAACCTACTGGAGATTAGTGAATTGCTATATGAAGAGACAAAGAGCAGCGCACTTGAAATATACGACCATCTGGAGAGTAAGTGCTTGCTGAAAGATCGTAGCCAGTGCCAATGGAAGTCATAGTGTAAGTGAAATGATCAGAACTGGACGCGCAAGCGACTCAGACGCGTCAGTCACCGTGAGAATTACAAACAGTCGCGTCCGAGAATCCAAGTCCAAGTTTTCAGTCATTGAGCTCATTAGCATGGATAACGACGAGCCGTCTTCTCTGCTTGACAATCATCCTATCTTCTCTCCACCGCACAATCTCGGAGGCTCGGTCATTCGTGATGACAACTTTCTTGAACTGTCTTCAAGCACTCTTCCACGATTCACCCATGTAGATTCCTCAGAAAATACCACAACACCGTCAGGTCGTCGGCAAGTCATGGTGCTTAGGGATACAGACCTTATAGTTGCGGCCGGAAAGGAGCTTAGAATTACTTCTCTTGGCGAAACAAAATTTCAGCGAAGTCATATGAAGCGATATAAAGTACATACAAAGAATTCATTTGTCCTGTGTAAAATGCTGACCCGCCGTTCTCAAACAGACGTTACATACACCCAATATTCAATTTGAGATACATCAGCTCTCCTTGAACTCGAGTGGAAAGCTCTTGGCGGTTGCCGGCGCGTTCCAGGTCGCAGTCGTAGTGCTCCCGCGTGCTGGCTATCATAGGCTGGTGCCAGACACGATTGATTGCAAGTATGAGCATGCGATATGGTTCGTATCAAACTTTCTCAAGATGTTCTTTCTAGATCTGTTCAAATTGGTCAATTTTACCATGCATCAGACTCTGCGACGCCAATAGCAAAGATCGAATGGCACCCGCTGGGAGAAGCCGGTTCGACTCTCATAGTCATGACTGTAGACGGGAAATTGAGGTGCTACTCTTGCATTTATTCGCTTGGACAGTGTCGCTGACCTTTAACTAGAGAATACGACATCTCGGTAGATAGCGAAGAACCTCAGCAGGTGTTATCCTTTGCCCCTGAAAGAAAGTCCAGGAAGTCTTTCGTTGCAGAAGATTCTTCTGAGCGTGAAGTAGCGTCATTCACTCTTGGAAAGGGTAGAGCTGACTGGGGTCCTCTCACTGTCTATGTTCTAATGAGGTCGGGTGATGTCTATGCTATATGCCCTTATATGCCTCAGAATGCGTTGGTGTTCTCTGTCTTGTGCTGTGACTCTCGCTGAACGTGCGCGGCCATTACAGATCCGTTCCTTCAGCTTACGTGCATTCTCTTGAATGCTTCGTTTCTGCCAAGCAGGAGTTTCTTGCGCAAAGCACATCTTCTGCATCCAAAAATCTGTCTACACTATATGACTACCAGCATAAATATATAAATGCTCTACTTAAACAACTACCTGCTGGCACTGTATTCCCGGCTCCCTCTCGGTCAATATCGATGCATCCTCCAGCCACGATCAAGGCCCCTGCTGCTCGACAAGGCCCTTTTCTCCTGCAGCCTTCACCTAGGATGATCGAGGGAAGTGAAGGAGGCGATGCAACTGATATAACCTATCTTTCATTTGGGCAAGACTATGCTGAAGAAAGGAACGAGGAGGGGGACACGACAGAAAATTTGGGCGTCGTCTTGATCACTTATCAAGATGGCAAGGTCGATGTCTGCCTAGACGTGGAAAAGGTAGAGGCGAGATGGGAAAACAGACAAGTAAACGAATACCCTTCTATGCACTTACATAGCTCCTCATACCTCCCATTCCATAGTTCCCCCCAAGACTTGCCAATGCTTGCAGTTTATGAATCCATTGATTTGGGTTTAGTTTCCTCGCTCAATTCATTACCTTCATCTCAAGGCGATCACTATGCGCTGGAGTTGCTACAAGGCAACTATCCTGTTTTTCAACTGGATCCAATACACCTATACACAATATATGTTTATCACGCCTTCGGGGTACATGCGCTGCATCTTCGACCAATTCTACAAAGCCTCTTTCAGGCCCTTCGCGCCGACGATGATACGAGCGAATTCTCTCCAGATCTTACAGCAACTTCTGGTGTCCAACCTATTTTATCGACGTTCTCAGTCGAGCGGAAGTACGTGAATGATAATTAATTAGTCCATTCGTTTGACTAATAACATCTTTGAATAAGAGCCTCCAATCCAGTAATAGCTCTAGCTATTCCAGACGATGTATACTTATCATATAGCATATACGTGCTGACATCTGCGATGCGAATAACTTCGTTTTCGCTCAATCCTCGTCCCGAGTCTCCGCAACCACAGTCGTTTGTTCCGCCCCCTTCAAAACGAACATCCGAATCCTCGGGCACGAAACTGGAACCCATCGGCGACGGTCCTCCAGCCTACATTTCTCTTCTCGGGACGGAGCCATGGCAACCTCCTCCAGTGCTGTCTCGTCCTGCTGGCCTACCGTCCAACCCTCGACTTTCACTGCCTGCAGGCACGAAACAAACAGATATCATGCTCACTCCTGACACCCTGCGGTATATCGCAACAACTGTGGCGCGTCTTAGCGGACAAATACACGAAATTCAGCTTGCGCAGCGCGGTGCTGAGGGAAGAGTCGCATTGCAATGTCAAGAACTTATGAGACTCACTGGCAAATGTCGCGAGCTCCTCTCTCTCGTGGAAAAGCTGAAAGGGCCTAGGCGGGAAGCAAGTGAAGTCCGGTTACACAAGATAGAAGAGGATCAGAAGCTCTTGCTTCGAAGGTTAGATCGAATGCTACAAACGATGATGGAGAAAGCCTCTCCGGAACTGAGCGAATACGAAACGAAGTGGTTCGAGGAGCTGAAGAGGATGAAGGAGAGCGTAATAGGTGCTGGAAAATACGATGAAAGCTCTCTCGCTGCAAGGACAAGACTGGTCAGTCATCTTGATATATATGTCAGGAGCTCAGTTCCTCATTCTTTAACGCAGCTGGAGCGTGAATACGCGCGTCTGATGCCAAGTCTCAAGACTATGATTGAAAAAGAGAAACAACGACAGATCAAGGTGGCAGAAAACAGCAAGGGACTAGGCTTTTCTCAGGCGTTTGAACTTGGAGAACGGTCGAGTTTCGAGTTAGTCTCTCTTTGTCTAATAATTCTGAAATTGGCTGACTCGGATCTGCATCCCAGGCGTGCACGGTTATCCGAAGTGGAGCAAGAGGTTCTCCAATTGGCGGCAAAATTGGATATAACATTAGGGCGTCCACCTTCGGCTTCGTAGCCATCTGTGTTTTTGTCGAGCTTGTAGTGTACTTACGACCTTGTATTTTTACATCAACTGATTCTCGCCACCTTACATACATTGAGCAAAGGACAATTTCCATCCACACGCCAAAAATGTCCCACATTGCTACATATATTCAACACCCATGCAATGTGTTAGTACACATAACGAACTATTATGAATGGGTTCAGATTGCGAATGAAAACATCTGGAAAACATACAATCGGGGTTTTCTTTGTCCGTCAGATCGTCGAAGGCTTGTCGGTGAGTAAGGTGTTCGTCCGAATCCAATGAAAGATAAGTTCTCTTTCTGTCAGTAATCAAAAAGGCATTTACCGAATCTTCACCGCTGGCTTTAGTACCTTCCAGGGACTGTGCTCGCCGCTTCAGGGCGTTCCGATTCATGAGATGGACCCGCAATAAGAATATCGCTATTAACTGGATACCGTAGATGATTAAATGAGCAGTGAATGCCTTCACATATCGCGGTGCGTCATTGCTTTGGAACACTGCTCAAAGTATATCGAAAGGCAAGGTAGAGAAACTCGTATGAACACTTTACCTTGAGGACCGACGGCATTTCCAACAGCCCACGCACTAGAGACACAATATAAGGCAATCGAAACATGAGCAGACAGTCGACTTACATGAACACAAGCGAAGAGGCAACGACTTGCTTTGTCCGCTGCAAGAGTTTACGCTCAGTCACGGCTCGAGAAATACAGAGAATTTCTCACTCCAGCCACATTATTGCTCATGATGGCTAAGTTGAGGACAGCCACAGCACCAAACCCTTGCGTACAGCTGAAGTATTGGTATTAGTGATATATTCATATGATCATGAAGTGAAAAGATTTACTAGAATGCAATCAATAATCCAACCTTCGTCCGCGATGTCGCTGGCACACCTGTAGCAGAATCATCAGCCTTTGTTGATGGTACCGCTGCGTGCATTGATGCTACATACAAAGAAACACGATCGTGCCAGCGATATTGGGTAGTGTATAGATCTATGTAAAAGCGGTTTGTAAGCTGGCGTCAGGCCACGAATAATGAAGAGAACTGACAAAGGCAAGTATAAGCTTCTGATTGTATCTTTTGGAAAGGTACGCGGCACTGAATAAGAACGCCATAATGATTGCACCTAGAGTAGTTAATTGAATGATAGTTCAGTCGCGACTTAAGTAAAAAGGCGCAATCCCACCTTGTGCGATGGCAAGTAAATAAGTTTGTAACACCGTGAACCCCTGGCAAACATGAGCATTGAATCGGATTAGAACGCAAGACAACAGGATACACACAAAAGTATTCAAGATTATATTAGAAAATGCTCCAAGACCTCCAGTGGGCAGACCATTTGTGAAGGATATCAACGTTACCGCCCATACAATGGGATCTTGCAATGCTTCGACTAGCCATGGATGAGTGATACGTACAGATTACGAAGGCCAGATGAACGAACAAACCTGCTTGATACATCTATTAAACCATGAGTATGCGTCTAAAAACGCGGATGCAGCTCGCTCACCTTGAATTCCTTGTTCTGAATTCCAGTGTCATTCTTTCTCACTCGTTCGGCCATAAGTATACGGTCCTCAGGTGAAAAGCACCTTGCTCGCATAGGACTATCCGGAAGCCACCAGGCTATAAAGATGCCCCATACAAAAGATACACAACCCAATAGCTAAACAGAAGAGTAAGCAACCGAATTGACGAAAAGTGAAATCTCATTACAGTGAATAGGATTTGCCAGTTCTTCAATCTTGTGTTTTCTATGTGGGCAATGCCGTATGCAATAAGGCCACCAACACACTGTTGGAAGCCATTCATTGAATAGAAGGATCCAATAACGAGTGCCTGTTCCTCCCTTGTGTACCACATGGTTGACCTATGTCGCAGAAGGTAAGTAGCAAAGCTAATCGATTGTCATCAGAGACTTACATGAAGACGAATGCCGGTTGACAGACAGTTTCAAATATACCTAGCAAAGTGCGAACAATGACCAAGCCTGTAAAGTTCGTGCAAGCAGCAGTACAGGCCAAGACAGCTCCCCAGGCACAAACACTAACACAACCAAGTCGGTAAGACACGTAAATTACATCTACACTGTAGATACGCACCTGAAAGCGAGATATTTTCCAATGGGCAAACGCTGTATAAGCCGGTTTGTCGGAAACTCCCAAGCCAGGCTAGATATATAGAGGATTCATCAGACTGAGGAGCGCCACAAAAGCACAACGACTCAATCACTCTCACATAGCAATATAAACTGTAATTTCGTTGTTAGTGATTTCCTGCACCCCGCATTAGAGACGAAAGACGAAACGACACACACCACAAGTGGTCAACCAAGCGTATTGCTGCCCGACAAGGTGTGTATCTTCCCGTATACCCATGATTGATGCAAAGTTCAAGGTGCTATTCATTCTTGTTAGCTTTCAAGTTCTATTGAAATTCTGTAGCGTTTACCCCTTGTCTAAGGTTTGGGCAACTAGTAATGCGTCGGGTCAATATTCAGGAGCGGTAGATTCTTCACTTGCTTCGCAAGACTTACAATATGTCACCACCATGACAACCTGGAAGATTTATCTTGTTCAGCAAGGTCAAACCAAGAGGCATCCTAAGAAGTGTACTGACTAGGACACGTTTGTGTATCATCCACCTGAGGCGCTTGTTTGTGGCGCTGTCAATTACAATAGGATTGGAGGTGTCGATTGCATGCTTTGTGAAAAAGTCTGCTACTTCAGAGTCTATGCCAGGAGGGGGAGCTGGTACATAATGAAGATATCTCAGAACGCAATTCGCCCCTACATCTGCAGCTCACCTTTTCCGACGTATTCACTGCATGTAGAGAAGTTCCTTTGGATGTCTTCTACGTGACGTGCCTCCGTAGCAGACGCGTCTTTGCCATCCATAGACATAGAAATTATGACCTCGGAAAGCGACAAAAGGTGAAGAGACGTCGGAGTCTCATTGCTTCCTGAAAGCGACGGCCTTTTGAAGAAAGAAGGCTAGTATGCTGACCTTGTGACCCCACTGCTCAGGGAGGAGTATGTATGTGTTTCTACATTCACGAGATGAATAATTCTGGAAGAAATCAACGTTAAACCGCGGAATAAGGGATCGTGTGACCATCGAGCGGTCCGGATTATCGGGCCGCCCGCCTCTTTCAGCTACATCCACCTCCCCTTCAGGATTCGATGGGCACTCGGACCGGAGTTGGATTTACTGACCAGCTAATAAGAGGCTTAAATATGTTGCATAGGCCACTAGCTCTCCAACTTTGGCAATCATGTCCGCTAGGAACGTGAACCCACTGAAGGTAAGCTTCACAGTTAGCTCTATTCGTTCGAATTCATAAATGAGTGATTTAGATATCTGTTTTGCAGTATATCCGAAAACTGATAGACTGTCTCGTTAACATAAAAGATGAGACGGGAGAGTTCCTTATGACCTTGGAAGATGGGAGGGTAATTGATACCAAGGGCTGGAACGATTGGGAAGTAAGTGATACTACGGCTGCTAGGAAAAATACAAACTCATCGCATCTCAGTGGACTCACGGCGTTGGTCAGACTTTTACCTACGGCTCCCGATGAACCCTGTGCTAATCCACTAATGGCTAGGCTTATATGGTCTGTTGAAGTTCTATGAGATCACAGGGGACGAGGAACCTTTAACGATTGCTTTGAACTGGTTCCGTGATCGATTTGAGATCGGAACGACCAAGGTAAAAGTAATAGTTGATTCCTGCTTGACAACACGCGCTCAACTTCAACCAGAATGTGAACACGATGTCGCCTCTGCTCACTGCAGCCTATTTACACGAGGCCAGACAAGCTAATTATCTTGTTCATCTCGATTCCTGGGCCGAATGGGTGATGCACGACATGCCACGCACCGAGGAAGGCGGCTTGCAACACATCACCTACCTTGTTGACAATTATCAGCAACTATGGGATGACACGCTCATGATGTCTGTACTTCCATTAGCAAAGATTGGATTAGTGCTTCAACGCCCTCATTATGTGGAGGAAGCAAAGAGACAATTCCTTCTTCAGTGGGTCGGATTCATTCGTTCAAGGCGTCGGGTATGGCTGATGAAGTGCATTCAACAGCATTAAATATCTTCAAGATTTCCAAACCGGCTTGTGGTTCCACGGTTAGTTTCCGCCATTCCGCGTCTATATATACTGAAGTCGCGGCCCCAGGCTGGACGTTCGACGGACGCCACCACTTCGGCAGAGCCCGCTGGGGCCGGGGAAATTGTTGGGTTACTGTGGCCATCCCAGATTTCATCGAGATGCTCCAGCTGCCCGAGACCGATGGTGTTCGTCTCTATCTGACCAGTTCCCTTGTTGCACAGATCGATGCATTAGTCAAATACCAAGATTCCCAATCGGGTTTATGGCATACGATCCTCGACGATGATACGTCGTATTTGGAGGCATCCTGTACGGCAGGATTTGCGTACGGCATTCTCAAGGCGCTCCGACTCAGGCTGATTCCCAAAGAAAAGCGATATACCGAGACAGCGAGGAGAGCCATTGAGGGCGTACTAGCTAATATCACAGATGTAGGAGAACTGAAGCAGGTCTCGTTTGGAACACCTGTCTTTGACAGTATTGATGGGTATAAGTCAGTGCCTTTGACCAGCATGCCCTACGGACAAAGTCTGGCTTTGTTAGCACTGACGGAATACCTCAGAACATTCTTGTAGATATATCTGGCGCTTGCATAGCGATATTTAATGGAGTAGTTCAAACGGGTCAAGATGAATATCAACTGTCCTCTACACCGGATTTTGGCTGCCTCCTGCAACCCTTGTCTGACCGTTGGCATCACCCACATAGCCACGGTGCCTACCGACAAGACTACTTTCTCTCGTGCCTCTGTCGCCGTCCATGACATGGCCCCTAGGTGAATCCTCTCCGAGCCAGCTCAAGGCCCTTCGTCGCTCAGAGGTGGGTGTAGGAGTATAGTAACCTCTGTCGAGATCACGAATAGAGTATTCACGAGGAGGCGTGTGCACTAATAAAAGAGGCTTTGACGAGGGATAAGGACATAGTCATCGAGGCTTAAACGAGAACAAACCTGGGCGGGGGATAACCCCATTATACTGACAGCACTATGCTTGTGATTCAAGACTGGGGCGTCTTTTAGATCCTGAGGAAGTACAAGGGTCGCTCTCTTTCTTCGTCCTAGCGATCCTACACCTATATTGGCAGCCACCTGTTCAGCGCGCATGTCTTCATCTGACAGGCCATTGTCGGACCGTTGCTCCTCCGGGGTGTCTTCGAAGTCATTGGTCTTCCCCCAATTCGACCATGCAATGATGAATACACCTGCGAAAGTGGCGGCGCAACCATATAGGAATGTTACAATTTGATGGAACGATGCCTTCTTGAAGTCGCCGTAGAGAATGGCAGAACCAATGATAGCTGATAGATTGAACAGGACAAACTGGATTGGTATCACAATCTGTAATATATATTAGCAAGGCCAAAAGGCGTTCGAGATAGCAGAATATTCACCTTACTATCAAATCTCATCAACGCTCTATTAAGATATCGAATTTGGCCTATCCCTGTGAAAATGAGAACCTACAGGCGGATTAGCACCATGTCAGGGCGCAAATTCCACGGCTTACGAGGATCACGGGATAGGTGATGGCCTTTGTAAATACTTGAGACCACTGCATTGTCAATAATGTAGATACGGCTTTGGTGGATAGAACCGTGAAGCCACCTGTAATCAAATTGCGATGAGCGACCTATTTCGAGCAGGATAAGGGTCTTACCAAAAAGTGCGCAGAGTCCGACGTCAACAAGAACCCATCGTTGCCCGAAGGGCTGTTGTGAAAGTGTGGCTAGAATGATGGCCCCCACCACGTAGATGCATGAATATACAATGAAAGGTATCTGTGATATTGCGTGTACAAGACCATCGGGGTCCAATCGTCCATCAGAGGCGTTAGAAGAGAGTACAACAGTAACCGCGCCGACGATAGCTATCATTACACCTAATAAATCACGCTGTAAAACAATTAGACATTGCAGATACAGATAAGTATGGTCCGCACGCTTTCGAAACCGTTCTCGCAGTATGAGAGGGGAAAAGAAGCAGTTGGCTATAAGAGCAAACTGAATTACTCGGCGGTCAACGAGAAATTGAGTTACGCGAAGTAAGAAACACTGACAGTGCCCAAAGGTGCAACAATGGAGGCAGGCGCCCAGGCGTATGAAATGAAATTGCCTTTGCTCAAGTTAGTTTCAGAGCATAAAGGGCCTCATTCGTGGGCGATGTACCTATTTCTCCGATATTCATGAGCAAGAACCCCAACCACCTAGTAATATCATTGGAGCTAATGGCCATGATGAAAGAGAGAAGATATGTACCATAATTTGGATTTCAGATAGTCACTCTCGCTCCCATTCTCAATGGCATCCGGTGTACCTTGTGGTTCTTTCTTTGAAGTTCGAAGTCCATTTAGCAATGAATCCTCGGCGATGATGTCCACGGGTAGCATAATAGGATGGGGCTTTGACTTGAATGGAAGGACACGGGCCATCAACTGTTTCCTTGAAGACCTTGCAGGAGAAGATGGTATCGAACTTGTAGATGATACTTCGCTTGGAGACTGCGGGGCACGGGGAAATTGCAATAAAGGCGTGGTCTCCCCGACGTGACTAGTGCTTGCTTCAGACTGATGGCCATCAGGAGCAGAAGGTTCAACATTCGGAGTCTCTTGACCCTCATCTCCTTCGTCTACGGTGGAAACGTGCCTGCTATCGTTACTTTGAATCGATTGCGTACTTTTCTGCGGACCATTTTCATTGAGGCTGGCTGCCTTTTCCGCATCAAGGCGTTTGTGAGCCAACTTTTGCAAATTCAAGGCGAGTGAAATGAGAACGTTTCCGGCAATAGCGACTGTGATACCGATGACGGTAGCAGTGGTCAATTCGGGAATGTCGCGTCGAATTTCAAGTCCGTGGGTGATATCATCAAGTCCTAAAATCAAGGTCAAAAGATGCTGCGACCAGTAGCGAACTACTTGAGCAGAACACACCATTTATTGAGCGACTAGATAGATACATGTCAGGATGTGGTGGTCATGAAAGAGACTGGCAGTGAATTCAGTACTGTCTTACCATAAACAGCCACGACTCAGACTCAGGGTCACCACGCGCCGCGGGCCTTGACCGAACGTTGAGACTCAATCCTCACTGGCACCTAGCTATGCGTCTACAACATAAAGCACATCCTTTACCGTCCTTTCCTGTATACACGACCTCATTCTTAACACCAACCGAACTGGTCGTCGGCGGTGGTGGAGGATCGTCCAAGAGCGGGATCAAAAACAAGCTTGTGAGTTCATTAGTTCAGTCCTGACGTGTCCTTCAAGCTGACGAGAAGATAGAGGCTTTATACTGTTGGAAATAATCGCTCACTGGAACTCAAGGATGAGTACGAACTTGCTCCCGGCGAGGATGCACCCATGAGCATGGCCGCTAGTCCTGACGTATGTGTCTTACTACTTGCACTCTGTGTTGCTTGGCCAGTGCTAAAGACGCATGTAGGGCTCAGGTTTCGTCTGCGGGGTTAATAGCGTGCAAGAGCAGCTTACTCAGGGAAAGAACGAGAATTGTCGCGCTTTCAAGGTCACCAATGGAAAGTAAGTCTGACGGGTACGTGTCTTGGGCCTTCCATTCAACCGACTCGGTAGAGTTTCCCTCTCAGGGACTCGTGGTACTCTGGTAATCAAAGATGACGAGGATGACTTCCAGGCAAGTGTCTAATATTGAAACACGGAATCCTGTCTGATACATAGCTCAGAAAGTCACCGTACTGTCCCCTGATGGGAAACTACTTGCAGTAGCGGGCTCTAGATCGGTTCGTGTTTCATGTAAATGCAGAATCTGCTATTGATAGTCAAATCCAGCTTCATCTGCTATCCTATCCCTCGTTAAGTCCTATTTCACGTCCTGTGACAACAGAAAAGGAGATCTATGACGCGACCTTCTCTAAGTCAAAGGTATTATCCCCCCTTAACCATAGATTTGTCTGGGTTTTCACAGAATTTCTCTAGCTCATAATCACAACTACGGCAAACCTTCAGATCTACTCTTTGCCCCAGTCCTCTTCGAAGAGCAAGAAGAAGGGAAAAGCAAAATCACAAAGTGTAGGCTCTCCGGAAACTCCACTAGACCTCGACCGCATCGTTGAAATACCCGAATCTCTCGGCGGAAGTGCTTCAAACACTTTTAGAGCGGCAAGATAACTGACTGTCCCTTTGGCGAAATTTTATAGTGTATTCACCTGCTATCGTGGTCTAGATATTACCCCGAAAATGATCGTTTCCTCTACACCGTCATTAATTCGATACCAAGTCGGAGCCGCTCTAAGAAATCCGCACCTAGAAAATCTTTTATTTGCAAGTGGAATACAGAGTCGTGGACGGTGGACAAGATCAGAAAAGTTGGAGACCTTTCCCTTACCTGTTTTTCTATTAGGTGAGCCCTCTGCCGATTACTATTCAATGTTCGCTGATCGTTGCTTCAGCCCTAATGGCAAATTCCTAGGATATGGGTCTTCAGATCTCACTATTGGTATACTTGATGCCGCTACACTGAATGTCAGCATCGTTCTTTGGGACCTTTTATATAGAGCACTAATGCGTCAAGCGAATTACAGCCAGTCGCCACCATACTCAAAGCGCATGAACTTCCTCTGACTACTGTCGCATTCAACCCTGAGTCGAAACTGCTTGTCTCCGGCAGTGCGGACAACTCGATTCGAGTTGTCACTCTCCCAGAGTCCGTTGGCGGTTCAAGTAAGTCACACTCATTTATCATATGCGTTTCGAAACTGACTAGTGGTTGTAGATTGGGGCTTGATAGTACTGCTTATTCTCACCATCCTCATTCTGCTTGTGGCTTTCGCCTTGCAGAAGTAGAGATTAGCGGGCTACAGTATTAGTCATTACTCATCCATCTCGTACTTTCGACTGCGTATTTATGCTATATATTAGAACACAATATAAATATGCAATGTCAAGTACAATTCTTCAGACCCTCCTGTTAATCATAATCATCCGTTTCTACGAGCTTCCGCTTCACGCCGTTCGCGCCTTCCACATCGAGACTTGTCTGCACCTCCTCCATAGCATCACTATCATCATCGTCTCCCGCAAAGAGGCCATCGTCGTCATCATCGCCCATGTCACTCCCGTTATCCCTAGCATCTCCGTTGGCATCAGCTTCTGAAGGTACGTGTATTGCACTTATAGGGAAGGGTGCCTCTTCACGAGGAGGCTCCAAGGACATTGAAGCCGCAGTAGAGACACGAGCCTCGTTATGTTCTGGTATTGGAGCGGGCTCCATGTCTTCGTCCTCCTCTTCCGATTCTGACTCCTCTATTTCCTCTATTTCCTCGTCGTATATCTTGACGCCAGGCGGAGGTTTGTTTGGCACAAGGTCAAAGTCGATAGCCGTCAGACAATCAGATGGTTGCGGCAGACGGACACCGAAAACTTCAGGGACAGCAGGCAGGGGAATTGCATTGGTCTGTGTAGCTAGTGACAGTATGTACTGGAAACAACGCGTCAAGGACACGCAATGAGTTACGATACATGAACAAACCTCTGAGGGTACTCTTCCACCAAATTCCCAGCCGACACGCGCCTGCACCGCAAGCACGACATCGTCTATATCGAGTTTGTCCTGTCGTCCAGCATGGTCCGCATAAACTTTGGCGTCAGTCAAGATCTGCTGTGTGTATCTATTGGCAAATTCGAGAAGTTGATGTAATACACCTGGCTGAGAATCATGTATTGAAGGAGTAGAAGATAAGATGAGAGCTATTGCTCTGGCAGTAGGCGGAAGATTGTCTGCTGGGCGAAATGCAGTCGACATGGCTTGATGCAAGAGTCGTCGGCCGATGAGTATTATGTAACATAGATCGGACCAAGTCGGACTCGCATGTTATGAGTATGTTATGATTATCTGATTACGCATTCACCCATGTGATCACGCCGAACTTTTTAAACCCAGCTAGCCAGTCAAGAATTGCGCTCCCCACTGTCGTCACATCCCATCCCACCCTCCATCTACCATGTTCCGCTCAGCTATTTCGCGAACTGTCCTTTCTGCTTCCAGTGCCCCTCGCTTCAATGCCTCCAGTGTCTCTCTGAGACCGGTTTTGAGCCGTGGGTATCACGAGAAAGTGATCTCGCACTATGAAAGGCCTAGAAACGTATGTTCTGGTCTTTTTGTCCAGTCTGGACCGTCTTATCTGATAACTTTTTCTTTATTCAAAAGGTCGGGTCACTGCCTAAGACTGACTTTGACGTAGGTACTGGACTCGTTGGAGCTCCTGCGTAAGTTACGTCTTCCATGTCTGAACAAGTGGCTCATTATCTCACAGTTGTGGTGATGTGATGAAACTACAAATTCGCGTGGACGAGAATGGAATTATTTCGGACGTGAAATTCAAGACCTTTGGATGCGGCAGTGCTATTGCATCCAGCTCGTATATGACAGAGCGAGTAAAGGGTCTCTCACTTGAGGAGGCTGGCAAGATCAAAAACACGGAGATTGCGAAGGAACTTTGCTTACCCCCAGTCAAATTACATTGCTCTAGTACGTATTGTACGTTCCTCGTCTCGATGCCTCTTCTGACCATCTTGCGACATCTATGCTTGCTGAGGATGCCATTCGATCTGCTATTCGGGATTACAAGTCAAAGCGCAATGCTATGACCAACCCGAAGCAGAAAGGATTTATTGACGTTACACAGAGTGCAGTGACTGGGGAGACTGTGGCTTCTGCACACCCAGGGCAAACTTGATTGTCATTGTAATTTGCCTTCTTTCCGTATATCCTGGTGTTCCATTCAAAAAAGCATCTTGGAGCCCCTAGTAGTAGTAGACTGTATCTTACTGTTCGCCGCCCTCTTTGTACCATTTGTATTAATATGTGCATTCAAGTATTCGACGTACAAGCGAGGGTAAGAATAAGTTATACAATTGTGAAGAGCAGCAATTCATGCCCCCTTTTGACCAACGAATGAGAAGCTGCCGGCCGCGAACCATCGTTCGTTCGCTTCTTTGACCCGCTGTGCAGCAGTGGCTCGGTTTGTTAGCTCGAATCCTGTGAAACAGTCGGCAAGGAAAATTACTACGATTAAAGGAAACGCACCTTGCGCAGGAGTTACGCTGAGTGAAGTGGCAGTACCAGAAGTTTGAGATCCACCTTGGGCCGCACGTGTCAGAGTCGCAGTACGCAGCTTGTTGACCTTTGACATTTTAGCTAACAATGCGATATGAATCAATGAAAGGGGCAACAGAAAGAATAAAATCTAGCAAACCTCTACTCTTTGCCTCTCCCATTCCTGCTCTGACTTTACCGGTCCCGACACCAATCATACCCAAACCCTTCGTTTCGTCAAACGCGCCCACCTCCTCCTCTGCTTCGCCAAACGCCATACGATTCTGTAACTTGCGCAGCTCCGTTTGTGCGTAAGCTTCCTTTGCTTTCCGTGCACTAAAGTCATGCGCGATGAGTACACCATAATATATAGGCCAGCACTAAAGATACATACCGCTTACCACCACGTCGCTTTTTAGGGCCATCGTTAGGTATAGGGAGCGCCTTCACTACCTTTGATGGAGGGGGAGCAGCAAGACGATCTATTTGCTTTTCGACCTTATCTCGTAGTAATTCTCCATAGCTACCTATATGATGGCGCATCGTCAAAGGAACGAGAGTAGAGCACAGAGGAACAAGCCTACCATCCCTTTGTTGGCGTTCCAAATCCATTCGTGCTGCAAGAACAGCCTTGGCTCCTATTGTTCGTTGAATCTTTATCTGGTATTCTGGCGGTGTTTGTGTGACCAGTTCAGACTGGAAAACGAAACCGGTGTGCCGTCTCTGGGTCACTGAGGAAAATCCGGCTGCTATCTTTTTCTGAGCGCCCAGAAGCTGTTAGTAAAGAGAATATGATTAGCGAGTATTCAGCTCATAAACGGTACAACCACGATCTCACATGAACGTTGCACGAAGGCATTTTCGCAAGCCCATTCAAACCTCCAGAAACACCAAGTAATTTTGCAGCCGTTGTAGTTCCAACAATAGCTGACAGGTTAGGAGCAAGTACGTTCATCCTGGAGCTAACATACATGAAGATCTGGACGGCGCGTTTCAGTGTGGTATCACATCAGAAGCAATAAATCGACGCACTTTCTTTCTCGCCTCCTCGAGAGTATCCGCAAGATCGCATGCTCGCTCAACTGCTGCCCATTCAGCATCTGAAAGCTGCCTACCAGAAGTGGTGGTAGCTGTGACCACCACACTCATGATGATCGCAGCAGGTAGAACGCCAGACAAATCCACTTTCGTTAAATCCTGCGACACCGTTGGCGTGCGTACATATTGGGTATAGAAGCGCTTACCTCGCTATTACCTAGAACACGGACAGAACGGATGAACATCGAGGGGTCTGCAACCAGCTGCTCTAGTTCCGGAAACTTTGGTGCATAGTGATCCCGTATGAACTAAAAGACAAGAAGAAGAAGAATTTCAATATTGAATAGATAAAGAAGTAACTGACAGTCATTTGCCTTATGCACGATCAGAATCTCATTGTCGACGTCGACTGACAAGTTATTAGCTTGCACAATGACGTTGTATTCGGGATTTATGTGCGCTGGAAGAGCCATGGCTTCGGGAGTGCTCGGGTTTTCCTGGTACTTCTCTATATCCTACAGAGTATTCAATACTGATTGAGTTTCGAAGATAGTGAGCTGACTAACCTTGAGGATATCCACCATTCGCTTGCTTCCTTCGAGCTTCGCGATTTTACTGACATCCTCGACAGCTCCCAGGTCCATGGCTTGTACATCTTCTGCGTCTAATTCATCGGCAGGTTTTATACCCCCTGGTAGTACTAGACCTCCAATTTCCTGAATCTCGTCAGCCTCTCCCTCGTTTTCGTCGGCTGACATCTCCTCGTCCGACCCTTCTGCCTTCCGCTTCAAATCTACTGGAGGAGGAGGCATTGCCTCATTATCTTTGTCTTGCACGTTGCTATCTTCACCAGCATCGTCAGAAAGACCATCCAAGTCTGCGAGAAGCTCGTCTGCAAGGCCGCTCATTATGGAGAAGGGAGACACAGTGACCGTGTGAAAGGTGCGCCGCAATAGCGCTAGCACTGCAGCTTTACCTGGTGCTTTGCGCAAGCCACCAGAGAAAGGCTGAAATGACTGGCCTGGCATTAAAGTTAGTTCAGACAGACATATATCTTCCAGCTGAGCTTTGGTCTTTCGTTTTTCTTCATCTGGATCTTCCTGGCTTGCGTAGCACTGCTTTGACTTGTCGTTCGTTTCGTTGGCTTACTCATTCCTACTTGTATCGCAATCTCACTATTGTCTGTGAGTACTCCTGGGAGACCGTCAAATACTCTTTTCAGACTTTCCAGCGCAAGGGGCTTGCCCAAGCCTTTGATCGCCTCCAGTTCTTTGCTTCCCCACACATTGCCCCGCTCGTGCGCACATGCTCAATTCGGTTTCAACGGTGGCCTGATCCCGATTTTGTACCGATTCTGGACTTGTTCTGTCAGAATCTTTCTTTATTTCAGAACCTACAGACATTGTCCTTCTACAGTGTCCTCATCACTGCAGAGCGAGCAGCGGACATCTCGCGATCGCAGCCTTTGAAATGGCTGACGCTCACTGACTGTGAAACGGAGGTGATGCCTTTGAGCGTCAAGATACGTACCGAGGCACTCTCCATATCCAAGTCCGACAACGTATGTTTACGTGGGAGCAAAGTGCGCTGGCTCTCACTTGTGGACACCAACCATCTTTCCTGTCTGTTCCTCGTGACCAGTACTACCGCTCTCGAGGTTCTTTCTGAAATAGAGACAACCGAGATAGTTCTACCATGCCTCCACAGCCTTCATCTGAACCGTGAACGCAAGGTAGTGCAGTCTTCTGCTCTCTCCCCAGCTCTCGCACGATGTCCTGCGCTCTCTCGATTGCATCTACTGCGCAAGCCAGAGCCCGAGAAGAAAGGGGAGTTGGTGGTACTCCCTGAAAATTTCCCTACCCCCAGACTTCTCCTCTATGATGGCCCTCATTGGATGTTACCTTCGCTGCAGGGACAGCGACTCGGAGACCTTCGTCGAGTTAGGCTCTTTGGAGATAGATGGGAAGGTACTTGCGATATGATTGGCCTCCGCCAAGATATCAAGCTGCTGCACCTATGCTGTCCTCGGCTAGAGTCCGTGCATTTACGAGCATTTCCAACTTCCGATGTCTGCACCACCGTTGCCAACTTGTTTCCTTCCCTCCAGTCTCTAGCGTTTTCACTTCCTTTGCAAACTCAGGCTCAGGACCCGATGTTAGCGCTCACTCGTGAGGTGAGCGAGATCTGGCGCATTGTAAAGCGGTCGACTGACTGGCTTTCTATTTTTTACATTAGCCATTTCTCGAGTCTGTGATCAACATGACTGTACCCTCAAATCTGAAGGTCCTCGCTATCCTAGGGATGATATTCTCGGATTCTGATGAGGGCGGTAAAGTGATCGAAACTCTCGCCGCAAAGTATAACTCTTTGCAGCGCATCTATCTTTGGTTCCCCCAGGATTTCTGGATGACTTGGTGTCGCACTCCCGCCATGGAAAGCTGTACGATAGACATCTATCACAGAGGCATTTCAATCTCTCAGCAATTGGACTTCGACTTTGATTTTTTCTTCTGAGGTCAGGGTATAGGTGCGTCGTCCGATCAAAGACTACCGCGGTATTGCTTAGAAAACTCTCTCAACGGCGCTTCTGCCTGGGTTTGATGTCTCTTCACTCCCAAATTTGCAGGCCGTATTAGTCCCTTTTTCTTTTTGCTCTTTGGGTTTTGTGTTATCTTTCCTTTTGGTTTTTTTGAAGTCATGCTCGTATATAGCGATCTCTGTGGTCTTGCTGGTGTATTATTGATGACATACTTGTGATGAATGGGGTCGGGGTTGTACTACTTCGCAGCTTCCGGTCGGGCTGACACATGTGATCAAGTTTGAACAGACCGCGGGTGTATCTTTGAATTGACAGTATTGTTCGCAACTTCCGATCGAAATTTGTGAAGGCCCGACAGCGTGAATGTAGCTTCTGGTGATCCTGATCAGTCAGTTGCAAATAACATCTTCGAATACAGTAGGGTTGTTATTCTTTAAATCTTTTAATATTTCGTTACATGAGGCAGATTCTGTTTAATTTTATTATCTAAACCCGGTCATTTGGCTCAAGTGTTCAAAAACATCATACAGAATCCCGAAAAGTACACAAATAGCTGCATGAAATCAATTCTGTGAAACATACATGCAATGGGATGATAATTTAGTTCACAAGTGCTATATCTGTAATTGCAACATGGAAGGGCATATGTCCGCTTGAACAAGACCAGCAGGCGAGGATAGTGCGTGGTCAAAAGGAATGTCGAGCAAGTGGCAGCGACCAAAGACTGGACTGGTCAATATCGAGTCCGGTGCTTGAAAGGAAGGGTGTTATACGAGCAGATATGGGAGAGAGTAAACAGTCTCCAGAGGCGTGCACTGAAATGTCCGCCGTGTTAAGTAGAGTAAAAAGAATATAAAACAAATACATAATATATCTCAGGTCGTGAGCGCTGCTTCTCAGGATACTGAGCTACTTGTAACACGACGGAGGTTACGAATCTGTGATGCTGCGAGTGTATAGCATTGGAGAGGGAGAGGTGCAGAATGCAAGCACGAACTTGGATAATGACCTTAAGATGGTCTGAGGGTCAAATCACCCAATTCGCATAGGACTACCCGGATTGATGGGATTCGTCGAATCCGCCATCGGGCTTCCCATCGGTTTACCTGCCAGAGGACTGCTCAGGCCTACAGCACCCTTGCCGGCGCCGGCGCGCTGGTGACGACGGCCTAACAATGTTGCGGCATCCATGTCGAGTTCAAAGCCCTTTGGACCCGCCTTTCGTGTCCGTGTGCCTGCAGGTTTGCGAACCGGGGCAGAATTGGGCGCCGCACCTGCACTTCTAACAGATAAGACTTCATCTGTATCATCCTCATCGTCTTCTTCATTCAATCCACCCAGGAATCCTCTGGCTCCTGCACCACCACGACCATTATATTTCCGCCTTCTAGCTCCTTCCTCCTCCATCCGGTGGACAGCGTATGTGATATCAAATGCTTCTTTCAAGGTCGCTATGCCAGGACTACGTCCTTCCACCCTACCTCCTCTTGCAGCGGAGAGAAGTGGTGAATCCAGAGGTGCATGGATTGCTGAGGGTAGATTGTTATATATGAATGGTGTTGGAGGTGGAAGTGGAGCGGCGGAAGCATTGCACCACGGATGCGCGAGGAATTCATCAATAGTATAGCGCTGCGCAGGATCAACACACAGTAAATGCTGTATCAGGTCCTTGGCTATACAATATATTCATTGGTGCTATAATGGAGTAAACAAGGACAGAACTCACCGCTGGCACTGATGTCATCCCACCATGGGCTCAGAAAGGTATAGTATCCACGCGCAACTTTCTCTGTGAGTACGTTTATACTTTCGTCGTAAAACGGTGGAAAACCACATAGAAGGGTGTACAGAACGCATCCAAGAGCCCACATGTCGACACTCTTGCTATAACGCTCGTCCTTCACGATCTCTGGCGCGGTGTAACCAACGGTTCCACAAGGCGTCATCGTCTCCTCGTTCCAAACAACTTTGCTCAGCCCAAAATCGGCTATCTTCACGCGACCAATACCACCACCGCCAACGCCAGGGGTAAATTCGCCCTCGTCTTCCTTCTCCTCATCATAAGGTCGATGTATCGGGTTCTGTGAAGGGACGATAGGAATGCGTTCAAACAGAAGATTTTCAGGCTTGATATCACGATGAACAACGCCACGTTCTTCGTGAAGATACCGAATACCTTGAGCTACTTGGAGGATGACATGACGGGACAAGCTCTCGGAAAAGTATGTAAGCTTGACGATCTGGTGGAAGAGTTCGCCTCCTTCCATTACTGCAAGCAAGAGGATTAAACAGTCAGACTTTGAAATACCGAGTAACTACCCACATTCTAAAACAAGGAAATAATGCTCTGGAGATTCGGAAAAAGATATTAGCTTGACTATGGAAGGGTGGTGCGTCCCGCGCATGATTTGAACCTCTGCACGGCCCAATAAGAACAAATCCACAAATGACGAGTCAAGATCAAAATTACTAACCCTTAAGGATATTTGCACGCTATAAGCACAACAGCAGGTCAATAACATCGTTATACACGGCAATGATAAGGAGAAAGTATGGAAGCACCTCAGTTACGCGCGGCTTTTTCTTAAATTTCGGATTTAAATGCTTGTCTCCATCCTAAGCAATAAAGAGTGAACCGCGCGCAAGAGTGTCAGATATATGATTCAGAGTCAGCGGAAAAAATAAATATAGGGAAGAACGAAACTGAAGATAACTAACCTGAGAAGCGTTGAGCTCGAACTTGCGAACCACTTTGACTGTCAGAGGATTGACATGACGTTATCGGTATTTCATCGCATCAAAGCAACGCACCAGCGACCTTTTTACCCGTAGAGAGATCCAAAGCTTTGTATACGTTGGAAAAGGCACCGCTGAAGAATAAAATGGATAAAAAGGCAAAAAATGCAAAGATCGCCCAAACGTACTCGCCCATCTTTTCGAGCAACTTGAAATTCTCTAAACCGTCATAAACGGGCATTTGTGCCTTTGCCTCTCTCTCCTCCTGAACGATTTTCTCTACAGCTTCTCTATGAACCGGTTGTGTGTTTTGATCTGGCTGCTTTGGAGGAATGTTGGAAGACTGTTCTGGGGCCGGAGGATCTTCGCGATGATGATTGTGATGCTTTCCATGTCTGATAAGGTCTATAAGATAGATAAGAGACGACATGATGGTGGTAAAAAAGAAAGAAGAACACACTCTTGAACGCGTCTACGACGCCTGCAGAAGGCATGGCTGATTGTGAAGGGGATTTTTTCGGCCGGTCTGAGCTCAAATAGGCCGCCCTCAACTGACGTCATCCCCGTCACCAGCTTACCTAAGGCTCCGCCTCTCCACTTTGCACCGACTTATTTCATAACTCCAAGAGAATGTGCTTTGACAGTGTATCTCAAGCTATATGGTAAAGGGCAGTCAAATAGTAAAGGGAATATGATATTTATGCAATCAAGTTAGGGGATTCTTTATCTTTTTTTAGCTCAACACATTTCTACGCATTTCCACGCACATGAAACGAGATTACCAGGCGCGCCCGAGACTCTAGCTGTGACAGCGGCGTTATAGTACTTGGGCAGGTATACACACTCACCTTACTCGGACTCTTGTGAAAACCTTGACAAAGAAGATGAGCCACACCTCATCTACTGACTCCGAGGAAAACATACTCACGAACTCGTTCCAGAGCGTTCCGTGGACTTTGCGCAGTATGTTCATTGTTTGCATACCTCACACGGAAGAATCTATTGCCGCCTATCTGCAAGGATCACAATCCATAGTCCATACATCAGAGTTCCTTGAGATTCTTTGCCGGCCTTTGCTGATCGCCTTGAAGTCGAAATGCCGCAGAAGACAATGGAATAGTATGTTGGATCTGATGCACCGTACTTTCGCCGTTTCAAAAGGGAAGCCCCGAATTGGCTGAGACCTATGTCAGACTGGAAGAATGCGTCGCCTGAGCGGTGAGGGAAATATCAGGAGCAGAAAATAGTGACTGACATGCGCAGGTGTCCATTTATCGGTTCATCGGAACAAATCCCAGGAGTTATGCTTACGGAGTTCGTATGGCTTGAGAAGACGGAGGGGCTAAAGCGATGGCAGCAACAACCACATCAGTAACTGGCCAAGGAAGAAACAAAGTACTTACTCGGAGCCTTTCGTCCGAAAGTAAAAGCTGGACATGTGATGGACGACGCGCACAAGTAGCGCCAGTGCAGCCCTAAGGTTGTTCACTCCCAACATATTAGCTTTTCGAAGTCAAAGCCTACTAGATATAATACCGCGCCGTTACCAAAGCCAACAAACACAACTGCGGCTGCACAGCAAATAGGCAAATAGGTCGAAGCTCTACACATGCAGTCGGCGGCGAGCGACGACTATGTCCCAGCCATTGATGCAGGAATAGGGGTGAGACCCTGCTTGATCTCGACAAAACCAGATGGCTGGGATTTTCGCTCGACTTCCAGATTCTTCTGACGCGGAAAGGCTAACAGAAAAATCAAAAGTCGGAACCTAACTCCGCTGGGAGCCTGGAACGACTCGGTCGAAACCTGAATAATTGAGCGTACGGCATGCGGCGAACTGTTATACAGCTGAGTATCAACGGAGCACTTGCGTTTTCGGGCGTAAAATGCATATGTTTCTCCTATGTAAACGATTTCCGATGCCCGACAGTATGGGCAGACGCACCACCTTGTAAACTTTAGTTCACCTGGCACGTAAAGTTACTCATTCAGAGAATGTCAAAGAACATCTCGGCCCAAAAACGGTTTTTGTTGCTGCACCCGCTCGGTAAGAAAGAGCCTTGCATTTCCATATCCCCAAAGAGTATACTGCCTGCTCGAGGTCATAGCGATAAGTAGTATTCGAAGGGTTCCGCATGTCGTATTGAACGAGTCAATAATATCGCCAAATTGTCGCTTATTTGACTGTCCAGTGGACGTCTCCCGGCGGCTTAGCCAAGCTATCCGAATTCGATGCTATATGGGTTAGTCGTCGAACCCACGCTTCTGTCATAGAAGTTCTTCTGAACCTCTTATTTGTTGACCGGTGGACATCCCGACCCGCTAACCTATGGATGCAGTAGGTGGCGATGCAGGGGATGAGGGTTCTTCCTTTCGAATTCGTTGAAATGCCATGTAGAAACAACCCCCTCAACGAAATAGCCATCAATGAGGGAAATCTCTGCAGATCAACAGTTCGATTGACCACTAACCAGCAAACTCTGTTTGAATGGCCCATGCCGGGGTGCTGGGACGCCTTGCACTGACAAGTAGACGTAAGCACATAACATACGTACCATATCCGACCATCGCAACTACTCGCACACCGAAAACTCGTGAATTGCGATAGCGCCCTAGAGAATGTTTCTGATTTGCGAATTAGCCTGCCTGAGATTGAGAGTGAACGTGCTGATACCAGGCGATATCCTTAGATCCCTTGAGTGCCAGCTGATAAACCAAACACACCCCAACCCGAGCAAGAACATTCAATCAAACTCTGCAGTCTCACACATAGAGTATGGGACCAATGTCCCGGGCGTCCTCTCTTAGCTCTGATACGCGCGGCCCATTTCAGCATGGATACAGGTGACCCAGCCAGAGATCCGAGGGGCCCACGAGGAAATATATAGCACCTGTAGAGTTTTGTATTTGCACCGTCTGGCGAGCAGGTTAATTTCTCTCTTCATCAGAAAAGCGCTTTGGAAGAGCATTACGTTTATGTAGGTGAGATGAGGACTTTGATCTCCACCTGATAAGAAATCACAGGGCCGATTTTTGAGCACGCGTGAAGAGGAATCAGGTTACGATATTGGCCACGGAATTCCCGATTAGAAACGCTCGTATAAGGACATGTATACCGTATACATACCTGTAAGTGATCCCAATATTGTGGTCCTTGATTGGGAAAGCTAAACCGAACTCGTCAAAGCGATATCTGATGCTGAGGGGAAACAATCAAGCCACCCATGACATGTATCATAACTGACAGATGCTCTACAAAGCCTGAGTGCATACAAGCCATCAAGAAGATTGAGATCTGTAACAGAACCATGAACATTATTCTCTCCTTCTGATCTGCATAGGACATGACGAAGAAAAATGGCGCCACACGAGAATTTGCGGAACAGAAACGGACACTTGGATTTCTGCCCTTGTGCTGGCGCTGTTAGACCAGGGTTTCTCGGGGTTCCACATCACCCAAATTATCCATTCAGCCAGCGGAAATGTCAGCCTTCATTCTAACATGGGTATCTCCGAAATATACATCGAACAGGCGAATGGGTATTGGGTTTATAAATCGTATTCATGCAATCCAGAAATCAGTAGGTGCGTACTGCAAACGCTATGCATATGCATATCAAGGAGTCCTGACATGATTCATTATCATCAGCCACTCTGTCTGATTAGCAGATTCACATACATTTGCAAAAACCTCCTGAGCGACTGTGTCCGAGTCTTCCCAGTGAGAAACCATGTCGGCGCTGATTTGCCAAGGGAAAGAGAGCAAAGGGATGGTTTTAGTATTCATCAATCTAGTGAAGAGCAATCACGAACCGACCACCCTGCCCGAGATTCTCATTTATTTGAGTCAATACAATAAATTTACTACAAAGAGAAGGGGGATGACATTGTTTAGACGGTTACACGGAAAGCTCTGAGCCACCTCACTCACAACCCTCTTGGCTGAATCTCTAGCATCCTCTCCTTCACTCTCTCGCCAATCTCCTTCATCCAAGACTTGACCCGGTCGCGATCCTTTGGCTCTGGCCAGGAAGATGAATGTAGGGTAGAAGACAATAGTTTCTTGATATATGCTTTGAGCAACTCGGAGTCAAATTTGGGTCGAGGAGAAGAGACTTCGGAACGAGGGGTAGTAGGGGAGCGTAAGCCCGATGCATTTGCCATGTTTAGAATACAAGAGAGAGAGAGAGAAAGAGAAAGAGAATAGTAAGATAAAGGAATATCGTAAAAGTGAAAGAGAAAGAGAGAATGAGAGAGCAATGAGGAGATGGTTGGAATCCGTTGTTGACTGCGACACGTGCACACTTTGCCCCAGACTCACCGCGTCTAAGTCCGTCTCAACGACAACCCTCAGCGCTCTTCCACCATGTCCACTGTCTCTTTTCCTTCTGAACCACTTGAAGAGTCTACTCTTCATGAAAGCCAGTATTACTCAAACTTTGACTCAAGTTCCTCTTTTCAAATGAACCCGCTATCCCAGCATCCACCGCGAACGCCTCGACACTCTGTCGCTTCCACCTCTTCGCGCTTGTATGCTACTAGCATTTACGAACAAAATGAACCAGACACAGAGCTTACTGAAGCTGAAGCTGAAAGCGTTGATGAAGAGAATGAAGAGCGGATGAAGGAAGCAGAACGTCGAATACGTCGCGAAGAGGTGTGGAGAGAGATGATTCGTACTAGCGATGGGAGAGACAAGGCCTTTGTATGTTCAGTACTTGGCACCTTTTTGATATAGAACTGATGTGTATTTGACAGAAACTAATTCAATATTCTATCAAACTCTACTTACTATTCCATACTTCATTAACGGGCAGCCGATTGCTCCGCAAGGCTACCCGTCGACCATGGGAGCAAGAAATGGTCAAACGGTTGAACTCTACTGTTTCAGGGTTCTCATTCACGAGGTGCGCGAAACTTGTTGACCTTCGAGCCGTCATTAACTTTCTGCTGAATACAGGAAATGTCTACTACTCTTCAACTGGCTAGCGCCGTTGACTGCCATCATGGCTCAGCAATCGGTGCCATTTTCCTCAGACCATGCATCTGAATCGAAAAGTCAAGTGCCGAAACCGTTTCTGCACACTCTGCTCAATGCACCTCCACCCGTGTTACTTGAGCTGGTGAATGCTGTTTCAGATGATCTTTATGCGCTATCGCTATTGGGAATACTAGGGAAGAAGTCTGGAGAGCGTGCATCCCGATTTTCCAACTGGTGTTGGCTATTCGCTACTTTGATTGGGCTTGTCGAGAATGGGGTACAGAGGCAGATGATTGGAAATCTGCAACACGAAGGTAACCTATGGTCTTTAAATGTTTGACATTGTGCTGTGCTCAAATTTCGCTAGTCGAAACTCGGTTGTATAACGAGTCAATGTCTGGCGCGACAGCAAAATCAAAACCCAAAGCTTCGAAAGAGGATGAGAAGGAGCATGCTCGGTTACAGAAACAAGACTACTGGTTACAAATATCTAGAGCAAAACTAGTAATGGACCTAATCTTTGTCTGTAAGTGGAAAAGCATTTCAGCTAGTGGTGAGAAAGTTGCTGAAGTCAGGATAGCCTACGACGTTTTTCGAATTAAACGAGGGAGCACAACTGTCAAGACATTTGCTGGACTAGCGGCAGCGATGCTAAGGTGCGGTTGTTGTCCTATGTTCGCGGGTTCGTTACAGTTCTGACTTTATTGATAGCGCGTCAAAACTGTTTGATCGGCATAAGAGTAATCTGGTGAAAGCAGTTGGTGTGACACTCTGAGCCTTATATACCCCTTCGCACGTATCTGGTACCTTTATTTAGTGGGGGACTTGCTTTATAATGGGAGTTATCTGAAAGACATACAGATACAGGGTATAAATCACCACCAGCGCCATGATGAGCGGGGTGAAGTCGGGATTTCCGTATCTTTCTCTCGGTCGCGCTGAAGAGCCTCGACCTGGGTCTCCAAGAGGTGGACCCGCTCTCTTGCTTCAATCATGTATTTCTCGTGAGATAGACGCGTCTGTGCAAGCTGTAGGCCCTAAATAAAGAAAGAGTGAAGTCAGGAAGAGAACAAGAGAGAGAGAAAGAGTACATACGAGATAGACAGCTGAACCCAAGAGAAATATGGGGATCATTGCAGGTACGACATCTGAATACCACTGGGCATGAGGAGATTTCTGTTTCGCAGATGTATTGAGACGTCGAAGGTGGAACATGGAGGGTAGGTTACAGACAGAGCACGTGATGTGAAGGTAAACTTTTTGGGTGGAGCAGGCGGGCCAGGCAACGTCTCTTGGACTGGATCCACCATGGACAACTCATCCCGCTCTCCCTCAATTAATCTCATATCCTCTTCTTCACCAGCGAGTCCTCTCTCAACCTATCCTTCCTCGTCCTTCTCTCACTCACAATCTCCTTTTCGATATTTACATTTCGAACAAATTCCTTCTTTAAACGATACAAAGCGTCCTTCTTCCCCACAGCGTCCTCTTTACTCTGCCCCGTCTTCGCCTTTTTCCTCTCGGCCACCACCACTACTTATTCCATCTGTGGATCGCATATCTAGAGCCTACCCTCGTCCTTGTTCATCGCGTATATCTAATCTCCTGAAGCCATGGTTACCTGTCATCTTGTACGCTATAACCAGCCTTGGTTTTTTCGTCGCTATCGCGTTTTACAAGTCCGAGGTTTTCACGGGTCAGCATCATCTTTTTGTTTCACAGTACTAATTCTGAATTCTGACTTGTTCATAGGTCTCGATGAGCTGTCACGCTGGCTACAGGAGGATCCACTATATGGTCAGGCCGTCCTGTTTTTCCTCATTTTTCTGACTACATTCCGTGAGTTTGTTGTATCTTTGATCTAATTCCCCATCGCGTCTGATCGCCTGCCCATTCTAGCTCCAATTCCGCTGTACTCTACCCTCATTATACTCTCAGGTTACACGTTCGGGCCTTGGACAGGCGCCGTTATCTCTTACTTTGCCGCTCTCTCAGGCGCTCTTACAGTATTCCTAATATCCCGCACTGTTCTTCGTGACTCTATCTCCCGTTGGCTTTCGTCCACTTGCACGATGAAGCGTGTCGTGCGCGCGATAGAGAAGAGACCCAAGCTTCTCTTCCTCATCCGCCTCGCTCCATATCCATATAACGTCATGAACTGCCTATTGGCTGCGTCCCCAACTCTTACGTTGCGAACCTATTCCCTCTGCACCGCACTCTCCCTTTTCAAGGTCATCATACATACCAGTCTTGGTGCTTCTATTCACTCTTTCAAGGATTATCACGTGGTACACGATGCTGATTCTATGCAAGAGACAGCAAATGAAGACAGTGGGGCTGATACAGTGGCGCGCATGTGGACAATATCTGGTATCACATTATGCGTCGCTATATTTATATACCTCTCCTATGTTGCCAGGAAGGCCGTCGATGAGCAACTCGACGACGACGAAGCAGCCATGGGATCTGTAGCCGAGGAGACTATCGCCTTCCTCTCACCAGCCGGAAACGCCGACGCCGAACAAGGTCAGCTGCCCATGTCAGAGTCTCCATTACGCCTCCATCAAGCCATGCCACTGCCATCCCGCATGTCACTGTCAGTAGAGCCAAACAGGCAAGGACGAAACTTGTAACCATTGTGAGGCGATTTCTTTAGCCTCTTATTCCTTTCCTTCATTCACTATTTCCCCGTTGACGTCTTGTTTACGATCTCCATCCTTTTGCGGACCTTTTCGTATCCTTTACCTCCTAAATTTTTTGAACGTAGCTTCTCACTACTGCCCTCCCTTGTTAGGGGCAGGAAGGACTTTTTTCTGTAACAACTTGCAAATTTCCCTGCTTTTCTGAATCGGAAGTTTGTACTTGCTACGGGTCTTCTGTTACCGTAGTATATCTAGTGAAAGATGTACATTATACATTAACTTAGATGAAATAACTAAATCGATTGGTGCAATTGGTGCCTTTTTCATATGGACTTACTTATCTTGTCTCCATTGACGTTGAATTGTGTGTATAGTAGTAGAAAGGGTCTTTTCAGCAGTGCAGTTTACATCTCGTCCGGTGCTATCGAGCGGTCTACTTCCACACACTGATGACATGTACAGCAATATCTCAGCTGGACATTCCAGTTCTACTTACAGCTTGCTGTTTACATTTAGTGATCCATTGGACACAATTGAATTGTAGAAGCGCTCTACCGGCGGCTGGCAATCGGAAGATCTCCAATGGCCAGTAATCTTTTCACCGTTATCCACATTTGCTGCCTAAATCAGAACTTCTCTGGAGAAGGGCCAATAGCAGGTACTCTGCCGATGCACCGTGCGGAGCTGTGGCAGCTTTTTGGGTCACGGCGTTAACAGGTGACTTATAATTACACCGCCCAATGAGACTTTTTTTTTTCTCTAGCGTTGCAGGCAATATTTGCGCCGCTCCTCCGAATTTCCGAGCCCTGTCAATGAGATGGGATTCAATACACTGACAGGATCGGAATTAAGTAGCCCTGAGCCTGGACTCGGTGCTCGAGAGTCCCGTTGGCAGCGTCATATTTACCCCATGGTTCGCCCGAATCTGAAAGACAATCGTAGAGTTGAATGGGGTTTCAAACTATTTATGGTTTAGGGAGATAACTAATGCTATTCACTGCGCACCGATACAATGAAATGCTGGGTCGAGTGCAGAGCGGATTGCAATTTCAAAGCGCCTACCGCGCCGGTTAGTCGGAAGGAGGATTTACATACAAGAAAGTACAGGTCTGAACCTGCATGAGAAGCCATGTACATATGTATTTTTATCATCTCTGACGGCGACAGTCCTAAATCGGGGTTCTACTTATCAGACTTCCAGAGTTAAATGTTTTCGTAAGTGCTTTGTTAGTACTGGCGCAGATCCCAACATACGACTGCGTACTTACAATTGCGATGATCAGCGAAAGGTAAAGAAAATAGATTACAAGAAAGACAACTTTAGCTACCTACAGCGCAAGTAACTCAAGGTTCCACATGTCGGAGGGGAAAGCGAAACCCCCGGCTGGAGGGAGTTCTTATGTCTCATTATCCGGCTTGCTTCTCTGATCGGGCCAAAGAACACTGTTGCAATCTCAGACTCTGCAGCTCAGTTTCAGAGAGATGAGATGGGGAGGGCTTGAGAGTCTCCTACTTTCCGTGCACCCATTCAAGCGCATTGTAACAGACGACGCTGTTTTAGGGTATATTCAAAAGTAAATATGCGGGCAGATTATTTTACACTGACCTCTTTTTTCCATGTACCTAAGCAACTTCAGAACACCCCACCCACCCACCATCTTGATAAGAGATGACATTGATCACTTACTGCGAAGGTTCGCCCAGACTCGTTCCGAGAGATGTAATGTTATTGGACGAACAAAGCTTGTGAACACAGATGCTACTTGTGCGATGCGGGAGGCCAGGAAGGAAGAAAGGATATCCGGTACAATCACACTGAGGATCATCCAGGACTTACTGCCATCACTTCAAGCACTGTGCAGCAGGAAAGGCTCCAAGCCCCTGTTACTAGGCTGACCATACCCATCTCTGTGTCGATTGAAACATGAGAGGCTTCAGATAGTACTTCCTGCATTATACCAGGGACGTAGGAGAAGCCCCGCCGAGTCAATTGTACGCCACGACAGGCTGTTCGCTCTTGTGAAATATAAGAAACCCATCAAACGCAGCCGCGGGAACGCCACAGTAAAGAAGCGCAAGTGCAAGGGTCTTGCAACTCTCGGAGCCGCGAGATTCTTCTGCGCCAGCAATGAGTGTGAATCTTCTCGTACCAAGGTGACTTCCCAGTAAGAACTGCAAAGAAAGGGACAGGTCCAGTCAAACAAGAATTTCTCACCTAAGGTTGTAAAGATAGGCACTCCCCTCAAAAAACCATCAGTGAAACGCATGGGCTGGTACAAACGTAGACTTACGCCAGACCCCTGAAATTTGGCCGCTGTTGGCCATATCTGTTTGGGAACACAATCGACACATGTTCAATCAGATACGCCGCAAACGGCTGTGGGCTAGGTACGATGGTTGGACTTTGACTGATATGAAGATCTGGTGTGTGGGTGTCACTGGCAGTTATCACCTCCACAATCAGATACACCGTAAACATTCAATCGCGTGTATCAGCAGAACCGTGAGTGATTTCAAGATAAAAAGGAGGATGTCTGTCATGCTCACTATTGCACGTTCAATTGTGGATAAAACGCTGATCGTTTATTCACCTGAGTGGATGATTTTATGATGTAAACTTGAATGACTTACGTGTATAATGAGAACAGTTTGCATGACTGGATCTCGTGTGTAGCCGGGGAAAAGGTAAAGTACGCAAGGGTATCCGCCAACGGGTCCATCGGAATATTCTATAGTACGTCGATACACCGGCGGTAGGTCATAGAGAGATTTGCTCCTTGTGAGAGCCATATGTTTTCTGAACGATGTTGCGAGGTCCGACAATTGAATTACTGCAGTAGAGAGCAATAAGTGGTAGATCGTATTGGATGCAACCAATGAATGAAATAGATGAAATACGGTCCCACCTGTAAATGCACTCAATAGAAATGCCAGAAACAATGGGGCTATAGCAACGACGGAGGTGGTCAAAGGATCACTCCGCATTCCCAGTTCAAAATTTATGTACTTACCAAGCACAAAAATGAAGGAAACGGAGTTGATTGGATTGTGGTACCAATGCGTTGGCGCTCAATATCCGGTGACTCCGTGAGTTGAGCCCAAAAATCCGGATTCATGAGCCTTGAATCCAATCTGATGAGCAAGGTTATATCCATCTATCTTGATTTCGCCCCCAAGTCTCAGCAATTGTCCACTTTCTGGTACTGCGTCAATATATGTTTTCAGTGGAAATCTGCTATAGAATACGAGAGTTGTGAACATGACATACGGGTTAAAGCGATCATTATAGCTCGTGGGACATCATATTTATCCGTCACAACGAGCCTGATCTGATGCCATATGGAGAACATCGCGTATGATTCCAGCTCTCTCCGTCGGGCGGCTTACCCCTTCTACAATCCAGAAATAGAGCGTACAACTCTCGAGACGCTCTGGTTTGGGCACAGACGTAATGGATATGATGCGAGAGTATAAGATATCCAATATTCGGCGACCTCGTTGTGGATCAAATATCCATCACAATCAGTATCAGAGACATTCCTGCGAAATCAGCTTTGAACTAGGTTTCACAGGAGAATGCATAAAGCCACTGACTGGATAGGTATCTGAACAGCATCATCATGCATGGATCATCATTGTCAAGTGGCCGTACTCACGTGTTCAATACAGCAAAATCCGAAAGACGTCCTTGTTAAGGTATCTCCCAATCCTAAGTTTGCAATTCAGAGAGAACAAAAGTCCGTTGCTGTTGACGACAAGTTTCTGCAAAGTTTGTAGGTACTAGGAATTGAGTGAAGTCTGCACAGCTATGACAATATTACCTTTCGACGGACCTATCCGATGGGTCATCCGTAAACCGTTACGAATAGCAAAATGACCCTGGCTGTTGTCTGCTGTTGTACACGGAAACGTTCATCAGGGAAAGGCGAAGCCGTCAACTTTAGGGGTTCATTTGTATGACCCCCTCAACGCAAGTGCTGTATGTGTACATCGAGTCGCAGTGACGCATACACCGGTGTAAGCACCGAGTGGATTCAACGGTATCTGCTCCGCGAAGATGATCCAGACCTCCGTGTACACATGATAACTCACCAGGAAACCATCGATATGTTTACTGTATAGGTTCCGTGCAAGTCGCGGGGAGAGATAATTGGGTACGTCATACTATACACGGAGTTGAGCATTTTGACCATTGATTGACTTCGTAAGAGGACTTCGTAAGAACCATGATATCCATAATGTTTGTCGGAGAGACCACTTACTTTAGATGACCCATTCTAAAGCATGAACGGAAGAGTTACCCCATATTCGTCTCGTAAGATGATTCCGTCAAGGCCAATTGTTGAAGGTTTACGCCACCAGATCCAGAGAGACATTGGAATTTGCCGGAGATAACGCACTGCAAAGAATCATCGAATCAGTAGATGGGGGGTTGTGACAATGTGCCTTGATGAACAGGATGCTCGTCACTAAATTCAAAATTGCCAGAGCTTGAAAGACACGGGTGCAAGTGTGAAAGGGTACAGCGAGGTACATTGAAGTTACGAGAAAAAGACTCGAGTCCAACTTGATGTCGTTCCCTGAGAGAAAAAGTTTCAAGATAGACAGCGAGGTCTAAAAAACTTGAGCCCATCTTATGTATCGCTCATTCAAGAATCAACGCAACTTGCAAGAGCAATAGAGCTACATAGCATGGCAAAAGAAGTCAAGAAGCTCATTTTTCAAATCTTGACCTCGGTTCAGGGCCGGCGGTTAGCACATTCTCCCGATGATTTCGAGGACGAGGTTTACATGCCGCCGCTTGCAAAAAGGACTCGTGTGCTTCTGAGTTTCTACGCATTAAAGCTCCTCGAGCGCGACGATCATATTTCGAATGCCTTTGGAGCGGGGGCCTAAAGATACGGAAAGAAGCCTACTCAGTGGAGACTCGAATTGATGACATATTCATTCTGGACAAAGCGTACTTGCCGTCTCAGCTGCGTAAATCGGACAGCGTTGATTTGCATAAAAACAGGTTTTGCTTCCGTTGAGTCCATCCAATTTCAAATTATCAGAAACAAAGGCGAAGAAAAAAAAAACAAAGACGCATGGGTCAGCCGATGCGGAGACGCGGCGGCTTTCGCACATATCCGGTACAAAACAATATACAAATTCCGCGATGTTAATCAATCGACGAGACGATCAGAATTCGAGGACTTCTCGGCAATGTTGATTTACCAAAAAGGTCTTATGTTATTTTACTTCAGAGGTTCATATGTATGTTGGTTCAACTCAATTGAAATGTTCAGGCCGCCGTAATGATGTAAATTTCTTTTTCACAGAACAAGGACGAGTCAGATGCTGCCATGTCAAGAATGACGTATCTTTATTCAAGAGTGGTATCTGTGTACAGAGGGTAAACGATGGAGAAAGCATGGTTCAAGTGCCGAGGTAAATATGTTATCGGGCGTGATGGAGGGGCATCCCGGGGAAAGATGAAGGATCGTCCGCGTCGCCAAGCAACAGACCGCGAGCGTTTGCAGACCAAGTCAGAGAGCGAAGTAGAACCAATACAAGGGAAAGTGGGAAGCGAAGCGTCCGTCGCGATGAAAACACCAAGCTGTAAATGAAGAGAGCGAGAAACCTGCGGAGAGCAACAAGATGTCAACAGTGATACACGAGAAAACAAAAAAACACATTGATATTGCAACAAATGAAAGAGTCCAAGACAGAGGGGTAAAAATAGGACAGCGAAAGCAGAGGAGAAAACATGAAAATTCGAGTGCAGGTCATTTTAGTTTCTTCGAGAGTCGAGGGGTTTTTTTTTTCAGGAAGGAGAGTGATCATCTAGATGTCCTTAGCACCGTATCCGGCTTGTAAGTGTTCATGCTCTCCCATGGCCACGAAACCAAAGTCTGGCTCGTACCCTCTTACCATGCTTGCATCGTTGACACCAACACCGCCGCTATTTATGCCGACGTCGTAAGCTCCCGCGCCGCCATCCATCGGTGGAGTATTGGCTTGTGAGGAGCCACTAGCTACGCTCATTGACGAAGCTGCAGTACCCGGTCGACCACCGTGAGCAGACGAGCGACTGGGTCCGTAGGTATCGTGGTGAGAATGATGAGAGTGCATTGAACTCATGGAAGAAATGGAGGAAGAGGAAGGAACACTAGCCAAAGAGGGGACGGAGACGCTGGAGGTCGAGGCAGCCGAGGGAAGTGGCGAGTAGGCAAATTCAGCCTGGGTGTTGGGATTGTATGAATAGGGCGATGTTCCGGAAGCGGAGGTGTCTACAGAGGGAAGCTGGATCATACTCCGAACACGAGGGAGGATATGAGTGGAACCAGGATGCTCCGAGTGGTGAGAGTGATGACCGCCATGGTGAGTATTGTGATGACCATGATGCATGTCAGGCTGAGGAGAGGTGGAAGGACGCTGATGCTCGGTAAGAGAACCACTAGAAGACGAACCGCCACCATGATCGTACGGAGACGGGTATGGACTCATTGCTTGAGAATGTCTCCGAGCTCTACGTATACTCAAGGAAGAATTGGATGTAGCATGATAAGGGGATCTTGAACTCGGCGGTCGGGGACTGGTCGAGAACTGTCTATGGCTTGAACCCGGTCTACTATTGGAACCGTAATCATCGTAAGACATGGAAGAGACAGAAGACATGGAATAGCCGGTAGGAGGACGAGAGTGGCCGTCGGGGGAGAGAGAAGAGGCGGAGTGAGTAGTACCATCAGATGAATGCAAAGGCATAGAGGAAAAGGGGGAGCTGTATCCACCGCTAGAGTGGACAGACGTATTTATGGTGGGAGTCGGACGGGAACTGTGAGCATAAACGGAGTTGGTATTACTGCTGTTACTGGGTGGATTGAGGAGAGAAGAGAGACTGCCGTTGTGAGACGAAGAGGCAGTCGGAGAGAAAGACCACTGGCTACTGGATGAGTCTGGATAATACTGAGAATAAGTACCATACGAAGTGGTCGGAGATTCGTCGGCGGGGCTGCCGTACCCGGCATGAGCTAAATGGTGAGGCTCGGAGGGGACGGTGAGAGGCGGCAGGGCAGACCGAGAGTAGTTGTTGGCCCAGGCTGCAGTGCCAGCTGGATTGAAGGAGCCTGGCGCAGAGAAGCCACGTGATCTGCCGATCTGACCGATCTTTCCAGGCATAGATGGAACAGTGAGCGGGACAGAGCCGGGACCGACCCCGATGGCAGAGCGCGGGGGCGGGATCATCTGCGGCTCTTGCACTTCGCGTTTCCGGGGTTTCGGCATGCGCGGCGGCACGCGACGTTTGAAATTGGCAACAACTTCAGGTGGGGAGTGTCTGTTCAGTGTTGGATGAGACCAAGTACTCGCGTCGGGATCGTCAATCGCTGGGTCTACGTTGCGCAGATTCACTTTGCGCATGAACCCGTATATCTGCAATCCATGTGTCAGCAACAACACGTATGCAGAATTTAGTGTGGCTCATACGTTTAGTTGCCGAGAGAAGCTTGCGAATCTGGATTGACGGTAGATGGACGGAAGAACATGGAGCGCAAGCTGCTCAGGACGCTCGACGATGATGTGCTCTCCCTGGGGGTCCCAGCGTATCATGTGGTGGTTCTCCGGACGCTCGAGCAGACTAGAAAGACATGAGACTGATTCAAAGAGCAGCACGGTGACACTCACGCATACAACTTTGTGAGAAAGGTAGCCTGGGGCTTGCTCTCGTTCTTCGGAGTAGGACTGTCCTTGGTGGTGAGGTCGTGGTCATGGTCATGGTCGTCCTGCTGAGGAGGGAAGGGTCGTGTGTAGGGAGGATAGAGATCAGCCATCGCTGGGCAACTGGTGCATCGACTGGGGGGATCATATAAAAACTTTTTTGCGCGGATTCGACGGTGGAGAAAGCATTCTCGTCCGGATGTACGTAATTTCCCTTTTCAGATATTCAAGATCACACAATCTCTGATCTCCTCCGGATCTCAGATCACTTCCTTTTTCGGAAAATTATCCCACACCGAGGCGCCGAGGTCAAATGGGCTTCTGATGCCTATGAAATCCATGTATACTCTATCAATAATCATGTCTCCCCGTCATGATGCAACGTAACACTCGAAAACGCCCCAAACAGGTCCTTCTCCACAACTTCTCCCCCTGCTCTTGTTCCTCTCTCATCTCCTTTTCTTTCTCCTCCTCCTTGCTTTCTTTCTTCTTCCTCCAGGTGTAGCGAATGTGATTCCTTCAGGTGTCGGAAGTTCACTGCTTCCACCCCATTTGACGATGAGGGGATGATCTGCAACAAATTCTTTGTCAGTAAATAGTTTTCTGTCTCCAGATCAAAACAAACGAGATCAACACCGATAAAATCCGAGAAAAAAACAATCATAGATCTGCTGCCAACCTACATATGTACTCTGTAGCCCGTAGCATAGAGCACTTATGTGGCTTCCCAAAGTCCCTCTCCCCATAAGGTCAAGAGTAATCGACAGGGCAAGATCTAGAACTCCCCGAGTTCCAGATCTACCTATCGCCTAACTCGAAGGTACGGAAAAATAAAAAAGACACAAAATGACGGTAATGGAGAATGAATGAACACGGAGAAAATGTATCCTCGTCGACAAGATTAAAAAGAAAGCAACACAAGCATCATCAAACACGTCAACCAGTCCCAGCATCAGCCACCCAGCTGGAAACACGGTAGAAATAAACCACGCCAGAAAACATGGCGATCATCAGGGCATACGCGCATACGCGCTATGGCTGCGCCTCGAGGTCGATCAAAGAATGGAAACAGCAATGAAATGGAGAACAATCAAGACGAAATGAAATCATAGAAATGTCAAACAAGTATAAAAAAGGTGTTATCCGTTAGGACGACGTAGAAATCCTAACGTCCTCTCCCAACGGCAGGCAGGGATTGCAGCTCCAAAAAAAAAAAAAATCAGCTGCATATATCCTCCGCGGAACCCAGTCAATTGTCGCTAAAGCTCAGACAATTTTGAAACCACAAGCGAAGGAACAGAAGTTCATCCCGACGCGAGTGAAGGAAATAAAAGCAATAACGAGAAGAAAAGGGTCCAGATCAAGATCCTCTTTTTGCCAGAGGGCGGAAACGGGAGTCATTCGCGGTTAGCAGCAGAGAAGTCCCGTGAAAATGAACAGAAGAGAAACAACAAAACAAAAGATAGACAGAACACGAAATATCATCAGGGTGACTCACCGGAGGTTTCCCGTTTCGTAGTAAACCCCAGTTCACTTTCGCAAACCACCTGTGCTGCTTGACCTCGCTGGCACCACTACGGCTGCCTAACCGGGTACGCTCGCTCTTGTCCAGGAGCCTCGTGATGCAATCCTTGCAAGCACTGTAAATCAGAAAAAAGAAAGAACGTTAGTCAAACGAATGACAGGTTACAGTAACAAGATCGAGACAAGGAAATTAGTGTGAAGGAGTAAGAAAGATGTAAATGGTATAGTAAACAGGCGGGTATGACACAAAGAGTGCGGCAACAATGTGCCCATAGATAACGATGAGTGCAGAAAAGGAACGTGAAAAGACTAAATCATAGCGTGCTAGTGTCCAACAGAACACAAGGCACACACGAGAGATGACGGCGTATCCAGCTCCGGGCTGGGCTAACTGGCCACTGATATGAGGAGCCCATAACGGAGTTTTCCTCATCATCCCACCCAGTGACAACTAGCCAAAACTGAATTCTGATCGAAGTTCGACGTTGAACATCAACAACGTCCCAACAACGGTGTGCTTCCGAGCCTTGACCCCACGTATTCAAAATTCGGCCGGGAAGGAACACCGAGAAGCGTCCAGGTAACCAGCAGCTATGATCACGTCAAGCCAGGTGGTATCAGGTGTCACTCGAGGCAGGACTTGGGTTGCTCAGAATAAGGATAAGGCGCGGATCAGCCCTTTCATGGAAAGCAAGCGCCGCAGAGAACCCACTGTGTCAGCAGTTCACTGTCACTTGGGTCATGGGTGTCAGGACGATTAATGAAATGCAAAACTTCAAAGGCTTCCCACCCCCAATGTGTATGACAAAATGAATGGGTAGGGAGTGCGAGACCATGTACCGAACAATGGGGGCAAACAGCTGGCCTGTAATTTCCGAAGGAAAGAAAAAGAGAAAAAAAAAGGCCAAAGAGAAAGCTCCGATGACAGGAGATGAGAGTCATCGGAGCTCAGATCGCGTACGGACTCGCAAGAGAAACGCGATAAACAGAAAGCGAATCACTCACCTGGACACCTTGGGTAATTCCCGAAAATTTACCGGCAACATGCGGATATGTTCAAATGTGTCTGACCGTTCATTGCCCTTGAAAGGTGTTGTTGCATACTGCGATATCAGACACAGTTGTATGGATATTGTGAGTGTCGAGCGCCAAAAGGAAGCGAGCCGAAAGGTCACAAGTCGCGATCGACATTTGGTGCAACCAGTTCACAAGAGGTCGAGCGGAATTGCGTGCGGCGGAGCAATTCAGTACCGTAGTCCAATTTTAGGCAGATTTGCACAGCAGAGCGGTAGCCAATGAAGCGGTGTCCGTAGCCAGATAGCGACGTTGCAAGCAAATAAATCCAGTCATGTAAATGGAACCAACGAGGGAAGAGGGGAAGTAAAATTGTACGTCAGTAAATAAATCACGTCGAGCTCATAGGAGAAAAAATGTAAAGAGAAGCCCAAAATGTGTCATTGCGCTGCTGTTCATGATCGAACAAAGGATGGAAAAAGCGCGCATGGGGTGCGGGACATGCGGCCTTAGCTCGAAAGAGCCACACAATTTCAAGAGGACAAACCAAGACACGCACAATCATCTCGTATATCAAGATGCCGAGTGTCCACCAATCTACAGCAGCCGTATGCCCTTCTGCTGCAATCACCTCTGGGGCGATGTACTCTGGAGAGAGATTACAGTGGATCAACACCAAGTCCACGTGAAGAAAGGAGCGAGATAAAGCAAGACGAACCTTCAGTACCCACAAATGAGTTTGTCCGAAAGTTAGCCGTACACGACATCGTGTTGATTAAAGGTACCTATTTAGACCAAGCAGATCAAGTGAAAACATATCAGTCACCAGTCAGCGAGCGTAACACTCCAAGGAGGCTGCAGACCAGCCTCAGGAGGCCTTCAACGTGGACACACTCACCCCATTCTGTTCCGATTGGACCATAGCAGGCACTCCACCTGGCTCACCAGACTGTTTTGCCAGATCGAAATCTGACAGCATTATGTGACCAGACTGATGTAGAAGAATGTCTATGTGGGAAGAACAGCAATGCAGGCAGTCAGTATGAAGGCACGCAATGCTCGATTAAAGCCCAAACGCGTCCAAAGCGTACAGCAAAGATAGGGTACGCTCGGTGACTCAAAGCGATCCAGAGCACCGCGCCATTGTGCCGTTAGAAAATGATAAAGAAAGTATGGGATATAGTACGATATGGAGGGTGGTATCAGAAGGATTTTGAAAAGGATAACAAGCTCACTTTCTGGTTTTAAATCCCTATATATGAAGCCCATGAGATGAAGATATTCCAGTGCGGCTACCACCTCCGCGGCATAGAACCTTGCACCGTCTTCCGGGAGACATTTTCCTGGACGGGTCTGGAGCGCGCGGAAAAACTCCCCGCCCATGCAGTATTCCATACAGAAATATAGGTACCCTTCAGACTGAAAGGAGTGGTAAAGTGTGACAATGAAGGGGTGGTTGGCGGTAGCGAGAATCTCTTGTTCAGTAAGGGCGCGTTTGATCTTTTTACGTTCTATCATCTCCTTTTTGGATAAGACTACAACAGAGAGTGGTAATGACGGGCAATCAGTACAGGTAATAACGGCGTTTGGAGATGCACCGACGAACCTTTCATAGCAAAGAGCTTGTCCGTCTTCTTTTCTCGTACAAGATAGACCTTTCCAACATCTCCTTTACCCAGCATCTTGATCTTGAGGAAACTTGATGGACCGACCTCAACCTACATAAGCTATGTCAGCCAATTTTGAGGAAAAGAGACGACCCGTCATGAAGATTTACCTGCCGGACTTTAATAGAATTACTAGAGTATGTCCTACGGAACGCGACTTTGCCTGGTCCCTCTAGTTGTCCACTGCTAACTCTCGTCTGAGTAATACTAGCAGACGATGTACCATTCGCCCGATTTGGTCGTGTCGACCGACCCCTGGAAGAACCAGAAGATATTGTCTCCAAAGAATCTGTTCCGTGTTCTATAGAGTTGCCTGTCGGTAGTGGAGGTACCGTCTCAGCTGGGGCTAACAATCCATTCTTCGTTGTAGCAGAGGTAGAGCGGGAGTTCAGCGAGAATAAACCTTTGGCGTTCGGAGCAGAAGCTACTCGTCGGATGAATCGTGTGGCGGAAGCACCGACTGACTTAGGAGAAAGTGGACCAGGGCGTGAAGATGAACCAGAGAAAGAGGATTGTGAGGGGTCTGCAGTCTGTACTTTGGAGGTACGAGCTACGGCTGGATCTCTAGAGAGAGCAGCTCGTTGCTTCTCTGACTTTGTGCGAGGACGTGATTTGGAAGATGAGTGAGAGAGCGCGTCAACGGAAAGCTGCGGACGTAGAAAGCTAGAAGAATGGGACACTGGAGATTGGGAATGGGAAGCTGGATGAGGAGTTATACGGTTCGATTCACTAGAATACGTATTCGATGAGTTGTAGGACGATCGCTGGTCAGACAGAAATGAGCCTGGGGTGAGCGCTGCGCTCGGCGTGCTTGGGGTCACTGGTCCGCCAGTTGAGGAGGTCGCCTTGCTCATGTCTAGTGTTAATGAGGATGCATTCGCAGATAGTTTTCTCGAAGAACCGTTTCCAAAGCGAAAGACGGACTTCCAGGAATGAACTGGAGTGGAAGTATGGGAAGAAACGAGTGGGCTATTATGCTGGGCGTGAAAGTCTGGAGAGCCCTGTGCAGCACTGGAGGTCAACGGTGAAGAAGTCATAGCTGGATAAGCTGTCGATGTGCCAGAGGTGGCCATAGGCACCAGGGATGGTACCAAGGATGAGAATTTCTAGGTCAGCCTCAGAGTTGCATAATTATTATTAAGTAATTACCATCTTGCTTTCAATCTTGCTGACTCAGCATCTCTTTGAATTTCGACGAAGTCTCTTTGAATTCGTTGTATCTTCAGGTCAAGTGAACAGAGAGTACCGAGCACCAATACACAGTATAGTGAGGTGACGAGCGGGCAAGTGGAGCAGCGCAAATAATTTGTTTTGATTCGTAGCTCACATTTGGCTCACATTGACTGGAATTGTATATATTACATCTCGGAGTCGAGACATCGAGCCTTCAACATACTACTCTGAGTAGTACTCACAGCTCAATACAAGTCCATCCGATGACGAGGACAAGACGAAGAGACATTATATTCAGGACGCTGCAGTGGCGTGCACGGTCTCTTAAAAAGACTCCGTCCGCAACCATAAGTTCACCCGGCATTTCTGTGTTTGATGCCCATGAAACCTGCCGCTGCTTATCTGATTTCCACGAGTGGTAGTAGGAGTAATCCTTAGTTAGAACATTGAGGTGACGACGAAAAAGCTAGACTCACGATTAACAATAAAACAAGCAGGATGCTTTAAAGTGGCCCTCGTATACCTTGAATGCCTTCAATCGTTGACGTTGAAGTAATTCTAGAGCAACAAATGTGGCGCAGGCCCCATTTGCTTTATCATCACTTCGATTCTCGAATTCCTAACACACCTGTGTGAGCCCAACCGTGGACGATTTATACCCGATCAGAATTATACAACTGACTTGTAGCATTTCTGTCCCTTTCCCTGTATCTCATCATTATTTTCGATCTGGGTGTTAATGATGAGTTATAGGCCTTGACAGTCGGACGACTCAACGGACCTAGCAGCGTACAACGAGCTCTGTATTATTCCCGATCCGGCAGCCACGAACGCAAAAGATCAAACGGAAAATCCTTGAGTTTTTCTGCTCGACGCATTTCAGCGGACTTCAGGCTACTTCAGGTCCTGCGGAATAGCGCAGAGTCGAGGGTTTCCACAGGCGGCTCGGGGATCAAGCGTACGTCAAGAAGGTATAGACTTGACGATAGACACCGATTTGAAGACCTTAAGAAATACGTGCCTCGGTCGCATTTAGCCGCATTTGCGTTTTGAGAACTCTTCTGGCATCCACTGGCGTATGTATCGTCGTCCAAAACGAATAAAGGCAGACGAACTGAAGCAACAGCCGAGGAGTTTACAGTTGAATAGACACGTGTACGCCGGTTGGGCACGTCAATTGTCCTCCCACCCAATGACCCCACGTATTCGGCCTGGAAAAGTTGCATTTGAGCGCTCGTCTGCCATTCGCAGTGGTCCTAACGTTCATTATGATCTTTACCTTTTTCGCCCGCGAACCCAGTCAGAGCACCTCCTTTAGCCACGGAAAACTTACCTTGGCCCTTATTCTGATGAAAATACCCGGATTATCGGGACTGCCTGGGACGTCGGGAACCGGACAGAATAACCACTTCCAGACAGTCGCGCTCGAACGCCTACGTTAGAGAATTCACTGCGGTCTTTCGTCATGCGGCAAGGTATCAGCAAATTGTGAGCGCCCCCGGCAAACAGTTGTAGGTTCAGCCGACTCCCGAGCCAACGATGTCGATGAAGCTTGAAGGTGAGCCGCGAGTTTCTGTTCCCTTTTATTAAAAATAATATGAATCACGAATGAATATGCAACGCTAGAAATTGCAGGCGAAACCTGTCTGCACAGTGTTTGCGCTCAAGAGGCAATTGGCCGCTGCGAAGAAATTATTTTCATATGGGTGAATACCGAATCAAACGGACGGTTTGCATTTTCGGCCGGCGACTGTAGCAACCACCGATGAATACGGAAACTGACAGATTTTTGCTTCCAACATGTGCAAGAAATCAAAGATTCACGAATCTAATTCCACTCTTATATGTTCCACATTCTTCATATTACCCTAGACTTCCGTTAACTGCCAGCATTTTGGCAGTAAATTTCTAGCGCGTGCTTTTAAGCTCCTTTTTTCTCAATCTTTTTCCCAGATTTATCATTTGTCACAGGCGGAAAGCTGGGCGATACCGAAATTTATAAAAAGCTGCTTTGCAAAACACCCGCATCTCCTCATCTCTGATGGCTGTTGATAGCAGAACGTCTTCTATGGAGAGGAGACCACTTCTAGACGACGCGCCACCTATCTACAGTTCTGTCGACGCTGAACCTCACAGCGATGCCACGACACTGGCCGAACCTGAGGACACCGATCCTCCTGCCTTGAACAAGTTTTCTAGGCTTGATACATGTTGGATTCTTGCAGGCTTGTGGAGCGCTGTATTCTTAGGCGCTCTCGACGGTAAAGCCATGTTATTTTTTGATGTTCAGGGGCTTGTTCTGATGACTGACTCAAGGCACGGTGGTGGCTACCTTGTTAACACCAATTGGAAGCCACTTCAACAAAGCGAACCAGTCCTCTTACCTAGGAACGGCGTATTTGTTGTCTGTGTGCTGTTTTACACCGTTGTATGGTCAGTATTTCGCTGCCTTGTAGTCATCGTGAGGTTGAACTTGTCTAATCTTGTCCAGGCCGTTTATCTGATATTCTAGGCCGAAAAGGCGCCATGTTATTGGCGCTGAGTCTATTTGGTACGTCATTCGAATTATTAACGGTACGATGCTGAGAGAAAGCTTCAAGGCTCTGGTACATTGTTTTGCGGGTTTGCTCCCTCCATGGAATCGCTCATAGCAGCGCGCGCAGTTGCCGGAATGGGTGGCGGAGGGTAAGTAAATGCAAGAAACTGGACGGACCGCCAATTATTGATTTCCTGGACAGTGTGATGACAGGTAACTTTAGTCTCCAATCCGTTTTTTGGTGCAGCCAATAACTTGAACAGTATCGAGCATCGTCGTGACTGACCTCATACCGCTGTAAGTACCTCGTTTCAAACAATCGTATGCCCCTCTGAGTATCTTGAAGGAAGCAACGAGGACTTTACCAGGGAATGGCCAACATGTAAGGTCGTGCACTCCCCCTGGATGCTTTGTGCCTAATCTGCTGCAGTTTGTTCGGTCTAGGTGCTGGTATCGGCGGCCCTTTGGGAGGCTGGATAAATGACAATTTTGGATGGTACAATCTTGGTATCCTTGCCTGCTTCCATGCACTGACTATTCCCAGGCAATGGGCTTTTTTCTTTCAGGTACAGAACTGACATCGTGCTACGTTCCTATTACTCACGCTTTTCTATGCAGGCACCTGTTATGCTTTTCAGCTTCACCTTAGTTTCTCTTAAGGTCAACATTCAACTCCCGTACGAGGTGCAGGATCAGACTCTGTCCGAAAAATTGCGGCGAATCGACTTTCTAGGATCATTGACCCTTGTAGTCACTATTGGCTGTCTCCTACTAGGGTTTAGCCTGAAGACGACCGAGGAGATGCCCTGGTCGCATCCAATGATCTATGGTTTGTTTGTCGTTAGCGCCATTTTCGGGGTCTTGTTCATTCTAGTCGAAAAATACTGGGCCCCAAATCCTGTAATGCCCTTACGACTGATTACGCAAAGAACACCTTTAGCTGTTTCAATGTCAAATCTTTTCGGTAGTATGGCAGCGTTTTCAACGCTATACCTTTTGCCCTCCGATGCCTTGACTCGTCAACTGATCTTTCGACCCTGCTATAGCTATACAATATCCCACTAGTGGGTCCCCTTTTTCTGACATAATTCGTCCGAGTCTCATGGAACTGGTTGTCAGTACTTCTCGGCTGTGCGTTTGTATTCCGCCGCAGATTCAGGTATAGTGGTCCTACTTGTACATTTCTATGAGAAGCGGCTTAATTTTTTGTATGAAAGGACTTCATCTGCTTCCCCATTCTGTACGTTGACCACTCTCATACTGTTGGGCTCCCTAATTGAGGCCGCTTGTAGTTTGCTATATCCACCGGAAGCGTCTTTGCCGGATGGTATGGTGTGTTTATACAGCCCCATATAGCTTTTCTTATCTTGTTTCAGGATCATGCGACGGACTGGAAAACTCTACACCCTTACTTTGGTGTCTGCACTTTTGTGTATCGTAGCCAGCGTGCTCATCATCTTCTGGGGTAATGATACGTCTCCCATCCACCTGTGGGTGGATATCGTACCTCAAGGTTTTGGCATGGCTAGTTTGATCACCAGTACATTAATTGTCAGTCAAACTGCAAGTCCGTTTGAAACGCTGCTGACCTTAGGTTATTCAGGCCATGATTGCGGGGGTACTGAAAGAGGATATGGCTGTTGCTACTGGGAGTAAGTGGTGACAGTAAAACGCATTGTTCCGTAAAGTAACTGCCACATTACAGTCACGTATCTTTTCAGGACTACGGGTCAAGTTCTAGGTGTTAGTCTAAGCGGGGCAATACTCCAGGCAGTCTTGCTTCAACAACTGCGGCTTAGAATCCAGGGTCCTGGTTCAGCGGAGCTCAGTGAATTACCAGTGTATCCTAGATTCATGTTCTGACTGCGCTCCTATTTAACGAATAGCTCATATATGAAATCCAGTAAGTTCTTTCACTTTGAAAGAGTTGTACCGTTTCAAGCTGGTGTTTTCTAGACATTCCACCAGCATTATACCCACTCTTGAACCTGTGACAAGGGCCGCTGCCATAAGTTCTTATGCGTTCGCCCTTCGCGTTGTTTTCATCTGCCAAGCTGTATGGAACTTCCTGTGTTTCCTGTGGTGTCTACCAATACAAGAAAATATCCTTCCGTGAGTATTAATCGCGCGCGGCTCACATGTTAGCACTCAAGCGCAGGCACAAGTGGAACTCCTACGGAGCAGGAAGAACACTATTCCAACCAGCAGAATGAGGAGGATCTTTCATAAACTAATTAATAGATTGATTGGACAGTGAACTGCCTTCGTGTAACATTAGCTGGTGTATTTGTACTCTGATGTGATACCTCCCAATACGACAGGCCCTCACAGAGCATATTTCAACATCGAGCTGTGTGATATAACTTTGATAGTGCGCCACCTCCTCAACAGTAATGTAACATATGTTCAACCTGCTCATTCTCTATGAATATCAGGCGGATATCTCTCCTCGATCCACCTTCTCGGTCGCTTGGAAGATACTACAATCACTTCTTTTGGGTAAGCACTCGCATCGTGCCCGTCGCTGTCCGCATATCTTCCTTTGTCTGGTCTGGCTGGGCAAGGCAGAATATTCGAGGCGGAAACGGTGAAAACAGTGGCGAAAAATGTGATTCCGAAAATGGACGACAAAAATGTGCGGCCCTGGGCAATTCTAAGAGCTCTGTGAAGTATCATTCTAGAGCTAGCAAGAATTCAGAGAATAACGATAATCCACGTTCAAAGTTACTCACTGAAGCTCCTATACCCATAGCTGCCGTTTAAGCTCTTCTGTGAACGAGTACAGTCGAAAGCTGATGATGGTCAGAGTCAAATGAATTTCGAGAACCTTTTTGTCCGAATGCGGCCGAATACTGTGTGTTCATATTTGGCCGGGCAACTTACCAACTCCTTTTTCAATTTTGGACCTTGCCCTCCAATTCACAACGATGCCCAACATTAGAGTCCTGCGAGATATGAAGGCGCGGAGAGGCGTTCTCGAAAACGAGGTCACTCGTCGAGCTTACCTCTACGTCGCTCGCAATCAATCATTACCCCCGCAAATCCGTCATCAAGCACAGCTGCAGTTAAATACGTTCGGTCGATATACTCGTCCTACCACAGTCAAAAATCGTTGTCATGAGAGCGGCAGGGGTCGAGGAATTATGAGTGAATTTGCGCTTTGCAGGGTGAGTGTTATCGTGTCTGGATGAAAAGCTTGCGCTCACGTACTGCATGCAGGTTCCAATTTCGTCTAAAGGCTCTGGCAGGGGAGCTTAATGGTGTCAAGAAGGCTTCTTGGTAGAGCCTTCAAAATGATCATATAGTGAGTTTTGCCGTCATTCATTTCTACGAAATACCTAATATGTTGTAAACAATAGTAGTACATGAAATACAACATCCTAAGAAGTGTCTTTCTGTCCCAGCTGTATAGATGATACCGGTCGCATTCTTAGGTGGACCCAGGTGTATGCTCTGCGCTAGCAATATCGCTTAGACGCAACTCAGATTCCCCTCTTTCTCGTCTCCAGCGGTTCACGACATTCAGAGTCGCTTGTTCAACAAGGAACCTGTTTTACAAAATCTTTAGCTAGAGGTGTTACTAGAACTAATGACAACATACCCGTATTTACGGAGCCATTTCTCACTAATTTCCCAATTACTATGTGCAAGAACATCGTCCCCGTGAATAGTCACTGCACTTTTGTACTCCAATAGACAATCAACGAGGTCAAAACGAGCTGTCAAACAATATTAGCTGGCGATACAACCAAATGACATCTAACGTACTGCGTAACAGTATCATCCGATCACGCAGCTCGGGGTGGAGAATGCGGTCAATGACACTCTCTGTGCATATACTCAGCTGTAGTGAAGATAACTGCAAACGAGAAACAGACCATGCGGCACAGTCCTGTACAAATACAGCACTTAGTGTGGTTCGAAGATCGTCGTATGTCAGACATACCTCTGTACTAAAGTTGGCCGTAACGAGGAGGGCAAGCAATAGGCACTATTCCTCTTGAAGTTATCGAGGTGGTAACTTTATACCTGACATCAGCAACAACTACTAGAGATACCTGCAAAGATACTGACTGAATGAGTTTATAGGCTTCGTTCTTGTTCGGATCATCATCGTCGTCTATTTGATCTGGGGACGCTTGGTCTGCTGGCCTTGGCTGTACAGCAGGAATTGAGGATGACGTGGGAAAGGACAATGACGGTAAATTAGAATCCAGATTCATATGGCCACCAGGTATGTATGTAGAAGAGTAACCCGGACCGCCCGAAGATGAAGGTCCACCATACTGAGGGGATGCATTCGAGGAAGTAGAAGAGGGCATAAACATAGGAGAACCGTTGCCATTGCGCATCATTTCCGAGAACATACCGCTTTCGTGTGGCCTAGACGGAGGGTACATAGAGCTTGCGGTAATTGGACTGTTGTTCATTGGTAAAAGCATGGAGTATGAACTGCTTTCACCGGCATCACTTGTGCGCGCTTTCTTGGCGCCATTGGGACCATCATCACTGGCGGAGCGCTTTTGGCTAGGGTTCAAAAGATCAGCAGTAGCTTGTACTTTCTTTCGTCTTTGATATCCTTCCCAAGCCGTATCTGTCTCCGACCTGTTAATGAAGCTGTTGAAGTCCGACATTTCCCAACCCAGCTTTGGCAGTAAGCCGCCAGCCCCTTCTCCAATAAAGGCGGAAACACTGCGAAGGAGACCTCGGAGAGTCTGATTCTCCTGCATGAGGTCTAAACGACATCAGCAAAATTCCTGCAAAGAAGGTATGAGGCAAGTGAAGCCAAGACTTACCTTTGAGAATATTCCTCATTTCACTGAGTGCTTCATCTTTACCACCTGAAAGGATCTCCACGCGAGCTTCGAGATCACGAATCTACCTCGCGGACTTAGGTGTCGTATAGTAGCAACGGAGAGACGACACACCTTTTGCTGCTTCCTGAGCCGAAACTCTCGTTGAGCAATTCGATTCTGATCCCGCCGTGCGGCTTGAGAGCTAGTAGTGAAACCCAGGCGTAAGCATTGTTGACAGCGGTGGGATGACAATTTTGCATTACTCACTTTGGATTTTTCTTTCGGCCAGGTTTACCAGGTGGATTGGAGCCTTCCCTTGACTCAAGGTCCGAATCATCTAAATCCTTAGAATAGCTACGCTCTGCGGGTTCTTCACCTTCAGGCATATTGGTGTGAGGTGAGAAAGATTACGAACCACTGACAGTAAGCCTGTGCTCCTGGCCCTAACCCTAATGCTACCACCCGAGTCATATGATCCGTACCCGACTTGAACTGCACGCACACCGCTACGCTTTCACTTTCAGCCGCTAGTTTAATCGATTTTTTCTCAATGATTTGACCGTCGATAACGAGGATTTGTATTGGTCTATGGGGTTTCATTCCTTATCTTGCTCTAATTAATACACATACTGATCGAACAGATACCTGGGCATTGTGAGGGTATATTCTAAGCACCAGCATGTATACCACGTTGGAGCTTCATTTTTTCCCAAAATGCTGTTGAATTACTTGTTCGGGATGGCATTCTGCTGCCGAATGATACGAGGTAGTGCTGTGTTTAATTTCTTGATAAATTTTGCTCATACTCATGCGAAATCGCCATATCTATTTCAGAAAACCTTGCTCCGGGGGGAGGAATACACGGAATCTGTTGCGGTGGGACGTTCAAGTGATTTCCTTCTTAAGAGCGGGACCCGTTCCATGGCGGTATCAGGATGGCACCCAACGACATTGTACTGAAATTCACGTTCCCCACGACGCCAGATTCCGATATGCGAACGTTCAGAATTTATAGACTCGTCGAAGGTTCCACTGATGGTATGATAGAGCTCTATCGTGTCAGTTTTAATCAGTTCTCAGAATTTCGACCTGATTTGAACAGTCGCTTCAGTTCCATCATCCAGCTACTGGTCTCCCTACAGGGTCGACTACTTTTCGCCGCCAAAATATGTCCACGAACATATTCGAGACTGCAGGTCAAATCGATTGGACATCAAACCATAATGCGACAGTACAATTTGGCCTTGAAGAGGTGATCTTTTCTGATCGAGCGTTCTACCCACTGGTCATGACTGGAACTTTAGGTGCACATTCGGGAGTTGAGACGAGTAAAGAAGTCAGGTAGCCAGTACGTTCTCGTCCTCACCGAGTGTTGCATTGTCCTCTCGACATATGATTACTCAGGTCACGTCGCTTTAAAGCTGGAGGCTCAGAATACAAGTGGAAGATAGCAGATAACGAGTTGGATCTTCTTGTATGTATCAATTCAAGCCCGTGGTGTGCAGTCCTGTTGATAATTATTGCCTTGTTAGTGCGTAGACTCGCGAGGGAAAGCCATGGCTATTTGGAATCAAGAAGAACGAACCCTCGGCGTTTCCTCAAAAGTGGAGCCTGTACTGGATCGTGTGGTTGTGACCTGTTTCCTCAATATATGGGTCAGAAATTTGGGTGAATGGTAGCCAGGAACATTCCGAGGGCGGATTATTCTATTTATACAATCGACAACACCGATGTAAACACCTTCACTATACCTATGCACAAGCTCATCATGACCAGCAACGGACCGAATTTGAGGACACACTGTGGATTTTGAACTTATGGTCGGTCATGACTTCACCTTCAGTGGCGATCAATATTGAACATGGTTTTTTCGGAGATCCTGATCAGAGCATCCCTTGGTCTGGTTGTCGCTTATTAGAGACACGGTATGATCTGGTATGAGCACATAGGAACAGAAGGGAACAGATAGGAACAACAGTGACTCCTGAGCAACGGATTGACTTTCGAGACTATCCGATTCCTAAAGCATTTGATGACCGAATACTATAGAAACCGTACCAACGCATGCGCCCTAGATATCTTCAAATTCCCCTGACTTCAAATTGATGTGGGGATTGGGGACCGAGTGGGCGCGTGAGTAGAACGTTTCGAGGATTCAAAGTGATATACGGGTTTATCTGAGGCGGCCATGCCCCCCGGTTGCGGGTCAAGGCAGTGAGGGGCTGTACATGTAGCAGCATGTAGCATCCTGCTCCTGCTACATACGCTTCAAAGCTGTCAGAGTCGTGTCAGAACAGTTGTAAAGCCCGTGTGGCGAAGGAAGGTGGAAATGTGTTGTAGTACATATACGACCTTTCACAACAGAGTACTGTAGTGACAGTTACTATCAATTGACAATATTCGAGCTGCGGGGAAAGATACGGTTCATTACGTGGAAGTTTCTATCCAGCCTCGCTTCCTCGTGCTGGAGATTGTGTCCTCCGTTTCAGTGGCTACGATTGTGTTTTCTCTGATCTATATCTCCATTCACAAAAGCTACGGACCCGTGGTTTCATAGGAAAGCGCTATCACTGTGGAATCCATGAATATGCCAGATTGGACGCCCTGATCAGCAACAGAGTCACCTTGCCGACCGCTATTGATACATTCTTTTTAGAGTCTGTGACCAGAGAATGCTCTGTTGGACTCCAATTATCAGCAACATGTTGCCGTGGGCTTGGTTTCTAAGGGATCTCGACATTTTCTTATATAGCCAGGTCCCATCGTACGAGGCACATTCCAAGGGTCGCTTCACCTTCAACAACTTAAACTTATAGATATACATATATCCTTCGGGTGCCTTCTAATCTCAATGACCACACTCCCTTCGTTCGTGGAGCTTATGGCTTCCTTGGGGATCGACCCCGAGGCTAGAAAGCCGAACCAAGACAGCACTTCATCCTCATCCTCTTCTCCTTCTTCACCCAAGTTGTTGACTATTCCAACTTCTGCTCCCGCTAGATCCAAGTCGAGTCCTTCCTTACGCGAACAGGCATCTCGTTCTCGATCAGCCAGGTACTCCCCCTATTCCTCCACATTTGTGAGTGCTAGGTTCTACTCTTGCGTGACTTACGACGTCCTGACGGTATCACCCAGGTACATAGTTCGAATCGTAGAGGAAGTGTGTCTTCGATGTCCTCATCTTCATCCGATATGTCGGAACGGGTAAGGTTTGCTTATCTCTTGCTCCTACAAGCTCTAACCTTTGCTCCCAGGCAAGTTCAAGTTCTCCCAGTCTCTCGTCGTCTTCGCCACGAATACGGAAAAGAGCTAATAATAAGCTGACTGTAAACGTGTTCGGATCCTCTACCGATTTGTCTGCCAACACCCCAATCTCCAGCTACGTTCGCCGCAAGACTCCAGGAACGTCTCCTACATCACCAACGTACCCTTTGGAGATTCCGGACGAGTCTTCTCGTGCCTCCCCAATGCCATTCACAATTCCAACCCTACCTCCATTCTTCCCTCGATCTGCTAGCAGCGAGACCTTCCCAATAACTCCCAGCTTTGACCTAGACGACTCTTCGTCAGAACAGAGTTCTCCGAGTTCCATCTTCAAACCTCTCCAAGCTTCTTTGGAATTCGATATAATGTCGCGTCGTTCCCGTTTTCATACCGGGATCCGAATTTCTACTCAACCTCGCCCCGCCGATGTAAGCGGAAAATATCCTGGACAGAGAGTCGTGCATGTCGCATGACACCTACTTCCTTGTAACACTGTATACATATCTCTTCTTCCTTTAGCCTTTCAGCACTTACTCATATTGTACCATGTTATTACACCCAATCATTGCTTTCCTTCCTCCACTCTCATTTGGACTTCTGTCGCTCGTTCCTTTCGTCGGACTATTATCGAATACCTTTTAAGCTGACTACGGCGTGTGGCTAGCCGTTCTATGCTGATTTTTCTTTGGTCTCCATGGAAAATCGAAACTTATCATACCCATCATTTCTTGTATACCAACATGACTGCAGTAATTGAGCAATATCTGGATACCCCATTCGGGTCATATAAGTGTTTGCAAAGGCCGGGGTCAGGGCGCAGCATACGCTTGTGACATGGCAATTGCAATGGCAATTGCAAGGTACAAGCTTTGTTTGAAATCGATCGCGGGAGTCATGAAGGCACCGGCGTTTAATGTTTTAATCATGAGCTTCTTCGTCAGGCCCAGGGCACTGATTCGCCATATCATCCTCGTCATCATACTGGGTGCCGCACCAAAAACAGTAGGCGTAGTGGCTCCGTAGATACGATAAAACCAGTTGCAGCTGGTCCTGAGTCTATATTGTCCATACCGTAAGTCGCCATCCCGCCACACAACAGAAAAGATACGATACATACCTGGAGACGAAGAAATTGAGTGACTTCTTCCAGAGTGTTCTGAGAGAAATCACTGTCATCTAGAAGACTGACCACGGCTTCCTCATCGTCATGAGAGGAAGTTGGCTGCAGAGCATCAGATTGCATCTGTATTCGAAGATTTGTCTCGCGGTCGTCCTGATGTCCAGAACGGGAAGAGAACATGTCAAAATTCGTATGTAGAGACAACGCCTTCACGAGGTTAGGGGGAAACGAGTCCGCGTTTCTAGGGTTCAACCAAAGGACATTGAACTAGAACACTTTGAGTGTCAAGAAAAACACTGTATTAAAGCCAGTAACGACGTGCTCACAGTCTTGCCAGCTTTCTCATCCAGAGTAACACAAGTTCGTTGCGCAGGCCCTACACAATGGTTGTATCAGTGTCCGAGTATGGTGGATCAGATATACAAATTATGAAAATTGTCAGAAGCCCCCCCTAGAAATGACGTTCGGAGCTCACCGAGTCTGCTTTCAGCACGTCGTTCTTCAAATTCACGTCGTGAACGATCTCGGAAGTCTTCCTTGGCCGCCTCTTCTGCTAATTTGGCCATCTTAGCAACCCTCTCGGCAGAGGTACTAGGCGAGCCCGCCCGTTTCTTCGTGACGCCAATCCCCTTTCTCCCTAGCAGTAACACATGAATGAATCGTTACCATCGGTCAGCTCGGACATAACAGACACTGGGTACGGTCACTTACCTGCCCATTCACTCAGCGGAAGTGGCTCAGTACGGTGTGAATATCGTGTAGTTCTGGATGACCCTGGATCTAGGTTGCTAGAGGTCTCTGGCTCTGGGGCGTCGTCAAGTTGGTCGGCAGCCTTGGAGGTAGGCGTGCTTTCTGATTTCGAATCGTCCCCGGCATCGTGCTCCACCTTCCCAAGCGACTGACCCGGTGCAAAACCCATCTTCATCATGATAGCCAAGGCTTTACTGACTGACTTTCCGTCTGTTTCCTCCTCCGCCCGCTCAAACAGACTTTTGCTGAGACCTTCTTGCCTGGATTCGAGCTCTCGTGCACGACGACTCTTGAACCTGTTCTGCTCGTTCTTTTGTTTCGATTTCTTCTCTGCATCTTGACGAAGTTGGCTGTAAGTTTTACTTGTATACGAAGATGACGAGGATGCCGCATTGAACAAGAATTTGTCAGAAAGGTAGTCGTCCTCGTCAGACATGTCGTCGTAAGTATCGAAGCGAGAAACATCCTCATTGGAACAGTCATACAACATACACATAGTACCAATATGGTACACTGACCACTTCAATCAAATAGCCATATGATCTCACATTTTCTGACAGCGTAGCAATTGGAATTGGGTCATTACGCATAAATTCGACGGTCGTAAAATAAGCCCAGTGTCAAACATGAAAGACACTGGCTACAGATAAAAAATGAACAGACCACGAATGGCCACTACGTTATGAAAAGAGCAGTACGTGGTCAATGAACATCAAAGCTATCCACAAATTCATTTTACTGTCACATAGAATGATAACGGAGTGATAGCATAGAAGACGAAGCAGGATGAACTACGGGACAATGTGGGGTTCATGGTGGACCCTTAAGCGCTGGCAGGAGCAGCAATAGTAGGAAGGGCCTCGGCAGCTTCCGCAACAGGTGCTGCGTCAGCAGCCTCCTCCTCATGAGGAGTGTTCACAGCAACCTTGACGGCAATGGGCCTTCCCCCCACCTCTTTACCTTGAAGGGCTTCAATAGCCTTGTTCTGTTCTTCCTCACTACCGACATCAACGAAACCGTAACCCTTGCTACGCCTCGGATGACCCCACCTCCTTCGAACAATGCGAGCAGAGTTGACCTTGACGCCAGCCTCGGTAAATAGAGCTTCAAGGCCAGCATCGTCAATATTGAAGCCGAGATTAGCGACGAACAATACGGTTTTCGATTGCTCTCCTTGAGGGTCTTCGCCAACTGGGCGAGAAGGACGGGGAGTACGAGGCTTACGGGCACGAGGCGTTTTCTTAGCCGCTTCAGTGGACTCGCCCTCGGTAAGAGCGGCTACCTCAGCCGATTCACCTTCAACATTCGCCTTGGGCTTGCGCTACAAGTGAAAGACCATGTAAGATGGGTTGAATGTGAGACCAAGGTAGGAAAACTTACAGCAGACTTCTTCTTCTTCTTCTTGGGCTTCGCAGCCTCGTCAGTGCCAGCAGCGGCATCCTCAGGCTTGGAGGCATCACCATTGGCTTCAGCTTCCGATACCTCCCCGGGAACAGCCTTGCTGCCTCGCCTGCCGGGTCTCCTCTTGGGCTTTCTTGTCTTTTTCTCCTTGTCCTTCTGGTCGGGTTGTTTGGCAAGTTCAACAATCACGGGACGACCCTCGAGCGTTGTCTTGTCGAGAGTCTCGACAGCCTTTTGTGCAGCCTCTGCGCTGGAGAGAGCGACAAAACCATACCCCGCAGAGCGGGTTCCTCTCAAGATGACTTGGGCGGAGATGCTAGAAGGCGAAAAGACATGACAAATCTCACAGGGCTGTGTAAATTGATGCCACGTACATGTCTTTCTCAACGGGCGCAAAGAACGCCTTCAGCCCTTCATCCGTGGTGGTGTACGCAAGATTGCCGGCGAAGACCTGTGGAAATAGACGAAAAAAAAAATGAGAACAAGAAGACACAAGACGCCAAAGAAGCAAGACCTTGAAACCAGGAGCTTCTTCTTGCGTAGCCGGAGACGCGCCGTTTTCTGTGACTTGGGCGGCGGGGGCGTCAGACATGCTGGAGGTAGAACTGGTGAGTTTTGGAGAATGGGATGAACGATGTGGATGAGCTTTGTTGAACCGGTTTCTTCGTGTCAAACTTGAAGGTTAAAGAAAACAAGAATACCCGCGTGGCTCGTCCTTTATATTGCCAAACAAACCACAATACGTCGCTATGACAATCGCAAAAAACATACGTGTAATTATACACCCTGCCAGTTGCATAATAATACAGGAGTAAATTTTACTGTACAACAGCAGCCCTACTGTATAGTATATACTAATATGTATACGGCCTCTGAAGATGCGTTTATGCCCGCCAAGCGGCCTTGGAATTTATTTATTTTTTTGGGAACACACAGGGGAATCATAGCCGTGGCGCTTGGCAGGCAGCAGGTGGCCCGTGCGTCGGAGATTGCCGGTTGTTTAAAAGAAATACCAAAGCCAGTTGCTATGATTTTCAGACCCTCTTTTCCCGACGTCCAGCTCAACAACGAGCGCACTTCATTCCTTTAATCCCACTCTCTCTTTCACGACTGTAAGTAATGGCGGCCACCAAACTTGTCAATCTTTTGGCTATCGCTTCTCTTGCCATTCTCGCCTGTTCTTTTGGCCCTGAGCCAGTCAACGCTCTTTCCACTCGTCATGGTCATCTCGCTAGAGATGGTGCTCGTGGCCACGACTCGATTGCGAAGAGGAAGCGCTCTGTACATGGCAAGCGCTGCAAGGCTCGTTCCGCACCTGTCGCTTCCAGTACTTCGGAGTCGAGCTCTGCTTTCACTACCGATGCTGCTACTACTACCGATGCGGCCACTACCTCCTTCAGTCCTACTCCTGCTCCTGCTCCTAGCTCTACTTCTAGCTCCGCTGTCCCTACCTCTACGTCCAGCGGTGGCAGTTCAGGAGGCGGAAAAGCCGGTCTCGCGTGGCCCAACGGAGACGATCCTTCGCTCCAATTTTACAAGACCGACAAAACCAACTAGTAAGTACACGGAATCTGTATTGCAGCAAGCTCGTGCTTATTTTCTTCTCTATCTCTACACTTGGAGCCCTGAGATTCCCTCGTCTGCCTGGAGTCTTGGGTTCACTCCTGTTCCCCAACTCTGGGGTTGGAATCAGGCCACTGACTTTGCCAACACCGTCAAGGCAGGCTATGCTACTATTGCCCTAGGTCCCAACGAGTAAACGAGTTTTTCTTCTCTTCCATGATCGGTATATCATGCTGACCGTTCTCGCAGACCTGATCAAACTGGTCAGTCCAACATGTCACCGGCCTCTGCTGCTCAGCTCTGGAGACAGTATATGGAACCTCTCAAGAGCCTGGGCTACAGACTCGGTAGTCCTGCTGTTACCTCTGCACCTGCCGGTAAGGTCTGGATGCAAGAGTTCTTCTCGGAGTGCAGCGACTGCTCTGTGAGTGTGCTTCTAAGTTCAGTTATGGAGTTGATGACTTATCCTACATTGGTATAGGTTGATTTCGTTGCTCTCCATTGGTATGACATTTCTGCGGATGCTTTCATCGCTTACATCGATGACTTCCATACCACTTTCGGGAAAAATATCTGGGTTACCGAGTTTGCCTACCAGGTTAGTTTTGTCTTTCTTCTCTGTTCTACCACCCAAATTTTAATATGATGGGATTCCAGGACTTCAATGGCAACGCACAGGGCAGTCTCTCGCAAATTCAGTCCTTCATGGGTACTGTGACCTCCTACATGGAGTCGCAGTCCTGGGTCGAGGCCTATTTCTGGTTTGGTGCCATGCTTTGCATATGTTCTGTTGTGCTTGTGCTGACAGGTTTCATAGGTGCCATGCATGACATGCAGAATGTCAATCCTCTCAACACATTAATGACCTCCTCCGGCTCGCCGTCTGACCTCGGCTACCAGTTCCTCAACTCTTAAATTTAGACAGCTTTGTCGCTATTCAATGCGGACTTAACACGTTCCATATACCCTTCATATTTCTTGTTCGCTGTGACCCGTTGTGCGGGTGGCCTTTGTGTCATTGTTGTTTTGTTACTTACATTTCCAATTGCCAGTATTGCTGGTTCAACCACTTTGCCTCTGTACTTCGCTGGTGTAGAGACTGCTGCGCATTGCCTTGCATTTCGAAGATCTGAATATAATCTATACGTTTTATTATCCTACCTATGTCTGTACTGTTTATGTAACAGGCGGAAAAGTGCGGACTTGAACATGGGATATATCGGCGACTATGTGAGAAAGACAGAAACAATGAAGTAGGTATCCCAGAGCCTGTATTCTGTTTTCTCACTGTTGGAGCAATGGTCAAGCATCTCTCCCCTGCAATCAAGCAACTCTTGACTCTCCGTAACCCACGTCCCTTGCCAGGTCCTTCTCTTTCTACCCTTCAGCAAGTACTCTCAAAGACTTATCTAGACGCACAGTCTAAGAAGGCTGAGACCGGCTGGCTCGTCCTGACGGTAAGATCGGAGCATTACTATGCTTGTCTCTAATGCAGAAAGTCTGCCGCCTATTTACTCATTTCTTTCGAAACCCCTTTCCGCAGACTTGTACCTTGTTGACAGCTAATCGCCCTCCCACTTTTGGCCAGCTTTATCGTTTTGTTACGCGTTCCGATTTGAGTGAGGATGCACCTCGAAAGATTAATCTCTTCGAAGCCGTAAATAGAGCTGCTCTCATTCGTGAATCTGCTCTGAAGAGCACAATCTTTGTGGGGGTTCCTCGGGCAAGTATTTTGAATGCGTTCGTGTTTCTTTCGTGAAAGGAGTTTTACCGGATCCTTTAGGTCATTCTTTCCCTAGCGGCATTGAATGATACCCTTGATGACGACGTAAAATCGGCGTTGAGGAAGGTCTCCCGAAGGAGTGTCCCCGCTGTTTCCTCCTTGCGTCGTTCATCAGAACTTGGTTATGCTCCGGACTGGCTTGCGTTCTCACCTCTCAAGTCCGCGACGAATTTCTTTCCTATCTCCTATGCTATTTTGGTGACGTTCACAAACTGATTCAATTCATACTGCCAGGAGTGCCACTTCCGAGGACATCGAATCTACTCTCGTGCGGGGTAGAGCCCTTTGGGACTCAATTTATGCGCCTCATGCAGATAAACTACATGACAAACTGGGCTCTTATCATCCAGATTTCATCTGTGCGTTTCTACACGTTTCCAGACACTTGACCCTCTGTTCCCTTCTTCGGCTGTTCATCAGTCAAACTTTGTCATACTTTCCTGAATCTTGGGGAGTCTCTCACTTATCTGATGGAGAAATCGGATTTCATTTCAAAACATTCGTGCCATGTTGGTCCCCGATCTGTTTGCTAATATGGAGCGGTCATCCCACTGCAGCGTTCATCATCCAAAGCTATGGCGCGGTACTTTCGCCATTACCTGGCTCAACCAAGGTTTTCTCGGATCCCAGCGGAAGCGACGACCCCGATCAAGGAAACTTGAGCAGAGCGCTAGGATCTGTTGTCGGTATTGCTTGCTTGCGCGCAGAGGAACGCGTCATTCCACAGCTCACTAGTCATGTTTTTGGCCTTCTGAAAGCTCGCTATGTGCCGAATCAGAGCGAAGAAGATGTGTGGCTTTCAAGCGATGAAGGAGCGGAGTGGGTTATACGTACCGTGGACGAAATCCTCGATGGCGTGAGGGAGGAGGGTCATTACAAGGCTAAATTATGAGCAACGAGGCGTAGAGGACGGGTCGGGTGACCCTAACTCAGGGTTTTCCCTGTAGATGATTTACGATTGTACCTACTTGTCCCCGGAGCGGGTATGCATCGTGTTAGAGATTTCATCTTCTGTGGTTTTTGATCTCCACGTGAGGCAGGACTCATGTTAAAGTACAGACCTAATGGAACTTCCCTATCGATGAGTGTTTCTGATTCTGGTGAGCTTGTATGAAGCTTTCATCTACTTTTCGGTCGCGAGCCCGCTCTCCAAGTACCTGTGCCGTCACAAAAGGGTTCTAGTTGATATTGTACAGATTATCATACATTGGGGTCATGACAAAAAACACATTATGGTAAAATACAGTACTTGCAGGTAACGAGTTGATAATCACAGATTGAATAACTGACAAAATCTGTACAGCATGGCGGTGACTGTGACAATATCCATGATCGGCGGGTGCATCTGTGATAATTAATTCAAAATGAAGTTAGCGAGTTCAGGCTTTTCTTCGCGGTTTCGTTGACAGCTTACCACCGTTCCTGCGCCAGCCGACCGCACAAAGTGCAATTCGCCGAACACATCACCTATCTGGTAACGCGTTTGACGCGTTGGCCGGTAAAACGCAATGACATTTCCATTAGCGTCCTGCAGCTTAAACCCTGGAGTGAACTTCTCGTCTATCATTTAGCAACATGTAGAACCAACCAGAATGTCTGAGGCATTATTTCCAGGTCGCCATCGGTATGTCAGCCCGTCAGGTCCATTGAATATCCGAGATCCCTGTAGGTTGTGTCAAGAGATGTTGAGGCGTGCGTGTGCTAGGAAAAACTTACATAGAGGCGTGGATCAGGCCTAACTAGATCAGACATTGGAAGAGTGTTCTTTCCAATTGAGGCAGCATTAACAAGACAGAGTGAGTAAGGGTTGGTAGAGAAGACTAACCTTTCCAATCACGACGCGTCCTAAACCACCGTTGGACGCCCACTCAAGTTTTGCGACTCGGTCCTCTTTATTGGCACGTATTGAGCGCCATAACGTCGTTACACTCGTGCCGTTCGCGGACACAGTAGTCTAAAAAGTTATTGCGAATAAGAACCCGAGTTCAATGATGACAACAAGAAGAGTACTTACTTGAAAGCGATATAATACACCCCAAGAGTTGAAGAGCTGGCTTTCGCGAGGGTCCTGGTTAGTCCAAGACAATATATCATCGGGAGCTGCGGCCATTTCAATATACAGCAGATAGTTATGTCGAGAAGGGTCGGAAGGGTACTAGAAGACGATTTGAAGACGCATTCTTTTGGATTTGCTACGAGACTTTATATCTGGAAGTCAGGTCCAGTTGGTGGCAAAATATTCTTATTTCCAGCCGATAGCCCAAGAGAAGATCGAAAACGTGGGTAACAGCGCGACAAGATAAAGCTGATGAATCCACCAAGGTCAACGTGTTTTCAAAGAAGTGAAGAGCTCACGTTGAGACTTGGTCAGTGGAGCAGTCCGGATGTATGCAGTCGAGGTCAGTTCGATCGACACGAGTTACTGTAAGCGCCGAATTCCTCTGAAGACATACGAAGAACTAACGGCAGCTCCCGAATCTTCGCTTTCACAGGATGTGTATTGGCCCATGTCATAGTACGTCTTGACCCATGAGAAGTGAAAGGCCGCATTATTCCAAGAAAAATTTCGGAAAGCAAGGCATTGTGCAGCTTGTTGATGACTTTTTCGCCACGGGGGGTCGCTGTATTAGGCAAGTCGGAAACTTGGTAATGGCTCGAACATCGAAGGAAATCTGTAAACGTGTATCCTGTATCCGGGGCTCAGGACATGATGTCTACAGCGTGTCGGGCCTACTGAATCCGGCTGAATGGTGATTAAGATAAGGTAGATTCGATAATTCGAAAATGACAGACAAGGGCGTGTTCTTAAGGAAAGGTAGCATATGCCTTTTGAGACAGAAAACATAGAACTTCAGGGAAGAATCTTGTTACCAGAAAGGTAAGAGTGACTCTGCCGAACGGACTAACCCACAAAGAAAGTCAGGAAGGTGTTCAAGACATGGCGACCGAAATCTTCAACGATCAAGCGTCAACTAAGGTTTAATCTATATCTATGAACTTAACTTTCTTTCGCAAATGCAAATGCAAATGACCGACTGCCTGTTTACACAACGAGCTTTGGTTCCGAAATACACCTAACAGAGCCGCTGAGTTTTTACATCGGGTGGTGCACCCGGACTGAAAGATGGCATGACCCTCAAAATTCAAAGTCTCGAATATATCTCGGGTCTGATTCAAGCTGATAAGATGATGAGTTTTCCGTAGTAAGCGCACAGGAGAGCATGGAACAAGGTGAACTCGAAACTAACCTACATCACCTGAGCCAACTCAAGGTACTACCTGAACCCCCAATGACCTTGCACTTCCGACAACCATCCTAGCAATGTTTTCCAGAGACAGATGGCTCATATGTTCATCTGTCGCCTTGATCTTTGCAATTTCGTACACATGTTTGAGACTAATAGTTCCAGTCATGTCGTGCCCAGGCTTGCCAGTGCCCTTTTCGATACCAGCAACCTTTTTCAGAAAGTAGGAAGTTGGAGGAGTTTTTGTGACAAAGGTGAATGTACGATCCGGGCGAACCGTAATTAGAGTGGGTGTTGGTACTCCTGGTTCAATTCCGGCAGTCCTGGCGTTAAACTCTTTGCAAAAATCCATGGATTTGACACCGCGAGCACCAAGAGCTGGACCTACAGGAGGCGTAGGTGCTGCCTTTCCTGCGGCAATGAGAAGACGCTAAGACGTGTATTTAGACAGAGAAGATATCAGTTTTCGAATGTTCAAACGTACTACGACCTGGTCTCTAGCCTTTGCAGCTGCTTTCGACATTTCTCAACTTGAACGACTGGGGAAGCAACAAAAACTGGCAGCTTCCGTTTAGGGACGCAGTGATCGAAGTGCCCGCCACGTGGCTTCAACCGCGTCACCTAGGGTCCATTGCAACTGAACCTTGCATTGCGACAACCATGAAGTCTTTCCTCGCCCTTCTGCCTCTCGTCTCTCTCGCTTTGGCGAGTCCTTTGGAATGGCTTGCTCAGACCCCCTTATCTACCCAGGACGGGTTTGATCTGGATTTGAATGCCCCAAGACTTATTCAACGGGAAGGGCTAGCACCTGAGTGGGTGACGGAAAGCCGAAAGGTCCATATCTGGCCTTCGCCCTTTAGATATCTAGGCTTAACTTCTTGATAGATTGAACTGAAAGCTCTTGGTGTCAACTTCTTCGATATGTATGTGTTTATCCAGGCATTGTACCCGCTCATCTACGCTCAAAGCACACATGTTCGAATTCAGTACGGAAACTCAAGATCTTGGGTCTTCCATTCGCTTCACAGCATTGAAAGAACCTTAGTTGTTCCACACTTTCATCTGAACGTCTCACGGTGCTCACTTCATGTTCCCAGCTTCTTTTCCATCACCAAACGCCACAGAGAAGGTATCGTCCGACGTACCTGCTCGTTTGAGTTTCTCTTATTATCTTTCTTCATGAGGTTCGGCCCATACTCAAGACATTGTCCACTGATGGCCCGAGGGCGAATTTGGAGAAATTAACGAGTTTCCGTACTAGGTGTATGTTCTTGCTTTCAATATGCTGGTATCTCTCTCACTATATCTCCTGCAGACTACCGAAGTGATGTAAACCAGACAGCTGACCTCAAAGTGTGCTTTTTACTGAGTCATCTCACAGACAGGAAGGGACAGTCAGAAGTGGCTTTTGTCCAGGATCTCCGAGATAATGAATTGTTCTAGGGGCGTTTTTATCATAGCGCCTGATTTCTTTGATCGTAGATAACCGCACAGACGGCATCTCAATCCTTACAGAAGCTTATTACATTTGAGGAGTTCTCGCATTCGTGGGGTCAGAACAGTATTGTTGAGTAATATGACTTCTTAGTGTACTTTCGCACTGAGCGTTGGCGTAGATTGTTCGCATTCAAGGGTCATCGGCTACCGACAACAGTTTGGTTATCATTGCTGCTCATCAAGACAGGCAGGTACTCGTATTACATGGAGAACGTGCCTACTGACTTCGCATCAAGTACCAATATCTGGCCTTTCCTTCCTGCGCCTGGTATGTTGCTATTCAGACTTTAATCTCACCTGTCCCTTAACCTTTGCATCGCCTACAGGGGCGGATGGTAATTTTGTTGGCTGCAAATATTTGCCTCTACTCATAATTTACTGTTAAAGATGATGGCTCTGGGTCGGTCACAATCCTCGAGTCTTACCGTGCACTTCTAGCTGCCGACTTCCGCCCCACTCGGACAGTTGAATTCCACTGGTATTCCGCAGAGGCTAGTTACTTCTGGTCTTCTGCTTTCCCAAACGGCTGACAATACTCTCTTAGGAGGGCGGTCTCCTCGGTTCTCAAGCAGTTGCCCAAGCCTATGCGTCTAAATCTGCCAATGTAGTCGCAATGTCTCAGTTTGACATGGTTTGTGCTCCCCCTCACCTTTCGGACTCTTCATGATGTTCTCTTAGACAGCATGGGTAAAGCGGGGTACCCGAGAAGAACTCGGTGAGTCTTCTGAAATTCCTACCTGCCTGCCGCAAATTGACTTCGCAAACCAGGTGTGATAACGGATTACACGGACAAGGGTCTCACGACATTTAATATGGAACTCGTGGACACGTATCTCGACATTCCCTATGTAGAGACGAAATGCGGTTACGCCTGCAGTGATCAGTAAAGTTTCCGTATTTGCTCCTTCCGGGCACATGTTGATTGTAGGTTTTCAGTGCCTCATGGCAAAAGGCCGGCTACCCTAGTGTGTTCTCGATTGGTTTGTGGTCTTACATGATAGTTGGTTGCACCATTTCACTAATTCGCTGTGCTTCTAATTACCAGAGAGCACATTCGAGAACTCGAACAAATTTATTCATTCTACAAACGAGTGCGCGAAAAATTTATCTCACCATGATACTGTCTCAACTTTTTTCTTGCCAGCCGCATTGACATTTCTGATGAATTTAGCTTTGAGCACATGTTGGAATTCTCTAAGCTTGCTGTTGCATTCGCCGTTGAGCTCGGCGGCTGGACAGAGTAGCATCTTGCATCATGTCACTAGTATCATGGATACTTCGGTCTCAATTCGCATTATCTTTTAAACTATGTTCAAAGCATTACGAGCACCTCCCGGAAAGGTTTTGTGTTGATTCCCTTTGAGCGTCCTGACCTGAATGGAATGCACTAATCTTGTGACCCCGATTTGAAACTAGGTATATTGAGATGCAGACTGAAGCACTGAGGTTCATGTTGCATCGGTCCGACAAGAAAGCCAGAATCGATGTCTGGAACGGTTCTGATGAATGGTAGGGATGATTGCAAGCCACTCCAGCCCATCAACCTGTCCTTATGTTCCGGAAGGTATCGATATCCAGAAATAGAGTTCCGATTAGCTTATGTCTTGTGCAGCAAGTCTGCACAGAGCTAACGGTCGAACTAAACATTTTGTTTTATCCTTCCGTCCCTCCTGGAACCACTGACGATGGCAATCTGACAATCCCAGTCCTAACTAAGGATTCAGTGGAATCCGGCAATGTTCGCACTGGATACGTTTGTGGACTAGTTCCTGCAAATCGATCTATACACCAACTGCGATGTCTGCCAAGTTTCACAAGGTCTCCCGCTGGCACGCTGTGGCTTGTACGCTTCTGAGCTGTCCGCGATACCCTGTGACCTCCATCTCCCTGTATGAGCGACGACAACATGGTGGTCTCATGACGTTAGCCAGTGCTAATATTACGAATAGGTATTTTTCAGGCTCTCCTGGTTTCCAGCCCCACACCTGGAGTTATGATTCTGGATGGTTCCAACCTCGTTTTAGGCGACAGAATATTAATGACGTTCCTCTACATACTCTAACGACACTCTTACCGCCGGTGATGTGAGTGGTCCTCGAGGATTTTCCATGTCTTTCACGGTTTCTTCAGAGTAATAATTGCGTAAAGTTTTGTCTGGTCAGAAGGAGCGCTTGAATCAATGGCCACACTCAAAGCTCCCGTATTACGACCTAGCATTGTCACCTGGCATCATAAAGCTCCGAACCTGAAGGCTCCGACATATCTGGCTGCAGGCTGTATCAATTGTACGTGTACGCAAAAATCAAGTTACCGAACATAATATGGCATCAACGCGAACTGAGTATCAACGGGCCCGGACCGCTGTTGTTGAAGTGGTACTTGCTCATGGCCTTCGTGATGCAAGTTGGGGAGCGTACCTGATGTTCAATGGCAAGTCCCGAAGCGCTTAGAAATGGGAGAATGGCAGCTTAAGCCTTATTTCAGTGCCTTCCCCTAGATTAGCGGGTGTAGAAGCTGAATAGAGTCAGAGACTGATAAAATTCGCCTTCTAAATAAACATGAGAAGAAAGTTATTCGGCGGCTTCGGCGGCAGATCTCCGAGAAAACTTGTACTGTTCGACTCAAACGTTGCAGCACACTTGTGTACTGAAGCGCCTCGTCCTTGCTTTCGAAGCTGAGACTTTCCAGTCTAGGGCTGTGGCGTATCAGCGCCGGTATTTCATGAGGAGGATTGCCCTGCGATATCAACTGTGGTCCATGACAATGATGGAATCAGGTCGCCCTTCAATTGAAGGTGTTCACGGTGCTTAGAATTATCGATAGCTTCTAACTGATCCCTTCACCCTCAGAAACGATTTCATATAAGTGATCATCGATCTCCCAAGCTCAATCGTCATCTTTATGCGAGGAGAAAGGGTGCACTTCTTGGAACCCATTAGACGACGCACCTCTTCTTTCATATGAAGAGGTTCTAGCCTGTGATCGGGCGGAACATCAGCGTCCGATAGTCATACTTACACAGAGACGTGAAGGTTTTGACCTTCTGTACAATCTCAAATTTCAACGGAATTCTCTTGAATCAAGCTCCAGGTGTCCCTGGAACCTCAGGTAACGATGTAATGACCTCAATTGGAACGCAGTCTCAATAATTGCACTCTTGATCATTATCATAGTCTAGGCGTTGAAATTTGTTCAACTGAGTCTGATTTTGCTGATTTTGTGTCTATGTACTTATTAACAAAGTAATATTGCAAACATAATGGACCTTACCGTGTCAATGCACTTCGACTATCTGAACAAGGTGTAGCTAGAACTAGCGGTTGTTTTTGTGCTCTCCACTCCTCGCGTTCAACGATGCCAGTGCGTTCATACGAGTTCTTGAGAGTGGGATAGAATGTGAATTAGGTAAGAATGCTGACGTGATCTCATCAAACATTTTCTTCGCCTGCACTCGGGAGTCGGACGATGTCGACTTCAACTAGCACTCGAACTCGTCGCGACGAAGATGTGAATAAAGCCTATGAAATTCAAGTCAGGGCTGGATTAGAAGTCCGTACAAGCGTCTTTTCCAAGTTGGCTCTGTGACATCGATGAACCATGACTCTAGGGAGCTGCAAGAACGACCGCTGTTGGCGTCGGATTAGCCATTTTGGCGCACTACACTTGGCCGGCATTTCGGTACGTCCTGTACACATTAGATTCGATCCATATTCAATGCTAAACCCCCAATAGCCGGCAACGATTACCGTTCAAGGCTTTCTTGGTCTCTGGGTGTGCGTGAATTCTTTGTGTCACGGGCTCAGACCTCGAGGCTGAATGTACCGTCACACATCTTTAGTTTGTATGGCTGGCCTTACTTTCGGAGCAGAACGTGCCCTTGTTGCTCATGAAGCACATAGACGGATGGAAGAAAATAATCTTCGGAGACAGGCTAGACTTGAACTTGCTCAGCAAGGAATCATTCCGACCGAAACTGAAATCGCTAAATGGCGGATAGCCCGAGAGCAAACAGACAATCCTATAGTTGAGAGCAGTCAGTAGTATATCTTCGTCGAGACAGCACGTTGAACGGTCAGTCGACCAATGCACTGTCTTGTGAATGAATTTATTCCACGACACAATATAAATTATCTTGAAGAGTACAGATGGGTATGTATGGGTGTTTATAATAGCGAGCTTTGCGAGAGACAAGAACAGGTCCATTATCCTTGAATGCAGATATCTGATATCACGACATTTTAAAGGCACCGGAGCCCAGAAGAAGTATTATTTAACCCCTAACACCATATGAGGTCGGCGGGAAAGGTTGCGGTTCCGAGTGTGTTAATTGCGTTGGTGGTCTAGGAGGAGGTCCAGGATAGAAGGGCTGGCCAATCTGAGAGACTGGTGGTGGTGGTGGAATGCCCTGCGGGTGAAAATCTGTACCAGGAGGCGGCGGAGGCGGCGGCAAGTACTGGAACGTCGATTTGATCTGGACAGGAGGTTGGGGCAGACTCGCCCGCCGAGAGGTTGAATGCAAGTTGATTTGAGGAGGGGGCGGTGGTGGTGGCAATGTCAGAGTACTCGTATGTTGGCTTTCAGGGGAGTGTGTCAGAGAAGTATGAGAAAGGGAGCCATGAGATTGTGCTGGTGGCAAGAGAGATGGTGGTGGTGGTATCGAAGAATAACTGTTACCGGTGGGCATTCCCATAGAGTTATGATGAGGGCTGTATGAATGTTGTTGGCTTGCAGATGCAGGTAATGGGTAGGCAGGTTGTACGGGAGGTGGCCCCGGCTGAGGGGGGAGCGGTCTTGATCCCCCTGGTCCAGTACTCGAAGAAAGAATACCATCGTAAGAAGCGCTAGACACAGGCGGATAACCTGTGATTGAGTCTGGAGGAGCAGACTGGCTCGGGAAAGGTACTTGGGGCGTGGATTGAGGTAGGTACTGTTGAGCCGACGTTGGTGCGTAATGAGGATAAGAGTACGAGTCAGAAGAAGGAGCTATAGTAGACCCATGATCAAAAGAGCCCGCGGGAGGTGTACTGTACCCGGTTGGGGCTGGAGTAGGAGAATAGTTCTGAGGCGGCGGTCCATTATCATATGTATTTGAGGGAGTGGAGTAGGATGCCGGTATTGGAGTCTGTGTAGGGGCAGGAGCATACCCAGCTTGCGCGATGAAGTGTGAGGGAGCGTACACTGATGGCGCTGGTGTATGAGAAGCTGGAGGGGGGAATCCTGAGCTGGCTAAGGGGATGAAACCTGATGAAGAAGTAGGGATGCTATAACGAGTTGTTCGTACTCTCGAAGGTGGCCGGTATCCTGTTGGCAGCGAGCTCTCATAATCAGGGTTGTATGAAGATTGCGTAGAGTATGAGGAGTGTGGATTGGGTAGCCCCGTAGGTGTAACTGATCTATTGTACGAATACGTGGACGTCGCATCAGAGATAGAAGACGGCGGTCTATAACTGTTTTGCGGTGGCTATTCACCACGCAATTAATCAGAAGAAGGGGAAACAAAGATTGGAAGTGAGCTTACGGGGAAACTTTCACGTCTTTGATGATCCATCACGCCAAGCTCCCCCATGTTACGAGTGAGACTATCCAAAGAAGCCATACGGCCTTGCTCGTAAGGTGCCTGATATAAATCCAACTGCGCAAGAGAACTCGATGGCCGCAGCGATGATGAAACGGAGTCCGACTGGCGACGAGGATGTTCATGTAAAATGCTTGTAGATGCGACGCGATTGGATTGTCCACTCCTCGATGACGAGATACTTTCAGCGACAAAGGAACCCGGACCAACATATTCGCTTTGCGAAGGTATCTGACCGGATTTCTTATTCTGAGGTGGTGCTGGAGCCTATGTTGAAAAGCTTGAGGAAAAGAGTAGTGTAATTAAGAAAGTACAAATGCTTACATTGGACCAGAATGTCATCTCCAAATAAACTTTCCCAGCGAACCTGTCTTTATGCATGAGAGTCCACCACTCTAGAAATCAGATGAGTATTCTGAACACACCTGACGGGAAGTCGAAGTGGCTCACTCGTCAGATTCACCCTTGGTCAGTACCTCTTTCAGATCCACAGTTCCCTCTCCGATGAGATCAGGCTCGCGAACATCGTCTGCATAACAAGCAATCTTCATACTGCTGCCCCCCTTTATCTTTTGGGGTTTAGGGTCCTTAGGAGGTGGAGGTGGAGGGGTGCCATTCAGATCCCCTTGCGACGAGTCATCCTCGTCCTCGTATATTGCGAATCGAATCTCCTCGTCCCACTCCGGATGTTGGCCACCCCGCTTAATGGCCTTTGTTCGACGAGTTTCGCCATCGATTGTGACAGCACAGTAAGGATCTTGCTTGCCTATATGTCGCTTATTAGGTAGATGGTTCTATTCAAGAAGGATTTGCGTTAACACAAGGCGTCAGGAGATGGACGGCGCACATACAGCTTTAAGAACGACGATGACAAGAGTGCCTATTTCACGAGGAGTGGAAGTCATTTTTGTGGGTTATCAAACGGGCTGTCTCTACAGGAAGACAGATACTCTTATGAAAGAGTTGAGAGGGTCATGAGCGGTAATATTGTGGGCATGCAACTCGTGAATACATAATTCATACTTTGCCTTTGTTTTACTTTGTGGCCATGCCTTTGCGCTACATCAGCTAGTTACTTAAGTATAAATTGAATCAAAAGAATGTGTTACATATTATTTTACTGCTATACACCGGGTACATAGCTAACAGGGTTGGTAAAAATCAGACCAGGTTTGCGGTCAGCAAGATCCAGTATCATTTCTGCGAAGTAACTATTAGCCCATGCGAACCATGGCCGAGTGTAATCCGCTCCATTGTAGATTGATATCGATTCATGAATGAGACCTAAGCCATCCGTGTTCTATCAAGAAAGTGAGCAATTGTCCCGACGGTCAACAACGAAATCACATTGACTTACATTGACGATAGTATATAGGGATTGGAGAATCTCTTCATCGTCGTCAGTCCCAAAGATGGCTGAAACTTGTGACATAGGCCTAGCAAAGAATGAGAGACAGCAGAAATGCACTTTACAGACGTACCAAGGATGCCACTGACAAGTATTCACGTTAGTAGCAGAAATGAACACGAGTAGTACGTGTACGTACCGCGTTCACATGAGGCCCCCTGTAGGGAAGAGTTCAATTCTGGGCAGTCTAAAAAGTAGGAAACAACGAACCCAATACCATTGAATGTCTGTCCGGCAGCAAAGTAAGGATTTTTCGCGGACAAGAGCAATTCACGGGTGGCAACGTATGTTGGGTCATCTTTGTCGAGGAATCCAAGGTAAGGTAGAGAAAGTAGCGACTATGCCACCTGTGTGAATGCATACGTATGTACAGTAAATGCCACACCCACAGGAACGTTCGCATCGTCCATCACGTAGCGACCTCTAAAGCCTGGGACAACCGGGTCAGTATCAGACCAGAGAAATGGCAGTCCGCTCACCGTTCGTCTCGTATGCAAAAATGTTGTCAACAACCTGAACTTGAGAATGAGCTTCATGATCTGATCATTTTAACAATACCCACCGTGTTTGACCAGATAGAGTCTTTGATTCTACTACTCCACTCTTTAGCTGACTGGCTTATGTTCTGTCCTTGGTTTGTGCTGTCTAAAATCTCCGCTAAATGCGTCAGTTCAACACTCAGCATCGCATTTGCGGGCGTGAGGAAAGCTGTTCAGTATGTCAGTACCAGGATGAAGTAAAATCTAGCCATGCCCCTCTTACCGAAGATGCTGAGGTCATCCGACGGACGATGATGTGTGCCAACCTGAACTTGTTTGAGCGGGGGTCGTTGCAAATAGCAACCAAAGGAAGGGTCGCACCATTCCAGTGTATGCCTTTGGCTCGCCGTTCCCGCCGTTGTCTACTGCAGGCGAAAGCGCACCGTTCCCACCTGTCCAATTATAGTACGAGATGAAGTTGAAATTCTCGTCAAAGGAGGGTTGGGATTGCTCATTAATGACACGAAAGATTTGGTCAATGGCAGCAAACCCTATCAAGCTCTCGTCGGTCTGATTTCATCCAAACATTGAAACAGGCAACATACTACTCACAGTTTGCATTCATAAAAGAAGAATCTTCAGTGGCATTGTAGTACGATCTTGAGAGCTTCAAGAATCCACATAGAGAGTCTATTTCGTACTTGCATTCGAAGACTGTTTGATTATTGACTGGACTGATACCATCGTTCTCGTGAATGCGAGGCAAGCGACTGAAGATGAGACTTACGGGTTAACAGTGACACCATCCGCGTAATCATTGTGTGACGGTGAAAGTCCACTTTCAGGTGGCGGCTGGAACGCCCCGCCTATCCATACATGAGTTGAGCAACACATTCCCCATCAATTATGATTAATTTCGAAGGACGTACAATATGGATACTGAGAAACATAACGAGCCTCATTATTGATTACCGCTTTGACCAATGTTGCCAGTTCTTGGTCGATGCTTAAAAGGCTGTGATAATGGGCGAACTATTACAAGTCCGTCAGCACGTACAACCAGTTGATGAAAACGCATCTCTGACCTGATTTGCAGTGTCTCGAAGCCACTGGGCGCTGAAGATATAATGAGTATTGGAGGACAAAAATGCGTTGAGTACGAACGTGATGTCCTATAAGCGCGTTTGTTTTCGCTATTCGTTGAAAGATTACACTTCAGGAGGCTTCAATGCTCACCCCAGTGATAATGAAGGCAAGGTTCTCCGTCTAATACGCAGTACTTTTCAGAAACACCGGAAACCAATATTAGTTGTTTAGCATACTGCATTGAAGTACTTGACAGTCGTGTCTTTTGTGATAGCATTATCAACGTTTTATGATTGAGTGAATAGAAAAGCCAACTCACCCAGAGTGTTTGGAAAAGTGTTTTCAAACAGTCGAGCAATATCTGGGTCCTTCAAACGAGCCTTCATGTCAGAAATAACTTTCTAGTCACCGACACAACCATCAGATGCTTGGGTTAGAGGCCTGTCAGCGTTCAGAGTTTACCTCCACCGAAGTGCTATTGAATGTGCGGCAAGCAGGGTCAGGGCGCATGTATGGCAGACCCAGTGTTCCATTTGAACGTGGATCATGAGGGGTTTGGGAATAGGTCGTGAAGTCGGGGCATTGCGATTGAGCGAGCGATGCGCTGGCTAGCAGTGCACTAGCAGCAATACTGACGTTTCGAGGATTGAATCTCATCAGACCGAGAGGCTCAACGAACCAAGAGACGAATTCGAGAATGATAGAAATCATAGAATGGACCTTTAAAGCTTTAAATACATCCCTCAATATAATGCGGGGTCTATCAGTCGCGTAAGAATGAACCTTGTGACCGTTAACTATGGTGCCGGCCCGCTAGGCCCGCTAGCCACCCTCCACTTTTGGACAGTGCCTGTGCAGAAGTCATTTGGGCCTAGCATGCGCTGGATAGGTACATTCGATCGTTACTATCTGTGTATAATGGCTCGTCATTTGCATCAATGTTCATCCAAGCCCTCAACACAATACTATCGAATTTAGAATACAGTATACTGGGGCTCCTTGAGACACTAGGTGTCCTTGATACGTTCACAAATAACAATACTGCTGATGAAATCTCGGGCTAAATTTATATTGGGATATATGTAAAGAGGCTATAGGTAGGATACTAGAAGAAATTGGAGTGGAACGGGCCTGATGTGATGAAGATATGTTATAAAGTAGACCGAAAAATATGAACTTTGGAAGGTGTGAACTTTTATTTTGCAAGTAGTATCGTATATATGAACAAAATTACACTGCATTGGCTGGGTATACACAATATTAGCTTCTATTCAGACCATGAACCTCTTGTTTTGGCAATCAGGTAGCATTTGTGTATGTGGCAGGGACACCAGCGTGACATGGCTTGTGCCGCGCGCGCAAGGCTTGGCTGTGGAAGCTATTTTGTCACGCGTCTCAAGGACACCAAAACTGTGACATTTGGCCTTTCATTGCATTCACTTATTCCTACAATTATCCTCCGCATATATCTTGTTTAAGCTTACCAAAACTAATCTTGAGATATGGTAGAAAATATCTATGTACTCAATTTTTATGGAAAGACTGTGTGACGAAGATGTAAAATCAAATTTAAACTAGTGTCTCAAGGAGCCCCAGTATACTGTACCAGTAGAAGCATACGACGATATAACGCTAGGTAGATATACAGATATGCAAGAATCGACAAACAACCGGGAACAGAACAAAGAATCAAAAGAAGCAAAACGATTGGCTAGTATTCAGTACAAAATCATGAATTGTGCTCGAGTTCCTCAGACGAAGCCCTCTTTGTGCCTTCAGCGACTATTTCAACGACCTCAGATGCCCGATCCGCCACTTTGTCCCCTTCTTCAGGCTTGCTGCTGGGTGGAGGCTCACTCGCACCGTCGTCCACCACTGTAGACTCATCAACGACGTGCGGCGATAGTTGCTTTTCGTCAGATGTTGGAGTGTCCACTGTTTCCTTTTTAGAATCTGGCATTTTCAAGTCCACAGTAGCTATTTCCGAAGATGCTGGTTCAGCGTCCTCAGAGGGTGATTGACCATTCTCAGATTCCGGGGCTTGTGTAGACGATTCCTTTGCTGAATTCTCATTCTCAGCTGTTGTCGCATCGTCTGTCTGCTCATAGACATCCACATTGTCGGCGCTAAAGGCACCCGTCCGAATGCTGTTGGTTGTCCAAAGACTCCTTTCTCGAACGAGCGAAGGTGTTCCCGTAACCTGAATTCGAGCACTCCATCGACTGGCTTCGCTCTCCCAACTTCCCCTCCTCGTGCTACGTGGTCTCAAAGCTCTAAGACTAGCATCAGCATCTCGCTCGTCAAACTGTTCTTCGTCATCTTGACTGGTACCATCCACGTCGACGATTCCAAATTGTGAAACAGAATCACCACCACCACCACCACCAACACCTCCAATAGCTGAAGGTGGGGCCGAGCTCCATCCTGGAGCCCCAGATCCCACTCGTAACCCTGGTATCGCGTAAGCTGATGATGCTAAGGTCAACACAGAGGCATTATCCAGTGGAGGCGAGGAAGGACGGGGATTATTGCGTGGGTGATGAGTCGTATGCAGGGGCGCCTGGACTGAGGTGATGACACTTATCTGCGGTGTTGTCGCAACAGAAGAGCGCGAAGAGGGCTGCGGTGAGGATGGTAGAGCAGAAAATGTGATTGATGTACCGTTTCCGGTCGAGGTGGAGGAAGACTGAGCATGAGTAGGACGAGCCCCCTGCGAGGCTGGGGTGAGAGGAGCTTGAGCAATATGTGCCATGCCATTCCCGTGAAGATCGATACTCAAAAGCGTGGTCGGCTTTGTACTAGCTGCAATACTTTTGAATGTACGCGGATGCGAAAGATATGAGGAGGATGAACGGGAAGGTGACGGTGAAGGTGGTGAGCTTGGAGGTAATGGGCGAAGTGAGGCATCTTCATCTGCCTCTACGGCACTATTTGGAGACCAAGTAGATTCACGGGCGACAGAATCATTTAGGGACTCTTCCTCATCTGAGATGGTAGAGATGTCGGGAGTATCATCTCCATTCAAAGAAATTGTCTGTCTCCTGGCCGCTGCGAAGGTATCTAGCCTTCCTTGTTGTCTCCCACCATGAGCAGATGAAGGTACTGGAGACGAAGTGACCCGATTCGAAACTCGTGCAGTGCCAGAGCTTGTACCACGACCTTTTCCGACCGACAGCTTCCCACTATCATCTGCTCTCTTCGTCTTCCCAGACCCAGCTAACTTCCGTTGAAACCAGTTTATGATTGGCTTACTAGAACGACGAGGAACTTTCTTTTGTTGTGCACTTGGAGGAAAATACTTAGACTGGACGTTGGACGTGGGCTTCGCTGGGGTAGCCCCCTTCGGATGAACAGACGATGGATTAGGAGCGGGTGCTGCAGTAGCTGCAGTAGTAGAAGGCGACATCAAGGAGTGAGGTGGGCGTGAAAAGGATAAATAAAATAGTAGTTCCCGTTGAGTTGATGGTGGTTAGAGGGAAAGTCTATTGTCACTGCCACTGGTTGGCAGAAGTGACTTGACCGAACTTGTCCGCAGGCGCGTGAAGACGCGCCACAACCATGCTACATGCCGTAACCATCGTTCGTTGCCACCGACATCTGTTTTTTTCGAAGGTTAAATCGTGTATGTACATACTCATTATTCGCTACAAGCTGCTACATCTACAAATACAACAATTATCACATCTACCAGTCCATTCGTTTGGGTGTCTTCTTCGCAGCAACAGGTATTTTTCCAGGCCGATATCCAAAACCATCCAGCCAAGGCCAGATTTCACTCCGTCGCTGCTCAAACGACTCAATTGAACCTACATCCTGCAGCGTCAGCGCAATATCATCCAACCCGTTCAGTAAACAGTGTCTCCGGAAAGGATCCGTAGTAAATGTTATAGCGGCACTTCCGTTGGGTCGGCGAATTTCCTGCTTTTCTAGATCGACTTCAAGCTCCAAACCTGCTTCTGCATCTTTTGCGAGGGCAATGCATTCCTCTTGAGGAATGGCGACAGGAAGCATGCCGTTTTGCATCGCATTGTTCCGGAAGATGTCCGCGAAACTTGGTGCAATGACACAACGAATGCCAAAGTCATTCCTGGTTGTTCAATCATTTGAGACGGAAAATGAATCGATGGTATTTCAGTACTTACAAGCTCCATGGCGCATGTTCACGGGAGCTGCCGCAGCCGAAATTCTTCCCCGTACAAACCAGAATCTTGGAACGAGTATAGGGTTCTCGGTTCAGGATAAAATCTGTATCGGCACCTGATCGGGGGTCCTTACGGAGAGTGTAGAACAGGGCATTCGCGAGACCAGTTCTCTTCAAAGTCTTCAGAAATTGTTTCGGGATTATCATGTCGGTGTCGACATTTTCAATGTGCAACGGCGCAGCGATACCTTTCACGACAATGAATTTCTCGACGGAAGAAGGTACTTCACTAGAAGGTAAGGGGGTCTCAGCCGATGGAGTTGTTGCCTGCTGGGGGCTAGGTGAAGGTAGCACAGGATCGTCCATGAGGTCTAGGGCGTTGGTGAGCTTGAGCTTTGGTCCTGCAGCGATGTTTGCCTCCGCTGTAGAGCCGAAATACTTCCGGACATCAGTCAACTTGCCAGTGATGGCAGCGGCGGCAGCCATGGCAGGGCTCAGAAGATGCGTCCGTCCACCAGCTCCTTGTCGGCCTTCGAAATTGCGATTGCTCGTGCTAGCACACCGCTCGCCTGGAGATAATTGATCAGGGTTCATGCCCAGACACATGGAACAACCGGCTTCACGCCAGTCGAAGCCAGCACGCTTGAATACGGCATCCAATCCCTCAGCCTCTGCTTGCTTTTTGATCAGACCGGAACCTGGGACGATCATTGCCAGGACTCCAGGAGCAACCTTAGCCTCTGGCCCAGCAGCCAGAACAATTTTAGCAGCGGAACGAAGGTCTTCGATCCTACTGTTGGTGCAGGATCCAATGAAAACCTTGTCGATTCTGATCTCCTCCATGGGCGTGTTTGGAGACAGGCCCATATAAGTCAGCGAACGCGTAACGGAGGCACGTTTTACTGGATCGGAAATTGATGAAGGATCGGGGACTATGCCAGTGATAGGAACAACGTCCTGAGGGGAAGTGCCCCAGGTGACAGTGGGGATGATGTCAGAAGCAGGGATGTTCACCTCTATATCGAACTTGGCATCCTGGTCAGATTTCAAAGTCCTCCAGTAGGCTTCTGCGCGGTCCCACACCTCTCCTTTTGGTGCAAGAGGTCGACTACGCAAGTAAGCGAATGTAATTTCATCCGGCGCGATCATGCCTGCTCGCGCGCCAGCTTCGATACTCATGTTGCACATACTCATTCTTGCTTCCATACTGAAGCCCCGAATGACGGAACCAGCGTACTCGATGACAGATCCTGTCCCGCCTGCTGTGCCAATGACACCGATGATATGCAGAATAACGTCCTTGGAGGTAACACCTTCATGAAGGTCACCATCTACAGTAATACGCATGTTCTTTCCTTTCTTCTGCAGCAACGTTTGCGTGGCAAGGACGTGTTCGACTTCAGAGGTTCCTATGCCAAATGCCAGAGAACCGAATGCTCCATGGGCTGCCCGCGTAGTTAGTAAATGGAATCATCAGAACAGAAGGGCACTGACTCGATGTATGGGAGTCACCGCAAACACAAGTGATGCCTGGAAGCTGGGGAACGTAAGTACACGGCTCAAACGCTAAGAAATTAGGCCTACAGTGAAACCTTGCTCAGGGCCAATAATGTGGACAATCCCTGTAAAAAAGCTGATTAGCTGATATGATTTTGGAGAGATGACTACCAGCTGACCTTGACGCTTATCGGTCAATCCAAAGTATGTCAACCCGAACTCTTTCACATTTTCTTCGAGAGCCATACACTGTGCTCGTGAATCCGGCTCGGCGACAAAGGATTCAACATTGGAGAAATTTTTGCGGGATACCGTCCTGGATGTATGATGTCATCAGAAGATGTTCTGGCAGTAAAACAGGACGAGATGCGCACGGAACATTGTGATCTACGGTAGCGAGAGTGCAATCTGGTCGTCGAACTTGACGGCCAGCATTTCGTCTGGATAAGAATTATGTGAGAATAGATAATCGGGATCGATAAGGATAACTTGCAATCCTTCAAATGCTTGAGGACTTGTAACTTCATGAACGAGATGACTATTGATAACGCGATCAAATACTAGAACGGAATGTATAACAGAGAAAAAGCGAACCGGTCAATGTATATTAACGCCAATCCGTCCTTCTTGACCTCGCTGTAGCACACAGTTAGAACTCCGAACATGAGAGACTGATGCGAAATTGTCACTTACACGACGTGGTCGTCCCAAACTTTGTCATAGAGAGTACGAGGAGGTGTAGTTGGGGCAGGCATAAGTGAAAATGAAGAAAATCAATGAAGGAGGCCTATAGTATTTATATAAAGACCTCGTCCGCGACGAGACACATATTTCGGCCGACAGGTTTCGGCTTTTCGTTTCAGCCAATCAAATGCGGCAGAACTGTCATGAAGTCCCAGTGAAGTCCTTTAGTGATTCTCAGTGTTCGCGCAGACCAAAATGAGCCTACATACTACCGGAATTTGTTTGTTATCGTCGTTATTAGTTTTCATCAATAACTTACACATTAATGAAAGAGTTTTGGTCCAGTTTCAGTGCTACTTACTGAATTCGTAATGACTATATAAGGCAGTACCTGTACAGTTTCTCAAGCCACTGTATATTTCGTGGCAGTGCACCCTACAGTTCCCAAATTCGTACATCTTATACTCAAGACCGCCTTCAACGACGCCATGGCCAAATCCAAGAAGTGCGTACTTTAGTTGAACGATACAAACCCTCTACTAATCGTTTCCTCAGCCATACCAACCACAACCAGAACAAGAAGGCTCACAAAAATGGCATCAGGAAGCCAAAGTCAAACAGGTCAAGGTCGTTGAAGGGTGTATGTACTGCATTCGAATTTTCGTACCCTTGAGCTCATTCATACCTCTCAATAGGTTGACTCCAAGGTTCGCTAGAACAGGCTTGTCGATGCAAAGGAGTATATCTAACCGATACTTGTCTTATAGTTCCGCCGTAATGCTCGATATGCGTTGGTTGGTTCGGTGCGTCTATTTCTTTATTCTATCATTTGCTGTATTAATTCTCGTTATAGCACAAAGCACGGGCAGAGCAGAAAACAGCATCATGAGATTTAGATTGGCGCAATCTTTTCATTTTCTCGTTGTACCATCAAGCTCTGTTGGTTGGACTAGCGAGGTTCTCCAGCTTTAGGCCTATCCATGTTATGTGTATGCATTCTCTATGCTGTTGCATTGCCCGAAAAATACAAATATTCGCAAAAACACCCTTTATGTCGCGACTTTACTTCGACAAATTTGAATTCCATCCATGAGAGTTACTTCTGGGCATCACGATCTGCATTCAATGCCAGTTTGTTCGATACCGTTCCAAGTGCATCAGTGAAGATCTGATACTTCGTCTGGTTTTACGGCCTTCAAGCTATAGTCGCAGCAATTGTCAATGTTATATGTAGTTCCCTTCGGGAGATATGCTGGATCATCTCGTTGTCGCCTTCTTTTCTCTGTCCAACGTGGCCCTCAATCGGAATGCCTACGATAAGGGTGATTCAGTCATGACATTGATAGGATATCGTTACACTCACAGCAGCTTCTTCTGGTCGCAGTGCTCCCTTGGCCATGTTATGCTTGCCAACTCTCAACTTCGTGGTCCTGGAAGCGGTAAGAACCTTGTTGGGCGCATTATCGCTTTCTTCCAGAACAGCTCTGCATTCTTCCTCAGTCGCAGGTCGTCCATCCAGAAGCGAAAAGAATTTGAGCCGTAAGATCGCTTTGATTCGCTCGAAAGACTGTGTCGAGTACCAACCATCTCGTTCCTAAATAATCATTAGACACCACTTGACTAGTGCAGAACTTTACTACTTACATCGCAAGTCTCCCGCACGTCATCAGCGCTCTCAATCATTTCTTTTAGCATCGGGTCGGTTATATCGCAGAGCTGGAATGCAGCTGTTTCCTTCGTCAACGTGCTACCATCGAAGATATGGGAAGTCCTGGATGTTGACCTTTAGATGCTCGTACACATGACGCAAAAGAATATTTGCACCTAGGTTCATCTTTATCCAGTTCAAATGAGTTGGCGACTGCACGTTCTTGGCGCCTGATGATTACCGAAGGTCTGTTGATTGGATGGTTCGCGTTGCGAAAGTACAGACGTTGATAGCTGGATCAGGGTGTTTAGACAGACCTTATAACATAGTTTTTGGGAAAACGTACAATCGGGCATTAGGATCCCGTCGTGGATCGTACGCGAACCTAACAAGTGTGTCCCGCCAAGGGCCATCTTGGAATACATAACAAACCAGGGGGAGGATGATCTTTGAACTTAAATAGAGCTAAGGACGGGAGAATTTGCAAACGATGAGGGCAACACACTTGTGAATTTCTCGAGACACCGCAGGAGGCACCTGGTTGAAAAGAGACATCCGGGTCCATATGGGGCGTTCTGTAAAGAGCTGAAGAAGTAGTCAGTGCTATACGATGCGACTAAGAACATATTTGCGGACCTCCTCCAGTCTTCTGAGAATATCTCTGTCGACCTGCTCTCGCACCTCCTCGACATTTGGAGGTGGTCTGTCCGGGACAGCTGTCGGACATGTTTCAGTTGATTTCACCAGACACAATAATATAACACACAGCTGTATCGGCAAAGGAGATGGTCGCAGGACCATACCCTTTCCAGCGCATTCTATTTATCAAGCGCTTTCTCTCCTCTCCTGTTTCTTCATCGACTATAATTGAGACCATAGAGGCTGGATTTCCCTTGAAACTGGAAACCCTTCAGTTATCTTCATTCAATATACAACATTCCACTTACTTGTAATTCTGAGAAATGGCCTGCCTACTGAATATTGGAGGTGGGAACAGCCGAATATTACTTCGAGTTCCTTGCGGCACTTGTCTGACCGCAGATCTTTCCTGTTCGCTCATCAACTGCGGATCGAGGTTCATAGCGAACTCAGCATCGACAGGCGCGAGGGATGCGTCTGTGGGTATTGTATAGTCTTCTTTTTCCGCTGGAATCCGATACGAGCTGATAGCCTCCACTTCACAATGATATAGAAAACAATACGAAATCAGGCGTGCTGATCACTTACCATCCATTTTTTCCATAGAGCATCGCAGAAGGGAAAGAGGGTCATCGGAATTCGGTTCATATTGGTAGTCCGCCATACCTATCGCAGAGTATTCAGGTTGAGGATAGACTATTGCGAAAAGTTTGACTTACTTCTAAACCTGACAGTCTTGGAAAGGACGCCTACGGCCTCAGCCCTGTATTCTCCAAGAGTCGCATCTTCGTTTGACGTAGCTTTCTTCTTCTTCCTCCTGACGACCTTGAGCAGTATACTGTTTGTAGTAACGACTTCTCCTGGTACGGGATGGGCGAAAAAGCTTCCAGTCCTTAACTGAAGCTCGACTAACGCGTCAGCCTTTGAAGCGCCACGTTTGAAAGCAGTTTCTAGTGCAGAAGGGCCACCTAGATTCCTGATTGCTTGAGGAATTGATGATTGAAGAACGTAGCCGGGATATTCGACGGAATAGAAATGAGTTGGAGGAAGTGTATGTTGAGGTGCTGGAGAAGATGGAGTCACAGAAGAGTTGAAAGAATAGGATGTTGAAGGTATCGGTTGATGCTGCATTCTCGACTTTCCAGTGATTGGACGGAAGTGATTGTGAATGCAGATAAGATAAGATAACTGAAAACACGCTACATGTGAAGTTATTGGGCAGTACATACATACAACAGGTATCACATCCAATAATAAACAACTGGGGTATGACAAGATGAACATACAATCTAACGCCCCTCTCAATACAATATTCGCTCCAGGTTGGACTGTGGGATCGTCATTTATGCAGTTCGCTCGATCTGTTCTAACCTCAAATCTGACGAGGCAAGAGTCGTATTTTAGTTGGTTCATCCTTGCCTTATGCTGGATGCGACCCTTCTTTTGCCATTGTCATGACCTTTTCTTCCATGTCCGGCGGTGCTGCACTTAACGTCAGCGTACCTTCTGCCAAACCCATCCTGATGTCATCAGTGTTGGACACGGCCGACATGGATTCATGGACATTCGGCCTGTCAGGGTCCGCAGGTCTACTTCGTCCTGACGACGGATCCATCCTATTTGGATCAGGAGCAGAGATCAACCTAGGCGTCGACCCCCGGGAATTTGATACCACGATTCCTTTGGGATCAGCAGGAGATATCATTCTAGGTGTCGAGGACTCCGTCCGAGACGATGCAGCTTTACTTTTTCTCGAAGAGGCCGTCCGTTTATCCCTCGCAGCGGCAGCAGCTTTCGTGGCTCTCGACTTTCGGCCACTTTTTGTCGTCGTATTGAAATCGCCCTCTTCTAAGGTGCTCCCCTGTCCATGACTTTTTGATAACGTGGCATCTGTCTCCTTCTCCTTCTCCTTCCCCTTAGCTTTAGCCCTGGCCCTTGCACTCGGTTTTTCGCTGTTGACCGCTGCCGCCGCTTGATCAGCAAGCACGTCGAGTGCACTTCGTACCCGAGCCCCACTGTTTCTCGTCCCGCTAGTACTGGCAATACTTGCTGCGGACGTCGAAGGTGCGACTCTCCTCCTTTTCTGTGTCGGGGTCACCGGAGGCTCGAGGACACCTGCTCTTTTTCTAGACTCAATTTCACGAACGTCCTCAAGCACTACCTCACCCGTATTCTGACGGTTCTGAGCGTTACCGGTTCCATCCATCATGCTTCGGGCTGCGCTTAGCAACGAATCCATTGGTGTTGGAGGGTGGTAAGGCGTGAACGTCGTATTATTAAGTGGATCTGGTGTTCCGGGGCTGACCCCAGTCATGCGAGTCGCTGCAGTCGTCCTTTTCGGTGTTTTCGGACTCGGAAGTGCTGCTCTCGAGGTAGATGCTCCTGCCGTCGCATCTTTGCTGCTGGCGGTAACCTGACTAAGATTTGCGATTTTCGTATGGGTGTCTTTGCTTCTCCCATCACTGTTGGTAGCACCGCCACCCGCGGAAGGCCGGTAGTAGCCAGTAATTCCTGCCGCAAGGCGTTCCTTATGAATCTTTGCCCTCTCCTGCAGCTCTTTGTCCCTTTCTTTCTCCTTCTCTGCTTCGACAAGGCCACTGGCAATAGCAGCGCGCTCGCGTCCAATTTTACGAGCAGCGAGAAGAAGATGCTCGGAGCGCGCATCTGAGGTAAGTGGGGACGAAGGAACAGAAGTACTGGGGCCTGCTTTGCCGTTCCCTCCGGATCTCGACGTCTTTGAAGTGGCATTACGAGTAGTGTTTCCAATTGTGTGAGGAAGAGAGGTGGGTGGAGATTGCAACGATATTGACGGACGGAGTAGATGTTGATAAATAGTGGGCGCAGCGTTACGGTGCGACGTGTTACTAGGCGAGTCTGTATGGGGGACGGTTGGTATGATTGTCGAGGAAGTCGTACTCTCCTGGGGCCGGGTGATTACACCTTCCGCCCACGGAGGCTTGGACTGGGAAATACTCTGCAACGTCGAAGCAGGACCTACGGCGCTTGCACTAGCTCCATTATTTCCACTTGTGCTCAAAGTAGCGGCGGTATTGTTTACACTTGCCACTAGAGCTTCGTTATCACTCGCATCTTCTCCTTCTGTTGCGTCAGCGAAGGCAACGGGAGCAACCTTCTCTTTCTTCTTTCTACGACTGAGTTTAGTGCGTTGCGCAGAAATAGCAGCTAAACCAGTTGGTGCTGGATAAGGTAAGCTAGAGAGATACGAAGATGCATGCCCCATCGAGGAAAGTGTAGGCATAATGGAAAAAGGCTGAAGGAGAAGCATCGGCTTGAGCTTGTGTATTTCGTTTTCCAGGGAGATGAGTCGGGACAGTGTCTCTTGCTCCTAGCGCAGATAGTCAGCTGGAAACTCGAGAAGGCGGAAGAAAAACCTAAGATCCATAGTGAATAGCAAAGAAGGTGAAAGCTGAGAAGACGAGAATGACGTCGGCGGATGACGGCAATTCGTCACGGACTGGCGTACTAAGAAAGAGATTGCTCATACTGAAATAACTCACTTTATGACGAAGCTCGGTATTATCGGACAATAAGGTATTGCAGTAACGCTCCAGGTCCTAAATGAGTCCCAAACGATTAGCTAGAGACAGGTAATTCAGAGCATTTGACATGCCTCTTGCCTTGTTGAATAATGATCTTTCCTGTTTCTTTGCGCTAAAAGAGCTTCAGATATCCTGGCCCATCCCTCCTTCTCGGACTGCCATCGAGCCCTTTCCTCCTCTGATTGTTGTATTAAGTGATCTCTTTGAGAAGTGAGCTGAGATATAAGATTCGCTTGATACAAGACCTGCGAGGAGCTAGGTCGTGTAGGTTCGGTGAGCCTCATTACCTAGGGAACATGAAGACTGAGTCTGTAACGGTGGTGATACAAGACCACACACCATATTAACTAATTCCAGCTCTCTTGAGCTCAGTTCTGAGGTAGCTGGAGGTTGTGCCTTCATCTCAGCAGCCCTTCTGCGATAATTAGCTATTTCCTCGTCTTGAAGTGGCTCCGGTGTATCTGATCTCCGAATAGAAAGGCCTGCTGAAGTTCCTTGACGATTGTAAGAGTCGTGAGATTGAGGAGCGGAAGATGGAGACAATGTGTGCATGATATCAGACAAAGCCAGAGAAGTTGGCGGATGGTCTGCGACCATTACGGCCATCTCAAGCGGAAAGCAAAGTCAATGCGGCGCGCCCCAACAGGTTCAACATCCACAAACAAGCTCGCGCTTGTCACGTGACGTATTTCTCACCCCCCCAAGCACTCATTTAATTTACATAATACTGGCGGCCCGTGAGACGGTGCGCCGCCTGCTGTACCGTGTACGGGCATGCACTTACACTCAAGTAAAATTGTATAACTTTAAAAGTGTACTTCGATCCTCAGTTCACGGATTGAATGCGTTCAAATGCGAGCAGCAGCAGAACATTAATATGATTCCCAGTGCGACAGAGAAGCTACGAACAAGATATGCAGACAGGGTAGCTCCCGATGGAACAGCAGCGCGAGCTCGATATTACGCCACTATGGGCAGGATGAATGCGAAATGATGTAATGATCATTCTTTTTTCATGGCAGACATAACTTCTGCGACTACGTCCTGTAAATGTCACTGGGTTCAAACTGATTCGCATAGGACGAAAAAGCAAAGACGCACTTTATCCGTAAAATCAATACCTGCCTTTTTGAATTCCTCTGCAACCTTCATTCCGCTTTCCCGAGCTTGCTTATCCATAGCAAGTTTCATCATTTGCATTGTAGAAGGCGGCTTTCCAGAGGACATGTCAATTCCTGACCATCAACTATCAGGACGCTGTTGAAACCCTACAAATGCGTATGTAAGAGAATCACCTAGTTTTTGCATGACTTCCGCAAATTCACGCATAGCCTCCATTGCACTTGGAGCATTCTGCAGCTTACGTGCTAATGTGGTGTTACTGAGTCTTGCGTAGAGCTCTGTGAGCTCAGAGTCATGGGATGCGCGCGGTGGTAAGCTGAAGGAGAATAACCGATTTTGAGGCACATGCCTTGCCTGACGAGAGGCGAATCTGAGGGAACGAGCAAGGCCTGAAAGCAACATTGCTGTTGCAAACAATTAGAAGAGAGAACGCGTGACGTCAGCCAGGCTGACTTCAGACGCGGCGGCGGCGTATGTTTGGTCAGTCTTTTAATGGACAACGACTACTTCTCAATAGATGCAATACTAGCTGAAAACCAGGTTCGAGCCTACCTACACCGTTATCTTTGTCTAGATCTAAACGAATCACAGAAAATACAATGCACATTCAAGCACAACATTCCTGACATGGGCCATCTCGGTGGTGGCTCTGAGCGCGACGTACAAGCTCTTCAACACGTCCTCGAAAAGATTCTGATTCATAACTCTCGTTAGATCACTGCCCTAAGTAAACGTCAGATTCCAATCTGGCTTGCCTACACCATCATATTCTCGTGTGTCTCTTCGCTTTTCAACATAGGCGACCTTGTGCCAAACTTCACAGTGACTGGGCAGACTTCAATATCCCCTCTCCGTTTGGTGTGAAAGTGCGAAATGCTCTAAAGGCAGAGTCAAGAAGCGTAAGGCTATCCAACTTGGTAGGAGCAGGCGGTTCGTGGTATGGGTTTGGAAAGATTATCATGGATATGTGAGCCTGCGCCCGAATTGACTGTGTCATAAATGCTCATGATTTGATAGCCTCAGCGATGAACAAGGAAAAGAGTTATCTGAAATGTTGACATCGGTGCGCATATATCTACACGAAGTTCCCCCGACTCTGACAGTTCGACCATGAAGGCATTCAAAGGAAGGCTGGTTGAGGTCATTGATCAAGCGCAGCACTTTGCAGCACTGGGTCCAGCGGGAGGGGCAGGAAGTTCAGGCGACTCTTCGCAAAACTTTCGGGAAGGCTTGGACGCAACAGAGCGTGAACGTGAGTGTTGCCTCATTACCTCCTTCGAGAAGCAAAATACTGATATCAACAAGTCTTCACGTTGGCCCAAGAGAGCGCAAGGCGCATGAAGAAATGGAATGAAGAAAGCGACAGAGCCAAACGATGAAAACTGCTATCATATATCCTTCTTTGACCCCGACTCGGAATTATGGGTCTCTGCCTCTCGTTTGTCTGCTTGCTGTAATGTGCTGTTCCTGAGTTCATAAACAAACCTGTTGTATATATTAGCAATAAACTTTATTCATTCATCCATATAATACTCACCACTTGACGCTCGCCCATAGACCCAACTCTATCAGGATGAGAGCCAATATGTGAAAGTTTCCAGCCGTACCATAGAGTAAGCCCAGCAGAACAAAAAGTAAGGTGGTGAAAGCGACGTCCAGTATCACCAGAAAAGTTGGGTGCATAGAAGATCCAGGTTTTAAAATATCTGAAAAGAATGAGGCAGTTGCATTTACATCGTTCGATTGCTCTGCGGACATCGTGGGGTGGAGGTTGAAAGCGCTGATGTAAGCTTCGTCCTACAACTTCAACCACTACATACATCGAACAGAAAGTAGCCTGGTGACCAAGCGCTCTATGAGTAACTATCGAGGACGTAGTGATACCTCATAGGGGGCGTGCTTCAGGTCTAAACAGAAAGTATCAATGACAGGTTCCCATCCTATTCACATATGTAAAAGCAGCTCAACCTGGGGCCCCCTCCCAGATGAACTCTGTACACCTTTTTTCACGTCTCGAGGTCATTTGCTGTGTTCTTTCCAACCACTGCCACAGATGCTGTTCTTTTCCATGGGAGTTCGCCTTGTTTAGACATACACGCATGTATCGATCATGTCCTCTTTCGACTTCAGCCTGTACTCCAGTATCTTCCTTTGCTATACCATGACATTGAGGATCAAGAACAAACGCAGCTTAGCTGTCACAAACCAGGATCTAGATCAAAGACACCAATCCATTCGAAATAGTTCTGCACGAGTATCGACACAGCTTCAAGTCGTGGCGCATCCCCTTGGCAAGCATGTCCACCATACGTCGGTCGTTGAATTACAGGTAATTTGAGCTGATCCAGACGTGAATCGAAGACAGCAAGCGAAATTGGGTTCGGGGCAGCCTGAGATGAACTTCCGCTCCAGAGATTGAGGTATGAACACCAAAACTTGTAAAGTATCTGCTAAGACACATACCCCAAGTATCCTGCTAGGGACATCGCGCGCGTTATCAATGAGATATACGATGATGTAGTCCAAGAATGCCTTATGGCTCAATTTAGATCTCGATACAGCTTTTTGGCACAGAAGTTAACGTACGACGTTCCATTTGGTTGAGATTGTTGCTTTAAGAAATACGCAGAAGGCTCGTGAAGAATTATCAAGGTTGGCGCAGTATGCAGTGTTATTTTTGGATGAAGAGTGCTAAAGTCAGGACTGGACGCTTCGGGAAGATGAAAAGTGGACAGCAGTAGGGACATATGAGCCGGACTTGGTGGATAGCTAACAGCGGGATTTTCAGAGGCGAGAACTATTACACTTAAAACGGCAGCACCGACTAGAGTTGTACTCGGGAAGAAGACTCTACGACTGATCCATGGCCAGAATGAGTTGCAATCCAACTGTCATTTAAATCATGGAGATCATTGGCGAAAGACGAGGCAGAAAGTACGATGACAGAAGATTCGGGGGATTGAGCAGTGTGTGATATTGCAAGATGAATAGGTGCCGAAGCGTGATACGGACCCTTGAATAGAAGAGACGAGAACTGAGGAAGTAACGGAGCAGGAAGGGGAAAGAGAGAAACCATGGCTGTACAGGCGTTCAATTCAGCGTTCATCACCTGTTCATCACTGAGCGTCTATCATATACAGCTTTCCTCTCTTCTACTTATGCTAGCTATGCTTCCCAGCGTCCTTTTCTCCCTGTCTCCTCCTTGGTTGCTTTCGCTTAGGAAATATGGCTAGACACAACTCCATTGCTCTACTCGTCTCGCTGGGCAAGACTGCTGCCCAAATCACTGCTGATTTCGCGCCTGTCCCTGGTCTGTGTCCAGCAGCGGAACTACTGTGTGGAATCATTCAACTCTGCGAGAACGTTGTGTCAAATCGGTAGACAGTGCCTTTCATTCGTATAAATATATGGTAACTCAAGCTGCATGTTCATAGTCATGAAGCTCGGCAGCTTAAAGATCGCTGTCATACACTATTGCTGGCGGCGAAAGAGAGCCATCAGGATACTCCAAACGGCATGACGGAGGCTTTTCAGAGCATCCAAAAGTACTTTTCCCGTTGTTCTTCTACTGAAAGCAGCATTGATCCGTGTGGACTAGTTGTGTTTTGCGTGTCAAGAAAGAAATGGAGATATGGGTCTCGATGGGTCGTATCGACGCGTTTCTTCGTCAACATGAAATCAAGGCAGAAATAGGACGATGTCACGAGGAAATCTCGAATTGCTTGACGAAATTTCAGGCATGTTTGACACTAATGTTTAGTTGGATCATGTTAATGGATGTTATTACAGTTAATTTCTCACCTAGAGATCAATCATTGGCAAGAAGAGTTTGCCGCCAACGCAAAACGCGATCATCAAGAGTTGATCGAATATCTTTCTGAGATTCAGAATTCTCAGAGTCTCGTTCAAGACACGTTGAATAAGCAAACTCTAATGATGGAAACTATGATGATGATGCAAAAAGCAGAGTTTCAATTTTTCCTTCCTCCTTAATGTTCATATTTCTGATGATGCACCATAGGCCTTAAGTGAGAATAAGTATACCGCGGATCGAATGCACAACGGGCTCTCTAGCAATCTCTATCAGTTGCAGCTTCAATCAAATGAGATTCTGCCCAACCTTCACCTCAATTCTGGAGAGGTGACACGTATCGGCCAATTCCCTGTCAGTGGTACCGCAGCGATGGATATCTATGAAGGTCTCTATCTTCAACGCGAGAAGGTCGCCATCAAAGTCGTGCGCGCTGTCAACTCGAATGAGCATAGCATGCGGGTTCGTGCTTGGTCCATTTCAGTGACTCTTTGCTCACCCTGATCGATAGCGGTTCATGAGGGAGGTGAAAGTTTGGGCTGAAATCTGGAGAGTTGACCGTGGAAAGCATATCCTCCCGTTCTATGGATTTTGCCAGAATGATGGTCCATTTCCATAAGCTACCCTGCATGGATATTGGTAGTATAGCTGACTTTTCACTAGATATATGGTCAGCCCATGGCAGCAAAATGGAAATGCCTTGGCGTATGTGAAGAAACATGATTCGTCTGTCAACTATCGAAAGATGGTCTGTACCCGTGATTACCCTTTGCCAATGGAAAAACAGTTTGACCGAACTTCTACATAGATCAAGCACATAGCTCTGGGATTGAAGGTCCTGCACGACATGAGTGTTGTCCACGGTGACATCAAAGCGGTTGGCAGTTTTTAGCATCGACCCTTTGCATGCAGGCTAACTTCTACACAGGGTAACATTGTCATTAATAGCTACGGAGATCCTCTATTGGCCGATTTTGGGCTCTCTCAGGCAAGTCTTGCACTTACGAGCTTCATGATCTATTAATTTGCGTTTCCTACCTAGATTGTAGAAGACATAACCGGGATACCCTTCACACAGAGTCGCGGAGTCTCTGATTCCTACCGATGGTTTGCACCGGAGGTCTGCGTTGGACAAGGGGTTCTGTCTGCCAGTTCTGACATATATGCGCTAGGGATGACGATACTTGAGGTACTCGGGTCATTAAAATTTCCTGCTCTGATCTCATGAAACCTCTCTTCAGCTCTTTACCCATCAACAGCCGTATGGAAACATCAAACATACAACCGAAGTTGTCATCAGGTCTTCACGAGGTGAATTCCCTACACGGCCCATGGAAGAGCGTGTTATTCAGAGAGGACTGGATGACCAGCTCTGGAGGCTTTTAAATGTGTGCTGGAATCCTGCACCCTCGGAGAGGCCGTCAATAAACGTGGTTCTTGATCAACTTTCTCAAGACTAAGCAAAGGTTACCCCCTACATGTCAGTTCATCTAGTTGTAATGTACTTCCAGTATACTTGCCAATTTTGTATTATCTACTGTGTGATAGAATTCGACTCTTATTCATCACAATCAAATATCATTTCAATATGTTGAACTGAGCGTCTGTTCAAGCGCCTGGAAGCTTCGCCGGACTAAAGCGGGACCCCGTCCACTTCTCTTACGCTACTGAGCGTTCTATGCATCCTTTTGCCTCTTATGTGCTCCGAAATTATTACAAGGCAACTGGTTGGAACGAAGACAATCTTTTTACCAACTTGACACGTTCTTCTGATGGTCTGCTCTCTTCCAATTCTCATGTTTTGAGTGTACTCAATCAATTATTGCAGCTATCCTCGATTTCACGGTCCCAAGAGGACTTCATCTCTCCATATCCAAATCTCCTAATGCTTTATTCAAGACCACGTATTCCATAAATGCTATGCCCTCGTTGAACGGGTCGGTTGGGTACATATTTACCTCGTGTGACCTTGATATACAGACATCTGGAAATGTACGCTTCAAGGATATGATAGAGCGGTTCAGAGTCTATGATCAACCTCGAAGACCTGAAGGAAAAGGAGAGGAATGGCTTGCTGGTGAACGGGTTGATGTACGGGGTATGTATCTCATCCTCTCCAGATTCTAGCTATTCACGAAGAAAGCAGACTACCTTATGTATGGCCGCTTATACATACCAACGGGAAGGCTGGACGCCTTGTACTCTACCAGGCTGTCACCTACGTTGCAAGCTATCGTTGCTGCCATATCGGAACCACCTTCCGCTATAAGGCCCGACCTGGGAGCTCGCTCAAATGTCAGCAACCTTATGGTGTCGTTACAACACGATGTGGGTAAATGGTGCACGGAATACACATATAGTGCGGAGGATGGAATGTGGGGTCTCAAGATTCTTCACAACTTTGGCAAGCTGGGTCAACTAGCAGACTCAGCGGAAGACGCCGCGTCGATAACCCTTCCAACTCCCGTCGGGATCAAACGAGTGGACGAAGAAGATGCTGTGGAGGGTGGGCTGAGGGGACGTTTATCCGCTGGTGCTGAATTTTACTTCAGTGCGAAGGAACGAAGCGCTGGTGGTCAGTCATAAAGCCTTCTTCCATTCTGGATTAGTTGTGAACTAGCTGGTTTCTGTAGTGTCTACCGGAATTCGTTTCTCAACCTCACCGGATGCTACGCCGCCGTCGTACCAAATACCGCCTCTTTCCTCATCTTCTCTAGCCTCTGTATCGAAAATCCAACCTTCCCAGCCTCCCACAACCATTACGGCGCTGTTCAATCCTATGCTTGGTCACCTGTCCAGCGCGTATTCTGCTCGAGTATCTCAGGATTTGTCCCTTTCATCTCGCTTTGACTTCAACGTGTATAGCTACGAAAGTGAATGGACGATGGGTGCCGAGTACTGGCTTCGACGCGGTCCTTCACTAGAAGGTGTTGATGACAGTGACTCATCATCACTCTTCCCGCCGCAAAGCACCGAACTGGAACCAAAGAAAGACATTCACGGGGTTGTGAAAGCTCGTGCATCTACAAGTAACGTCAGTTTCTATGTATCAGCACAGCTTTAAGAGCAGCGTCTAATATCTGATTTCGTAGGACGTTTCCATAATGTGGGAAGGACGTATACGAAATATGCTCGTTAGCTTAGGCGTGGTCTCAGATTTTTCAAGTCGCTTGAAGCCAATCAAGGCCGTAGGACTTGAATTGTCATATTTTAGCTCCGAGTAATATGTCACTTCAAACCGTACAGACTATTGAAAGAAACAGATTCTTACGGGATGTAAAATACAGCAGAAGTGTAATCAAGCATTTAATAAATAGTTTGTATGATATATATCGGGCGGGACAAATGAACTGAAGCAATTTAGGAACAACAGAAGCTATGACTAAAACATGACCAAGGGTATGTGGGTAGTGAAATGGAAAAATAGGTACAAGAGTGAAAACGATCCCAAAGTAAACCAAGAAAAACTACCAGTAGGGCGAGCGAAGTTGCCAGAAGAAAAGATGGTTCGCATAAAGTTAGTCCTTTGAAGCGACACTGACAGTGGTCTTCGAAGGTGATGAAGATATTGACGCGCCGCCAATAGTCCGAGCAAGCCTAGAGATGGCATCGCCAGTGAGGACCGGACGAGTCGCATGTACTGCCCGATGGGTGTTCAACACTGTACCTGCTGGAGGGGACGAATGCGTCCTCGCGTGCTGCGAAAACCCACCGCGAGGAGTAGCAGGTCCTGAGCGAGAGGAGCGGTACGATGCGTTGGCAGGCGAATTATGGGTGAAGGAAGAGGGTCGTCCGACAGTGTGAGCCCTGATGTGAGTGAAGTGGGATCCCAGATATCCATTCGGTGTAGATTGTTTCGCAACGTTGGACGCAGGAAGAGACGGGTCAGAAAGAGATTTAGGTGCATGCATTGAGGCTTGAAGTCCTCCGTGCAGCTCATCGTCTGCTTCAGGGTCCTTGCGATCTTCTGAGGTTACGTCCTCGACCTTTATTGGTTTTACCTCTGAAGGTTTCTCTGAATTAGGAGTTGAGTGTTCTGAAGACACAGGTAAGGCCGATTTCGTCTTTGAGTAAACTGAGGGCGCGGGCAGTGAAACCTTCGGGGTGGGTACCTCTGCATGTTCTGAAGGTGCAGGATCCGTAAGGTTCTCAGGTGATGTTTCTGCGGGTTTCGTCGCCGCTTCAACGGGCTTGGCCGCAGGAATGTTTCGTACGTTCTCTACTGGCTTGGCAGGAGCTCCAGCTTTGTGGGCATGAGGGAAGCGGGGAGGGGCAGTATTACGCATTGGAGTTGCACCTGCATGCGCCTTCTTGACAATCGGAGCGTCAATGAACGCAGGCTTAGGAGGTAATGATGGGTGCAAGGGGGCACTTTTCGGGACATCCGGTCGCCCTTTGGACTGCAATGATGCACCGCGTCCCGCGACCTTTATATCAGGGACTGCGTTTCTCTTTTCCGTTTTCTTATCGGCACTCATGGGAACAGCTTGGCTGCCCGCACTCTTTTCACCCACCGAGCCATCCGCTATCGATTTCTGGGGCTCTTTCGAAGTATTCTCTGGTTGATCAGGAAGAATAGTGGGTAACATAGGCGAAGCAACATCTCTTCCTAACGGCGATGGGGGTTTGCACGGTTCCGGTAGAGACTTGAGGCCTTCAACCATGATGGGTGATATGGCATCCTGTTTGGCCTCAGTTGTAGATGCAGTCTTTACACCCCAGTCATCCAAGTCAGGTAAGCTATCGTCCTCGTCACCAGCCCAATCGATGTGACTACCTGGAGTCAATGGTCTGTGGTCGGACATAGCAACTGCTCGCACACGTTCAACAAGGGCGTCGATGTCCGTGCGCATATCAAATGGAGTCGGAGTAGTTAAGTGAGGAGGAGTATCTTTGAAGACAGGTGCGCTATGAGGCGGCTGCAGAGAGGGAGTACGACCCTTCTGAGAGGAGCGTAATGCGGCTTGATCAAGCGGAGGCGGAACATTGAGCTTGGACACGCTAGACTTTGTCTGGGTATTAGAGCGCCTACGACGGTTCGGAGGACGAGTGGACTTTGGAGTAGGTGGAGCCTGTGTGGCAGGAGTGGTAGATGGGACAGAAGCAGAAGAGATTGGACGAGTAGAGGGACGTCTGGATGGAACCTTGGAGCCAGACGTCGCCTCGCTTGTGACCTCAATCTGAGGAAGCGTAGCTGGAGGATGGTTGCTCGTTGGTAGCTCTGACGGTGCTGACGGTGCTTGGGACGGTTCAACGTGTCCGCGAGAGGGACCACCTGCACGTCCTCCACGCCCGCGCGTCACTCGCCCACCGCCTCTGCCACCGCCTCGTTTTCCGCGACTTATTCCGCTGAATGCGGATCCTGGTTCGTTGTTCCTGTTCCAATCTCGAATTCGCGAGCCAGACGAGGAGTCGTTGGCCTGATTTCTCTGCAGCGCAGGTGAGGTAGGCATCGGATCCGGAACCGGATGAACTATTAGGACAAGCTGTAAATACAAAGCACCATAGAGGATAATACACTTGCCGAAGGAGAGATGTGGGGAAATTAGAAAATAAGGAATTGAATGGAAGTAGACGAAGAGAGATAAGTTCGTTGTGCAGTCAGACAGTAGTGTGTCCGTTCTAGCTCCAACCGTTGCCAAATATGGCAAAGCACCTCTCGCTTGAACTTCAACCACCATGTCCAAAGCTTCACAGCCAGAGCTCAAAAAGGTCTCGTTATCTTTCACCTTACTATTTTCATTTACTCTTTCTCATCTGAATTTTCAGTTTATGGACAAAAAGTTGTTCGTCAATCTCCAAGGTGGACGCAAGGTCAGCGGCACCTTACGCGGCTACGACCTCTTCTTGAATCTCGTCATCGACGATGCCCTTGAGGAAACAACACCAGGACAGAAGCATCCTATTGGCACTGTTGTCAGTCGTTGCTTGTTTCCATATCATCACTCGCTAAATCTTCGTCGCCAGGTCATCCGAGGAAACAGCGTAACGTCTATGGAAATTTTGGAAGCGATACGATAGTAATCTGAACTGTTGCGCTGATCATGAGGAATAGGTGGATCACCCTAAAACGCCGGCCTTTAGGTAGGCCATTTGTAACTGTGTTAGTCTCATTGTTTTTCCCTTTCTGTCGCGTTATTGAATTCCAGATGTATACTCCAATTCATTTAGTCGTTGGACGAAATCTGAATTCGTCCGATATATCTGTACCATCATACCACCACCACTGTCTGTCTCATCTTGTATTGACATTACACTGAATACCACTTGGATTCGTGGGGCGATACTGTATGATCTGTACTGTGTACTTGAGTCTTGAGTTTTCGTGTGATCACAATTTCGATGAACCAAACAATGACAAACCTCCGATATTTTTCGAAACGTCCGCACTTTGTATGTACAACGCGAAACATACGCTCGACTGGCTGTAACACAGTTCCTCGTCTACAGCCAGCTTGCGCCATGTTAAGTCTCTTTCTTCAGCATTGTCTTCTTCCTCCAATGGCTCGTGCTGTCGGTCGTCGCTTTCCGACCCATTCAAAGCGGCATTCGTCTTCCCTGCTACCGTTCTGGGATGGCATACTTCAGGATTCAGGAGGGTCGGCCATTCATAATCCTGTAGACCGGAAGCGTCACAGGCTGCTCTTGGACCTCCACTATGCTCTGGAGAAGGGAACTCCTGGAAGCGTGTGGCTTCACTATACTAATCTCCTCGACTTAATGGGACACGAGAAGTTGGATATCAGGATACACCAAGCGGTACTACGGAAGTGCACGCGTCCTTCAGCATTGCTTCGTTTCGCTTCTTCTATACGGTTGAGGCGTCAGAAACCGCCACGAACTGTTCATTTATGTGAAGGTCGTTTCCGGACCGTCATTCAGAACATTCGTGCTTTCGGGCAAAAACCCTCCTTGGATGACTATCACTTCATCTTGGGTCAGTTTGCCGCTGTGGGACATCATGAAGGTGCATTGAATGTGTACAGGGACCTTACTGCTTCCGGCATAGAGCCAGTGAACCTGACGTTCGGGCTCTGTCTTCAGGCTATTGCTCATCGTTTGACGCTGCCAATAAAAATCGTGAACATTCCTGCGATGGTGGCGCAGGTACGGGCAATGACGAAGGAACTTCTGGATGGCATGCGAGAGCTTGGCATTCCATTCACCTCGGTCAATATGGATCTGACGATTCGTATAATGAAGTACACGATGGACGAGGAAGGGTTTGAATCGCTGCTGAGGGTAGGATATGGGATTGACATGAACAATCCTGACCGACCCGCGCTAGAAGTCTTGGGGTTGAAGGCTGACAGTCACAGTTTGTCGAGCACGCAAGTCATTAAGCCGCTCTATTTCTCTACTTCGGCTTTGAACACTGTGCTGGATATGTATGGGATGACCGGAAATATATCTAAAATGGTGCAGGCTTTTGAAGTCTTGACCGTACCGTTACCTCGTGCGCAGGCCCACTTCAACTCCTCCTTCGAAGACGAGGAAGATGATTTTGGTGTTTCTCCAGACTCGTCCGTGTCCTTCACACCCCCTCATGCCGAACCAAATGCCACCACTTATAATACTCTTCTGAAACACATATCTAGAGCCGGTCATGCCCATCTGGCTCGACACTACTTCCTAGTGGCTATGGAACAAGATAGGGTGCTGGACAGACAACTCAGAATCAACCTCGTCACAAAACCATACGTACACCGAGTCCCCTCCCCTCAATTCTCTCTCAATCGACAAACCATTCTCTCGGTTTTTGGACTCAGTAATCGTGACAAAAACATTTCACTCATGAGATGGCTGCATGCAAAGCTTCCCTTCATTTTGCGAAAGAAGCGTGCCGATATCGAGTTCTACAAGGGTTTCGTCAAAGGTCTTCAAAGGCGAGGCCAATGGTCTGCCGTTGCGGCTCCCTTGTCCGCCAAACCATTCGCTTACAAAGAAGAGGACACCCCGGAGCATTACCTCCCTCCTGCGGACCAACAGAATTCAAACTGGGGGTTCATCAATGGTGCTCAATGGAGTTTTTCTGATGCAGAGGCTACGTCAGCCGTCGACGTCACTCACCAAAAACATATGCCCAGCGAGGAACCTTTCAAATCTATCGACCTTCAGCGACATATTCGCATTTTGCAACGAAATATCAGGGAAATTTCTGCTTTGGCTGAACGTATAGACGACGTACTAGCTCGTACCATTGAGCGACTGAAAGATCGTTTGGGCCGTCGTGTCTGGGCTGGAAAGAACATATATCTCGTCACTGGTGGCGGTAGGCGAGGTCATGTCTCGCGCAGGCGCTGGCGAGACCTTGTTAATTACCAAACTGAAAAGCACGGAAGTAGAAGCCATAAACCAGCAATCCCAAGGACGAAATGGTTCTACAATGCATGGAATGAAAGACCTGAGCAGAAACATACTCAGGAACAATGAAGTACCTGACTTCTCAATGTAAACCTGGGCTCCGCGGTGAGTGATTCAACTCAGCCGATGAATCTGTGGTTACTAATATATATTCAGGCGCCGGCATTGCATCTGCGTACGACTTACTAAACGGCACGCATCAACCCAAGAGTAGCAGCTCAATATCAACGAGTAAATTCACTCGCTGTTATTGATATTCTGGAAGGGGCTCTCCGAGGTGAAGATGGGCAGGGAGATTCAGTACCCGCCTCATTTTGGTGGGACTTAAATAACAGTCATGGAACTCGGAACCTTACAGCTCTGGCTTCATATAAGTAACTGTCTTTATGAAGCAATTCAACTCAAGGTGCATCCAGTGTATCCGAATTTCAGGCAATAAATATATCGGATTCTCCTAGAATGAGTAATAGCAAGGTGGCCTTCATTTCTTGCTATCTGAGTGCCCTAATGATTTACCCGGCTGTACTATGTCGCGAACGCGTTGCTTCTGCGATGGAATAAGAAAAGCAGTAGCGTAAGGATGAAAAGGTACTTACGAGAACCTTCAGTTCAGGAAAACCTCCTTCTACCTTTCGATCCCAGATTAGATGTGCTGGTTCCAAGCCTATCGTGAGCCATATCCGGAAACGTCCAGCAGTTTCATCCGAGTTGCGAGGGATGACGGATATGCAGCTGATCGCGGGAGGAGGAAAAGTCAAGAAAAGCTCTGTTTGAATCCATGTGGCTCGATGAAGCCTGACAGTTATATTCTGTTCCCTGGTCCTTTCATGCTAGGTAAACAGGCTCACCAGCGGCACTGGAAGAATAGATGAGAAACTGAAAGAACAGAAGCACAGTGATGACATACCCTATCACAAAATTCTATTGTGATTGTCGTGCCCTCGAGCGGCGAAGGAACTGTGAATGTTGCAGGATTCATGATTTCTGACGCCTCGACTTTCGCTTGATTTTTGTCTGCAGTCTGGCCGCTAAGGATTGTCTGCTCCATGGTGATGAGTTCAAGCGGTGAGGCGCCCTGAGGCCATGAGGTCCCCAGGGCCGGGCATGCCGGACACATGATATTGACTTATATTTACTACTATGTACGCGTTGCTTTTCAGTCGCGTCTATTATAATTAGGCGCTCACACCTTCACCTTGAACTACTACATGACCACAAAGGATATAACTATGGTTTCAGCTTCAGAACCTTCATCGTCAACAGAAAAGCAACGAACTCAATGGACTATACATGGTACAATACTTTTTCATCCATATATGCGTTCAAACCATGCTCAAACAATCATCTGACAGTCGAAGTTCGGCTTCAGCCCCGTGCTACTTCACGATTTGACACAATCCGAACTTCCGTGTACAATTGGATACACTCATTTGACAGGATAAATCTCTCATCCACTCTCTCTGGCTGGGAGGTTGTCCCAGAACTCGCCGCATCCGTAGAGTGTATCACCACTTCAGATTCACCATGTCCTTCCCAGTCACTCCCGATCGACGAGATGGTATTGCAGATACACGTGTATCAGCCGTCGGATACAGACTCATTTGAGGAATTCTCGAATAGCTCCGGGGCCAGAGACGAGGATGACGAAACTATGGCTGCTAGTGTGCGCGAGCTTCCAAGTAGAAGCTGGGAGGGCCTGTGGGACTCGTTAATATACGAGGATAACATAAAACTCAAACTTTTGGATTATATCCACGCTACTCTGCTTCTCAGTGATGCTGGTGTAGATTGTGAGTCTTAACTGGTACTATGCACTACTTGGCTCAACGTCTGCATCTAGTCAATCTCGTCTCATGGAATCGCGTCGTTTTGTTGCATGGTCCTCCTGGTACAGGAAAGACTTCACTTTGTCGAGCATTAGCACAGAAACTTTCAATTAGACTTTCGCAGCGGTAATTTGGTCCCGCCCTACGTACCGAAATGTTAATCATGAACAAGCCTACAGCTACTCGCATGCGCGCCTGCTTGAGATCAACTCTCACTCGCTTTTTTCAAAGTGGTTTTCCGAATCTGGGAAGCTCGTTCAGCGTTTATTCACAAGTATAACGGAGCTTGCTGAAGAAGAAGATGCGTTTCTTGTTGTGCTCATTGGTGCGTGAGTCAGATTAACCATCGTTTCTAGTAGGAACATTTTCATGTTCTGCCCTGTAGATGAAGTCGAATCCCTAACAGCAGCGCGTGCGGGTGCGATGGCTGGAACAGAGCCGTCAGATGGCTTACGAGTGAGTAGACTTACTATTTTATTCTCAATGCTGCTCATCATCTCGATATCAGGTTGTCAATGCCCTGCTTACTCAACTTGATAAACTGAAGCATCGAAAAAATGTGTTGGTCATGTCCACTAGTAATCTCGTGAAAGCGATTGGTACGACACAAAATATGCAATAGATTATAGTACTCACTGTGTCATCAGATACAGCGTTCGTGGACAGAGCAGACATTGTTCAGTACATCGACCTTCCCCCGCGAGAAGCCGTATACGAGATTCTTCGAACTTGTCTTTGTGAGATCGTGAATCGTGGCATCATTGCACCAGTTGTGAGCAACTTATCTGCCTCACTTGCACCCATCTCACCGACGTACTATAGAGCGTTCCCCCGCTACAAAAAGCCCTGATGTACGAAAGGACAGTTTCAAATCAACCGACTTCGAACCTATCTGGAGTCGTAGATGCCCACGAGAAATCAAAAATTATAGCCCTTCGGTTGCTTGCTTTGGCAACAAAGTGTAAGGTGCGTGAAGACTTCTTCCTCGGAGAGCAGAGTAACCGTGATATTGATTCTATCTACGCACTCAGGCTCAGCAAATGTCTGGTCGCGCTCTGCGTCGATTGCCAGTCCTTGCTTTAGCTCGATACATTGGGGTTGGCAATGTGGCCTTTTCAAGCTCGCATCTCGTCAACAATCATAAAGGGGGACCAGGTAGTTCCTCGAATGGTGTTCTTGCGGAACACGCAGACGTTGATGCTTGGTTGGATGGAATGGAGCGAGTTGTCCAAGAACAGGCTCGACAAATGGAGCGCTTGATTTAGTTCATTTTAGCATTGTCTCTGCTTGTTGCATCATCGCTGTTGTTTTATCATGTTACTTCTCATCGCAATGTAGTCTGTATCACTGACCCATCTTCGCAAGTTGCAGTTTCTGAGTGAAAGAAAGCATACAATAGATCTGTATGTTCAATTCTCATTTCATCGTTTCTCGTAAGCAAGAAAAGTCATAATCATACAGAGATGTGAAATATGGACCATGCAAGTAGTACAACAATGAGCAGTATCATCAACACATAATGCATATAATGTAGGAAAGGAAAGAGACTTCGAAACGGTATCAAGCTTATAAAAGTCTTCTCGGAGGCGTGCTAGTCCGAGTGTCCAGCCTTCTCATCTCCTTTTCTAGTTTGTCGATGCCTGTTGGGCCGCTACTACGTGAGGCTCCCCTAGCACCATGTTTATCAAAGAGGTAAGTAAGCAGATTCTTTTTCTCATCTGCTAGCCCATCCAAGAGAACAAATAAGTGCGTCTCGTCACGGAGGACTAGTTGCGCAGCGATAATAGCAGCAGCGGCTGCTTCTCGCACGACGAGAGACGAGGTGTCATTCAGAGCCTGTAATGACTAGTCAATAAAGTGACCATCTAGTTGAATTCTAAACATACAGAAATAAAGGTAGCCCTGAGACGAGGTATCTCTTCTTCAGCAATTTCTGCGGGAAGGCGTAACACAAACTTTCCCAGCGCAATGAGTCCAAATGCATAAGATGCTGATTTAGCATCTTCATCCGCTGGAGAAGGAGCCTTCTCAGAATGGAAAGTCCGTAGGCTGGCATGCATGGTGGTGAGACCGTACACGGGCTCGATGCGTGTTGTAAGGGCATCACGGAGGCTGTTAGTAGCTTCAAGAACCTGAGAATCAAGACAAGGTAAGTAACGCAACCCGGGTTCGTTTTTACCACTTACATCGAACTTATTACAATATCGAACCCGTAGCAGCAGAGAGAAGATATCGGCTTCTCTTCCTTCTAAATATGCTGCTTGGCTCTCAAGCATTTGCCAGATGACCATGAGGCCATACTCAATGTCTGAGTCGTTCTATGGCAAGAGTCATTAGCGAAACCACTAGAGTATGATGATAAAAGAAAACATTACATCTATAGTAACCAGGTGCTTTGTTAGCGCACTAAACAGTCTCTCGAAAGTCTTGTTCTTTTCCCACATATCGTAGTGTAAAGAATTCAAGGAATGTGAACTCGCAAAAGGGGTCGGACTAATGGGGAAGCTGGCATCGGAGTAGATTGGTGACAAGGCGTCGATTGAAGGGTTCTTCAGACATAGCAGCACCAATTTCTTCAAGACGGCCGCGTCTGCACTGCCCTGTTCTAACGACATTATACAGCTTTGAAGGTCTGCCTCTGGGTCAGAGGTCTCCTCAGCGAAAAGACTTGCTTCCTTGGCTAAAACTATCGTACGTGTCAGTAGTTGAGGACACGAAAAGCAAAAGGAATCCTACATGTTTTGCGCTTCAACCACCATCCCGTCTCATTCCTCCGATCTTGCAACACGTCCAACAACGACGTTGGTTTCCCATTATAGGCAGGACTGTCAGTGAACAGAGCAGCCTGTCGCATAATAGCAGCGGCTCGATTTACTGGAGTAACTGGAGGACCTGGTTGCACGACAGGTATCGAGGGTTTTGATTTGCTCTTTGGTGTCGCATGTCCATTTGCACTGTGTCCAACCAGTAGAGAAGGAGGGAAAGAAGGGAGAGGTGTACCATCCTCATCAGGCTCCACGAGTTCCAATAAACGCTCCGCGGCACTCTCCGCTTGCTCAGCGCGAGCTCTCAAAGCATCTTCTACCACAGGCGCACCACCAGCCTGGGAAAGCTCGGTAACAGAATCCGTAGACAGCGCGTTAGACACGCCTAGCATAGGCTTGAAGTCTGTTGATCGAGGTGACATTGATTGGGTTTGCGAATTCGACGCCGGCGGGGGAGGATACTTCTCAAAAGGAGTGGAGAAGGACATGAGATTGACTGAACCCTCTGAATCACTGTCATCAGGAACCGGAATCGTTTGTGCGAGCAGTAGAGAATCCTCTGTATTGAGCTGAGGCAGGAGAGTCGACAGGCGCGCAGGGATGCTGACAGGGGGCGGAACTCTTTGAACAATAGGCTTCAGAACCGTGTATAAATTTGTCGATTCTGGCGGTGATGCTGGAAGAGCTGTCTGCATAGCTTTCCGTACGGTGGAAGAACGAGGGGGAGAGGTATTCGTAGCCAAAGGAGAAGAGATCCTTCTGCTGAAACTATGCTCTGCAGACGGGGAAGGTGGTGATATGGGACGTGAGGTAGAATTACCCGAGTACGAACGCGCATGAGAAGAAGGCGCCGAGGTACTACTCACTGAACGTTGCATGCCATTGCTAACTATACGTGATCGAGGGGATGGGGGAGAAGTAGACGTACGAAGAGGCGAAGATGGCCGAGGTGTCTGGCTCACGCTTTTAGATAAGCTCGGGGACCCAGAACGTCTGTTTGCAGGTACAGCAGAGGTAGCTTGATGTCGAAGCGTAGGCGGCGCCGTAGCTATCGCCTTGGCTTTGGCACGACTCGCGGCGATAGCAGCAGCCACGCTCGATTTTTTCGCCGTCATTGGGGTAGAAGGCGGCGGCAAAGACGTTGTCAGGGTGGGATTTGGACATACTTTCTCTAGCTGCTTGCGGGCAAGTGGATCCAACGACTCGAGTATAGCTGCACCACGATCTCCCCATATTTCGTAAAATGTCCAGAAACAAATTCTGGCCGGCGTTCTGACAGCAGGGGTTGCATCTCCCAATGCTTTCTTCATTGCTTTCTCCAAGACTTCAAGACCGCCCGATGATTCGATGTTATTTTTAGCACGCTGCCCGTGCACTTCCATATATTGCCTGAGATGCTCAACCGAGTACATCCGGGCCTGCACTGTCTTCTCCTGAAGACCCTGCCAAAGAAGAGTAATGAACAGGCGTGGTGACCCAGAAGTGTGCGTAATCAGTAAAGTCACAGACGCTTGTGATTGCTGTGCCGTGATCTTCTTTGTGAAACCAGCCATTTTGAGAAGGTTGGTAAGAAGTATCTCACAGAATGGGTCTAAATTGTGGCCCAGGGCGCAGGCCAACTCTTGATAGAGAGAGCAAGTATTAGTGGCTACGGTTGTCCGTAAACTGGCCAGCTAGTAGGTGAGAAGAATTGAATAACAGTTGATACACCAATGAATGAAAGAAAAAGAGCCTCACAGTCTTCATAGACCATTGTATGAAACCCTCCTTTAAACAGGCCATAAAAGTATCAAAGTATCTTTGATGCACATCACCCTTCAACATTCCACGAACTCGTTGAATGGATTGTTCTCGCGCTGCCCAATTATGTTCTGTTTCTTTGCCCTAAGGCGCTCTTAGAATGTATTGCGAAGTAAATTGCAGTGCTACTCACCTCGAAGGCTTTCGCCATACCTGCGAACTCATTTTCAAGATCCCGAGTAGAAGCAATATACATGGTGACCTACGTGAGCAGATTTACTAAGGCAGAGACTGATACTCACATAAACAGGATTCACATCCGAAGACGATTCAGCTGCCGGAGTGGAGACTGGTTGTGGTGAGGCCGCAGCTGCACGACTAGCCGGCCGAGGTATAGTGGTAGCACTGGCCGTTCTTGACATTCCACTCGCAGAAGCACCAGAAGGTTTACGACCTTGCAGAGCCAGGCTCGGAGGTACATACTCTTTGACCTTTCCAGGGCCCGTATCTCCGTTCTCTGAACCCTCGCGACTCTGAGGGTTACTCCCGCTTTCACTGGCGCCGAGTAATTTCGACAAAACACCATCTACGATAGTCTTACGAACACCCTTCTTGGTCATTTCCTTCTTGAGGTCGGCCCGAGCTGCATCAGTGACAGCAGGCCCAGAAAAGAGTTCCACGACGGACTGTCGTGCACAATCTCGGACGTGAGCATCAGTGTCTTCGAGAGAGTCTACCAATGATGGAAGATAAGGTCGAATCGGAAATATGTGGTGTTTGCGTCGAATATGAACGAGTGTTAAGATTGACTGGAAGAAATTAGATTCACTACCTTAACTCAGTCGATAAAGTGACACACCTGCTCGCGGACTTTCCACGCTTTGCTCCCAAGTCCACTTTCTCGCAAGAATCGTTCAAATATAGCGAGAGGGGTTTCGGGGCCCTTTCCGTTACGCGACCCGGTGGACATTGTGCTGGTCCCTGATGAGCGAAGCGCAAAACCACCCAAGATCACGAGTGCTTCACGAGCTTTGGTCTGAGCCTTCTCCTTGTCACCTAAGCGCTCGAAAAGGCCTCCGGCAGGTAAGAATGCGTTTAGGACTTGGCGAAGCGTAAATGCGTCGACAACGGAGGACGGCGCCGAAGAGGAGGTCGAGGAGTGGACAGAAGACGACTGGCCATGTCCAGCGCCATTACGCGATTGAGATAGGTGGACAGGCCGTGAAATGAGAAGAGGAAGAATTGGTGGTAAAGCACTTAAAGTGGCCGTCGTTAAATGCTGGTTTGAAGTTCGTAAACATGTTTTGAGGACATTGATGAGGGCGTCAGAGTCGTTGATCTGTTACAAGTTTCAATTACTGTTCGCACTTCACTAGCGAGTAAGATAGAACCTCTATTCCGGATTCAGCTTCACTTTGAATTTTTGTCAGAGCATCAATCTTGACATCGACGTCGTTAGAGAGTTGTTAATTAAGAAATCAGAGAGATTGTGAACAGATGACAAGTACCGTTGCTCTTGCATTGGTTCAAGAGAGCATCAAGCTTGGAGTCTAGGGATTCCATTACGGGTACGCTGGCTTGGAACAGCGTCCCAAGATATATTCACGAGGAAGAGTTGCACTTCAGTTCGTACTTTAGAGAGCCAAGTATGACGCGTAAACAAATACAAACACCTCGATTCGGTACAATTTTGTAACACTCGCCACACTGCAAGCAATTCATCATAAATTCCGTGGGAAAATGTTAAGATTATGGTGAAATAACATGAAAAATTAAACTTTTTCATGTTATTTCACCACATTTTTAGCATGTTCCCACGGGATTTATGTTGAATTGTTTGCAGTGCCAAAAAGTCAGGAGATGTGGATTGAGTATAGAGTATAACATCGTAAATACTTTTATGTCTAGCTGAATGAAACTGAGTGGTATGTTAGTTTCTACGCGCATATCGCAACGTTCCATGCAACATTCCGCCGCTATGCGTCAACACCATGTAACTAAAATCCAACTCGTCTCATTAAGAAATACCCCACACCGGCCAGAATACCCGCAACATGTCCCGCTGTATCTGTCTCTGGCCGCGTTTTACTCCAAGCAGAGTAGGTGTCGTAGACAAATACCCCGCTCACGAACAGCCATGCAGGAACTGGGATTATACCGTAGATCAAAAACGACATGGTGGGTGCCACACAAGCGAGATACGCGTTGGTAGCAAAGACAGCACCTACAGTAAAGCAAGTTGGCCAAAACCCTTTCATAATGGTTCGGGTAGGGGAAGCTCACCGCTTGCGCCTTGAGAATAGACATCGTGGCCTTGGATCTTGTTATGCCAGAACATACTGCCAAAACTAGCTATGGCACCGCCTGCGAACAGTCACTAAGTGAGCTAAAAGGTTCAAAGCTGACTGGAGCGTACCTCCAAGGTACAAGGACAAAAACTGCCGAGTTCCCAACAGGCGCAGCACAGGCTGACCGAGGAAATAAAATGTAAACATGTTGAAGAACAGATGTGTGAGATCTTGGTGGGAGAACATAGCCGTAATTGGAGCCCATCTGTTATGTCAATGTAGTGAATTTACGCTCTGAGTAGAGGATAGATGGGCGGGCGTACATCCTGCCTTCGCGGAAATTCTGCCAACTAGATGTGAAATTACGTCGCATCCAGATCATATCTGTGGGATTGTGCTCTACTTGCTAATGATGGTGTTGTAAGCTTAGACATCGGACGTATCGGATTTGACGCACATATCTAACACCAGCTGCATACCACATGAAGAAGACCACGACATTTGTACCAATGATACCCCAGAAGATATAATCCTGGGGAATATTGTCGAGGAAAGCAAAAGGAGACTTCTTTTGGCCTCTACCACCCCAGCTGCTTCGAGGACCTCGCGAGGGAGGCCTGGCCCTGCCAGACAACTGCGATATAGTGGATGTCCGATTGAACCATGTTAGGCGAGGTTTTGCACATTCCCAGCGCCTGATGTTATTGAGAGATGAACAGATCCAGGGCGGACTAGTATGCGAAGATGTTCCTACAGAATGCAAGTACCTGGGGAAATAGGAACTGGAAGCCAATGCACGCGTCCGAAACGCATTGGAAAACGCTGGAGTGAGTGAGAGCACTGACATGAGCGAGATTTGGACTTGTTTGGTCCACGCGTCGAGACGGCTGGCCTTGCAAGCCAAGTTCAGTTGCTTTTCTCAAATGTCACATCATCTATTCATTCTTTCGCCTTCAGATACGCCAATATATAATCTCACATATTCTTCATCGAAACCAGCACCGAGTGCCACGTCTCCGCTCTCATCTAACCTACCGACATGGTCGACATCGGCATTCGCTGGAACACTGACCGCACTATCGGGGGCTTCAAACACGACACAGCACACTAGTGGGGGAGGAGTGCGCATTGGAGGGGGACAGGACAGACACGTAATACAAATGATTGCAAACGCGAGTTTGGACGTGGTAGAAGATGTTATGCGAAAGGAGAACGGAATGTAAGAGAGCTTTATGATGGACGATTGCAGCACGTCCCTTGACGACTGCACAGGTATCTCAAGAGCGTAGACAAATTCAACGAATGGACGGTGTCGGCGTTCATCACACCAGGAAGTAAGAATTGAGATGAAATGCGAGAGCAGTGCAAGCTGATAAGATCAACTAGATACAAAATTTCTGCTGCTGCACGAGGGGAAGAACGACGAGGGAATCAAATCATTCTTCGTGGAAGTATGGGAGCTGTATGTAAAGGTATGTAAGTGGTGAGCTGGAGTCTCGCAGTGCAGTGACTGACGGAGAGCAGACACTCCTCAATCCGTTCCACTCGGCCCAACGCGTGATCCGGAGCACCGTCTTTGATGGCCGAGTCCGGGCGAGTGCAAAGAAATATCTGTGAAGTGACCGGGGTCACAGTGGCTGTGAGACTTGCTTAGCTAATGAGTGTCCGGGGGGCACGTGATGGGATTGGCGTTGTATTGGGGGGATTTCTGTTTATACACTCTTCACTCTCGTTGACCTGGCTGGTGGACATCTTTCCTGTTTTTCTGTTTATATCTCTCAATAAACCTCGTTTTCTCTTCTCTTTTCTCCTAATTCTTTCTTTCTATACGCCTCCAGTGTCAACTTGCGTCCCTTCACAAGTTCGTCCTTTTCTTCCTTCTCTTATCAGAATTCTCTGTTCATTTCTCTTCCCAGCTGTATCCACTTTCACTCTTCAGTACTCTCCATTAATCGATTCTCTATCTATCGCTAAAGCACAATGTCTACCGCTTCCTCTACCAACTCCAGAGCCTCTCTTTTATCTGGTCTCCGCACAGGCGGTGTCCGTTCTTCTTCTGCCTCGATTCCTCACACCGCTGCTCCAGGCGCTTCCTTCAATGTCCCAAGATTTGTTTCTCATGCCAACAATAGTGTCTTTCCAGAGGAAGAAGAGGATCAAGTTCTCGAAATCCCTTCTCGAAACCTCTATGCCAATGCTCACCACGGTGGCAACAGAATTATGCCGATGACTGCCGCCGTTGACGCTCCTACCAATACTTTCTCCCAGCACCAGCGTGGCATGAACCCCAACAGTGTTCCTTTTAGCCCTGCTTTTACCCCAAATATGATGTCTAGTGCTCAGGCGCAGCAGGCTCTTCAAATGCAGATGATGCAGTTGGAAATTCTCAAGATTCAGGTCCGCTTTTTTATTATATTCGTTGTCCCCTATCTTGTTTACTCATGCTTTCCAACAGGCTTCTCAAGCTCAGCAGTACCAAGCAGAGCTTCTTGCTCAGGCTCAGCGTCAGCAGCAGAACCAGAACAGACGCACCAGTATTGGCTTCAACCCACCTGCCACTGCCGGTCCTATCTCGACCGCTTTTGATATCCGTTCCGCGACGCTGAACGCTCAGATGCGTCGTGCCAACCAGGCTGATCAATCGCAATCTCAACTCGCTGATCATGTTCCTATGACTGCGGCACTTGGCGGCAAATTTGGCGGTCGTACTACCAGCCTCAATGTGCCCAATTCTATGCCCAGGTATGATGACACCGGCGACGTGTCGATTCCTCCAACCCCCAATTCTACTACCGTAATTAGCGGTGGTACATCTTTGGGCAATCTCGGCTCTACTAATCTCAATGGCAATGTTCATTCCAAGTCCGACTCCGCCTCATCCTGGAGGCGAGGTGGAAAGGGTAACTCGGTTCTCGCTCATCGTGCAGTCACTTCCCCGGCCGTTAGGGTGACTCCTCCTCCTCCCGAGCGTGTTTCACCTCCGCCAGGTCTCCCTGCTCCCACGAACAATATTGTAAAAGCTCGTCCCCAGCCTCTTCATTTCAGTGCGATAGCTCAACAACCACTTCCTGCTGTTACAATCGACACCTCTGATGGTAACGACGACGAAGATGCCTCGTCCACTAGTTCGTCCAAGTCCGGGTCCTCCCCCACCACTCCCCACTCCTCTTCTTCCAATGAGATGCCTCTCTCGCCGCGCGAAGAAGCATCCAAGAAGCTTTACGAAGGGCTTGGGATTGGTAGGCCTAGATCTGCTGTTGCGAATGAAACCGTCAAGGACATCAGACTCAGAGCTGATGACCGCGTGCAGCAGTACAGCGTTACTCTTCCGACTTCGGTCCTGGCATCCCACAGGCTGGTGAGTCAACCGATGAGGCAGCCCCGTGGGCCTCCTTCGGGAGCGGACGAGCTCGGTCCTAAGAACTTTGCGACCAGAATCAGGAGAAAAGCCATTGGTGGTCTGGGAATGTTGATGGGTGCTCGGGAGAGGAGGGAGTTTGTGGAAGCTTGTTGAACGAAATCTACAATTCCCCGTCTATCTTGCTGCGGGTTGAACGTTTTCCTTTCATTATCGACAAGCTTCACTTATTTATCGTCCTTTCAAGGGTTGGCTTATTGTGTGGCTACCCAATAATGATGATGCCCTTCTTTCCTATCTATTCCCCCATATTTCTTCTTACTGTGCGGTTACTTTGTGATTTGCGATGGACCAAAGAGATTTGACGATGAATGCGATTGTGATTGTATGCAAGACTTCACCTTTTCTCCATTTGTTCACATATTTTAAACACACCACATTCCTTAACACATTTTTTCAAAGCAAGTGCGTTTTGACTTCCTGGACTTTGGTTATGTCAGCTGCCACTTGCTATCCCTTCCTCCCTTGGCGATACCGCCTTTTTCACCATTCCTGGCTGCTTTCCCGCCTTCCATCTAGCCATCTGCCTCTTGGTCTTACACCGACCAAAAGTCACGCCTACGTGCATTGCTCCTATGAATCGTTGGAGGAGGATTTTTTCATGCATTGTCGGGGAGCCGGCTTCCCCCTTGGGTCAGTGGGGGTGCTGTATTCACCCTTCACTGCGATTGTTGTCCTTAACCATCCGCCTCTGGCCGTTTTTAAATGTCAATTGTATGACTTACAAACATTCGTTTCAATCGACTGTCTGTATTTCGTTTCATTGTTCCGTCTGGGCGAAGTACATACGTTCTTCCTTCACCTGTCGTACCTGTAGTTTAGGCAGTTGTCAATATAATTTATTTATTGAACATGTTTTCTGATTATGAATGGGCAGGTACGCAACAGATAGATTAACAAAAAGTACAAGATACAACATGTGTTCCAAGATCTATTTACAACGTTGGCCAACAATTGCTTTTCCATGTTCCTGAAAGTTGTTGATATTGAGATGAGGCATCGTGATGAATTCAAGACAAAACAGACCTGCCACTCCTCCTTGCTGATCCACAACTGATGAAAACTACCCAGACTGGCGAGAATACTACCTCCGAGCCAGCCACCATATCGTCGCTCCACTGGGTTTCCGGGGGCATGGAGTTTCACCTAAAGCGATGGATTCTAGTCAGTAGCGGAGGTCACGTGGCCGCAGTGACTCACATGTAGGAATTGTCGAGACATCTCCGAAGCAAGGCGATCAGCGAAACCGGAAAAGAGACTACCTCCACCAGTCAAGACCACATTGCCCATAAGAACTTGTCGCAATTCGGGATCGCATGCGCGCAATGAATCGGTTATCAGCGTCGGTATATTTTTTGGGAGGGTTGTGTTGCCGTTCTGTTGACCGATGTTTCATTAGAAACGCGGCGCCCCCGCGAGTAAGTATAAATAAAACAAAAACTCACAGCGGCTTGAGGATTGTGGAAGAAGAACTGTTCGCCGACACTGAACCGCTCCGGACCAAACCATGTGTTATATCCTGTCGGGAATTCATATTGTTTAGGTGGTCGACTTTGTGATATCCTGGCGAGAAACGGTGAGCGGGAAATCAAATTATACCGGCGCTTTACTGACTGGTCGTTCCAGCCCTGATCTAATACCCCTGCCACACTCTGTATCCATTCCTCGACTTCTTGAGCTTCACACCACTCGCGCCATGATTGTGTCGTCTGCGAGAGGCAATTTTCACGGAGGGTATACCGGGGTGGAGCATTGGGCTCAACAGGCTTTGACACTCGTCAGTACACTCGTCAAGGAAAGCATATGGCCTGCGTACAATTTTACTCGCTATCAGCTGGTGCGGATACAGATCAATGGGCTGCCGCATCGGGGTAGGCGAGGTTAGAATGTGGCGCGCATGTGCATGGACTAGCCTCGGTAAAGTCGAATATTGAAGACCTGTCAATCCGGAAATTAGGACATTGCGTGGATATCATGCTTGATCAAAAGAACCTTTGCGTAGCACGAAGCCGTCAACAACGGGTATAACACTAGCCATTGTCTGGCCAATGTCAACAACTAGCGCAGATCCTTTACCAGCAGCAAAACTACAGCGCTTGTCAGTGGCGTTTGATACGGGACAACGGGAACAAGAACAAAAGTCCCACCTATTCAAAACACCGGTGTTTGCAATGTAAAATGCTGGTACCTGGAATTCTTCAAACATAATCTCAGCCATGCGCTCTCTGTTTGCGGGCGTGTTCCAGGCAGGTTCTGTAACGAGAACCGGATGATCTGAGGCAGGACAACGCATGACGTCTACAAGTGCATGCCGAATCAACGCAGGAATAGGTCCAAAATCCTGAACTGAGTGTCACTAAGCTTGAGTGAAAGTAAAAGGCTCTGGATACGCATACTTAATCCGTCAGCCATTGGATTTCCAATCTCCATGTTCGCTCGCCATATGGATGGTCCTGAATGGCCTATGTAACTTTTGGTGGTCTTGGGTGTTTCAGTATTGTCTGGATTTTCCCCATCGGCCATAGAGACATCTGTGTCAGCGGATGGTATGTACCCATATGAGGTCGGAATAATTGCTTTTGGTGTATCATCTCCAGCATAACCTGCTCGAAGAGACGAAGAACCGATGTCAATGACAAGAGCAGAGACTTCATCTCCTCCGTAGTTGACCATCTCGAAAGGCTGAAGTCTCGAAAGCGGTCACGTCTGCTCGTGTCGTCGTGTTGTTTGTCAGTGTTGTACCAGACGCCATCTTCCAATTTTCAATTAGACGCTCAAAAGTTATTTCTTGCTTGAAGCTTCCTTTGGTCTGAGTTTCTTTCCTTCTCCGTCTTTCAATGGCTATGGGTGACAATCACCGAAAGAAAAGAAAAGAGCCTGATCACGATGGGCTCGCTTCAAGCGTTTTCAGTAAGGCCGTAAACATGGAGATGCAAAGTGACGAGGAGGGTGATGGGGATATTGAATCGGATGACGGCGAGGTGGACGAATTCCCAGAAATTGATGTCCACAGCGAAGACAATAGCAGTGATCTCGAAGACTACAGTGATGAAGATGAAGAGGAGGAAGATGAGGACGAGGATAGTGACAATTCAACGGATAGCGAACTCCATCCGTTCCCCAAGTCCAAAACAATCGTGTCAGATATCACGGGCCAGCAAAAACGCGTATTCCCAGAGATAGAACCTGACTATGACTCTGATTCGTCTACTGAAGATGTAAGGAGTATTTAATTCATCCATACGCACCTCTAACTCTATGTACAGACACCTAATCGAGTGGGTGATATCCCAATGCACTGGTATGACGATTTACCTCATGTCGGCTATGACATGGATGGAAAACGGGTATTGAAACCCGCTCGTGGCGATGAATTAGACCGATTTTTGGAGACAGTGGAAGACCCGTCGGCTTGGTACGTTCACCCCATACTTTCAAAATTAAAGCATTGCAGAAATAAACTTTACCTTTGTTCAGGACGTCGGCTTTTGACAAAAACGCTCAAGCGGACAAACCCTTGACGACAGAAGAGCTCGAGATCATTCGTAGATTATACGCTAACGAAGTACCAGATGCTGAGTATGACCCTTACGAGCCCATGACAGAGTGGTTCACGGGGAAGGGTAAAGAAGAAGTCATGCCTCTGTCTGCTGCCCCCGAACCAAAGAGGCGATGGGTCCCTAGCAAATGGGAACATAAAAAGGCACGCTCTTCTGGTTCTTCTTTCGCTGTTCAATCGTTTACCTGCACTTTACTCAGGTGATGAAAATCGTCCGCGCGATTAGACAAGGTCGAATTATACCATCAAAACATAAGGCAGCCACCTCTCAACCTCAATTTTACCCCATCTGGTCGGAACCATCTAACACTCAACCGCCTCCTTTAGCTGCCCCCAAGCCACCCCTTCCAACCAACTCCGAATCTTACAATCCTCCGGAAGAATATCTACTTACGGATGAAGAACGAAAACAGTGGGAGGAAACCGATCCAGAAGACCGCGATCGCAATTACCTTCCACAAAGATATTCCTCTCTTCGACTTGTGCCGGGTTACGATCGTTTCATTAAAGAACGGTTCCACCGTCAGCTGGATTTATATATGGCCCCTCGAATACAACGAGTAAAGTTGAATATAGATCCGAATTCCTTGATACCCAAGCTCCCAAGCCCCAATAGTCTGAAGCCGTTCCCAACGTACAAATCACTTACGGTATCGCACTCAAACTTCGTGCGTTGCCTCAGCGTCAGTCCCGATGGTTCTTGGGCTGTTAGCGGGGACGAGAACGGCGTTGTCAGTTTGTGGGAAGTGAACGTCGGGAAAGAGGTCAAGAAGTGGAAGTTCAGCGGAAAAATAGGGTCTGTAGAATGGTGTCCCAGGACAGACGTCAACTACTTCATTGTTGGAATGTGAGGCTTTCATGAATCCTCTGGGTTGTTACTGATTTTCGTCTGTAGAGAAGAAACATTGCATTTCCTTATCCCACCCCATCTGCCACCGTCAGTTCAGCAACTTACACAAAATGCACTAGCACCTAGTATTTTACCACCCGCACCAGAAACTCCGTCACCAGTCAAGTGGGTTACTCCTCCAACTTCTACACGATCAGACGAAGTCCCAATATTATCCATTAATCTACCTCCGTCATCTGGTTTACCTGTTCAAATTGCCTGGCATCGCCGGGGTGATTACGTGGCTACGGTTTGTGAGTTTGCTTTACCTCTTCAGTCCGTTCAAAGACGTACTCACCGGCGTCTCGATTTTGTAGCCAATGGCGGCAACCAGGGTGGTATCTGGATCCATCAAGTGTCTCGTAGACATTCCCAGGCACCGTTCAAAAAAGTTAAGGGTAAAGTGCAGTTGGTGCTCTTCCACCCCATGAAACCCCATTTCTTTGTCGCCGTAGGTGTCCATTTTTACTCTTTTCGAGATTTCCATGTTCACATCAGTTCAGACCCAGCAATACGTCAGACTGTACAATCTGTCTGAGCAGAAGCTCCTGAAAACCTTACATCCTGGTATCAAGTGGATTTCATCAATGGATGTCCATCCATCAGGAGATCACTTAATCGTGGGGGGGTATGACAGAAAGCTTTGCTGGTTTGATTTGGAACTCAGCGACAAGCCTTACAAGATCCTCCGGTGAGTCTATGTCGCCTTCATCGTGAATACGAGTTGAATGCAGTTTCGAAATTCAGGTACCATTCACGCGCTATACGCTCCCTCCATTTCCACCCAACTTATCCGCTGTTCGCGTCGTCCTCGGATGATGGTGCCATTCAGATCTTCCACGCTAGAGTTTATAGCGACTTGATGACAGATCCGCTAATAGTTCCTCTGAAAATCTTACGCGGGCACGAAATCACGAAAGGTCTCGGTGTTCTTAACATAAAATGGTGTACACGACACCCATGGTTGATTACTGGAGCGGCTGATGGGACAGTCAGTGTTTGGTGCAGCTAACTTTTGTAACATTTGTAGTTTTTACTACGGTGTTTTGTTATCAAGTGTATCTGCACCGGGAAAAACTTTCCTCACATCGAATGGACATTCTGGGTACCGTAAGAATGTTTTCTGACCAAATGAAGCAGCAAGCATTCCTCAAATATGACCGCGTGTCGATCTGTCGCTCCGCCCTTCCGCTTTCTGTTCGTGAATCATCGGCTTTCACGACCCTCGTTTTCAAGAAAGGTCCTGAACGTTGTCTGAATTATACTCAACGAAGTTTGCACAAGTACCACACTGTCCCTAACTGATGAAACTTTTTCACAGGGGACTAAAACTTACTCTGGAAGTCGCTCGCCTTGTTCCAGTCTTCCCCGTGCTGGAAGCAAGAAATTGAGCGGGAGAAGGCCTTGACCTCTGGCCTGGCAACGGGTAAGTTAAGTGCATAACATCAATCTGATTCGAACTAATGTTTGGCAGTACAGATGGCTGCTTGAAGTTTCAACATGGCCATGGCATGCGTGACCGCGACTGCCACTAACAATGGAACAACAAGGTGATGAATCAATCCTCTCTGTCTGGAAGATGATCGTGGCCGCATTACCCATGGTTCCCGGTCTTAGTAAAATCTGACTAATTGGTGTACGTCTCCCTCCATCTGATGCGTCTCGAATGAATGACCAAACCTAGTTGTGGTTCTCGAGCAAATTAGGCTTAGGACCAAGAATCATCAAGAGGTACAGATTCGCATCGTAATCGGCTGCAGATGGATGGAACGCAGTACACGGAGCGTCTTAAATAGGCGTATTCGTCGCGTCGTATTGAAAGTTGCCCCAGTTTTCGACCAGTCCTGTCGTTCCTATTCCTGGCCAGATTAGTGGTGCGTTGAAACCTGTACTTCTATGACGAGGCTTCACTTACTAGCGGCAGACTATCTCTCCAAGATGGTTGATTGGACAGATTTTAACGAGCTCAAAAGAGACTCCGGTGAGTCTTTTCAGATGCTGGAGTTCCGTGGTCACTAAATCTTTTCAAAGCTGCCCTCGAAAGGGTCATCTTTTGCTTCTTGGGCGTCACTTTGTGGGAGCTCTTCTCAACGTGCGACTTTGAATGGTCGCTATTGACACGACGTCGCAAATTTCGCTGGCCTTTGGTACGCTGTCTATGCCTTCCCTAGGTTCCTGAAGTTGATGATCGATATTCAAATGCTTTGCAGGGTATGCTAGGCGTCCAAATTCATTAGGTTCATCGGTATCGCTGATGGCGGCTTAGTTTTTTTCTTTCTCTCCCGCTACTGCATCATTTTAGCTTTCATTGGACTGTAAGCCCTGTTTGCCACAAGTATTAGCAATGCTTGACCTATATTTTGCATAGAATTGTATCCATCTCTGTCACTTCTCGGGTAGGTCACTATCCAGTGTCCGATTTGAACTTACTGAATTTTCCCTTAGATTAATTGTGGGGTCAGTATGAATTGTGGTTCTACTACTGTCTAGCTCAATGTGCAAAATCTTTTCAGGCTTTATATATCTTCAATTCCGTAAGTCTCCATGATATGTATACCATTTTATTCTAATCTAATCATGCCAGTGGGCTGGGAATATGACTCTACTGTGCTCCTCTACTTCTCTCATGCTACGAACGTAGGTGCAAGACCATCTCTCCCGCGTATCATCTTCGCTGACTTTTGCCTACAGGATAGCCCTGTGGGAGCGCAAAATAATAGTCGTCGTTCCACTGGGTGTCCTTTGTCTCGCCTTTTGGGCCATTCTCTACCGCACTATGTTTATAGTGCATAGCGTGTGGGACGACGACACTGAGGCTTGCGTTGTGGCGTCTACGAACGCTTCTTTATTGAATGTCACATTCTTTTTCAGTAAGCGATATATTATTATATTTTTGCAGAACCATCTACAATTGTTCATAGCCATGGGTTTCGATTTCATAATCCTGATCTACACGTTCGTTGCGCTGACTGCGAAGCATACTGCTCGAACTGATCTTTGGAGGCTTCTCTTCCACGATGGGCTCGTGTACTTCCTTGTGACCTTTTCTGCAAATTGCGTTCCAGCTGTAAGTCGTGCCTCCGTAACGAATTGTCCGTCTTGTCCATCATCAGTCTCACACAGGTTCTGAATGTTCTTAACCTCAACAGTAAGATGCATTGACTCTCTCATTCCATCCATCATTTAACAGCTCACTGTATGTTTTAGCGATTATGAACGTGTGAGCATGCTGTCTTTCTCTTTCCGTCCTGTGTTCTGATAGTGTAACGGTTGAATTTCAGCATAGCGACCGTAAGTTTCATCGGTTCCTCATATTCATCTCTTGCTGAGATCGCCTTCAAAGATTCCAGCCGCGGCTGTTAGGTGAGAACATACTGCTCTCATGATATGCCTCTTGTGCTCGACTAACCATCATGAATTGGCTCTTACAGCTCCATTGCTTCTGGGCGAGCAGTCATGAGATTACTAGATTATACCTCTGCCGATGTTTACGTTCACTCAGTGTCAGGGGCTATTGGTGCAGCATCTAGTGCCAGCCCTCCCCGTCAAAGTAATGCTCTTTCCGCTGCCTCCTTTATGTCTCCTCAACTCACTCATCATGAAGTACTTGTGACAACCGAACATATCACAATGAGCGAATTTCCGTACGTTGCCGTCATACTGTTCTCTCCACCGGCTAACATTGGTATCTGAGAAGCTGTAGCAGCGACACGCATTCGCGTCACGGCAAGACACACACCTCTATTGATCTAGGTGAAATGGACCACAAAGATTATATTAAAGACGAGCATGCAAGGGAATCGTCAGAGTTCCACTCGCCCGTTTAAAATTGACGCCGACCGGTCTGTATATACAGTACCTTACACTCACTTTTTTTTCTTTTGCTCGATATATTCGCACTCACTTTTTTTTTGCTCGATATATTTGCACTTACAAATTTCTTGTCGATTTGATTACGGAGGCGATACGACAGATTGAGTCTTGCACAAAATGTACTGTCAGAAATGGTATAATCGTGTTGATAATAACAAATGAATATGATGAATGTAACAAGAACATGGTTCTATCGTCTCCTCTTTGCCCTGCCAGCTTTTCTTCGTGCAGCCACTCCCCCTTGTCTGTTCATCCCTTTCGCTGAGGGCCGTGCGGAAAGTCCTTTAGCAAGACGCCACTCTTCACGCCGCGAACCCCTCGGTCCATGTGTTGATATACGTTTGGACGATAATGAGGACTCGTTCGTTGTGTCTACCTGCATAGAATCTGGAGGGGAAAAGCTGGAAATTGATAACACGAGGGAAGTTTGAGCGGAGACAAACCTCCAATTTTATCGGAAGTGTCTACCGAAAGTTCATCGTCTGCAAAACAGAGAGGAAACATGTCAATGACGGTCGACACGGGTACAAAGGTGTGATGATTGGAAGATTAGCGTCGCCTGTTTGCGTATTGGTGCATTCTCTCCCTCATGATATGGGTGAGCCTGTAGACATGGTGTGCATACTATCCACCGAAATGTCTTCCGGATCTAGAAGACCAAAGATAGCGAACCAGCACCAACCTGGCGTATCTTCTTCGTGCTCAGCATCTTTCAGAACTTCATCTCCATCCCCATCTTTCGAGACCACGGATCGAAGCTTAGCGTTGAGTCGATGTAGTCGCGCTGCTTCAGTGGCTGCATATACCCCAGTTTCACGTTTCTTCGAGCGAAAATCTCGCTTGACCTTGGATCTAAGTGATTTGGCCATCGATGTCGAGTAAACGCGATAGTTGGTGAGTGCGAATTGGCAGCGAGGGTTTTTCGAAGTGATTACTGAAGGCAAGATGGTATGTGACTCAGAAGACGTGACCAAAAAAAAATTCAGTGACTGCAGCTTTGCCATCACGTGATTGAATGATATCGGAGGTAACTGTACAGTGTAAGGTCAGTTTGAGGTCAGTGTTATTACAGTACTATGTATGTTCAGAACGTTCAAGGTTCAGACGTTCAAGCTCAAAGCTGAATTGGGCATTGATGTGAAATCGTTCTTTCATAGCCTGAGAGTGCCGTCAAGAAAGTGGCTCGGGCATCACTCGCAATTGTCAGTAGACTCAATACGATAGTATCCACCACCAATTGATCATGAACTCGAATAGGGATGTATGTCCAGCTCGGAGGACACTTCATGGATATTGCTACATAAAGTTGCCAGGTAAAAGGATACGTACAAGATACCGCACCCATTCAAGGATCGTCAAAAGGGACTAGTATACCTTCTAGATATCACAACACAGAAATTACACGAGAGACGCTTGAGCTGCGTACGTTTTAAAGCAATCAGTAAGTCGCGTCGTCTGCACGGGAAACCAACTAGCACGCGAACGAGAGGTTTTTACTCCGGCGGGGCCTCCCTGTAATCAACATCGAATCAGGCGAGAAAGAGGTGACAAAAACCAATAGACTTATTATATACAAAACGTTGTTACATCTAAGTTCTGATCAGAAAAAGTGAAATCTGCAGTAACAAGGACGCGCACCGTATGAAGACCTCTCCTAGTGCTCCGTTGGACTGACCATCTTGAAACTCTTCCGTATTCGCCAGCTGAAGGGAATCGTTAGTACGAAGATGAAATCATGAAAATCCACCATACCTGAAGGTTCATATATCCATCAGTGCTAACCAGGAAGCCTTTGTATTCCAATCCCCATTTTAGGCGTACATATACCGGCTTCCCCGTGAGGTCCTGCATAAATGGCTTTGGATTGACTGGGTTGACCTTATATCATGAAATAAGTAATTAACAAGATGAAAAGAGATAGCGCGTACGCACTGCAGACATGATGGTTGAGACGAGGTTCCAACAAGCGCGGAGTTTCAATTATATATTCTGGTCGTTCTTTCTGTCTGGCTCATTTCCTCGCGACTACACCATGTCAGACCGTGAAGGCGCACCTCCGAATGATGATGATCTCTCATTGCCTAAGGCTACTGTTGCAAAAATGATTACAGGTTCGTGTTTCAAGCCATCATTTGTGTCGGTACTCTTACATCTCACTCTTGGTCAGAATTACTTCCCAAAGACGTGGTCTGCGCCAAAGAAACCCGCGATTTAGTGATCGAGTGTTGTGTAGGTGAACAGTTTGACTTTTGTTTTTGTGATCTGGTTCAGACTGACCGAGTGCTTCTTTTTCACAGAATTTATTCACTTAATATCATCGGAAGCAAATGATATATGCGAGAAGGAGTCGAAGAAAACGATCGCTCCAGAGCACATAATTTCTGCGCTCAAAGCAAGTGTCATACTCTCTCTACTAGTCAGGATTGTATACTGAACACAACTCGTAGCAACTTGGGTTTGAATCGTTCACTGCCGAGGTTGAAGACGTTCTGAAGGATCATAAACAACAGCAAAAGGTGTGTAGCTGAGTTATCGAGTTAAAACACGCAACCAATAGCTGTCGTTCAGGATCGGGAAAAGAAAGTTTCGAAGTTCGAGCAGTCTGGAAAGACAGAAGAGGAACTTCTTGCCGAGCAGGAACGACTGTTCGCTGAAAGTCGAGCGAGATTCCAATCTGGACCGCAATGACACATTCTCTTGCACGCTATCCTTATTTTCCACCATCTGTATCATCATTGACGGTTGTACATGTATATCATCGACTTCTTGCATTTCCTGCACTGTGTCGGCTCTTCAATACCTCTAACCTTCGCCGTGCCGAATCATTGTTCCATCGCGTGTTACCATTGTCATCGGCTGCATTTATAGCTGGTAAACCGCCCTGCTCAATTATGAAAGACGCAGAAACTGCAGCATAGTAGGCAGCTGTGTTGTTCACCATGAGCATAAGTCGCGCAAGGTAACTGGGTGGGTGTGATTACCTTCATATACGTCGTTATGGGATAAATGCAGGCCAGCCGCGAGTCCTCCCAAGAAACTGTTGCCTCCGCCTGCAGAAACGAGCTGAATGTTTTGGCCGTTCCTCTTCAACGGGCAATCTTACCAGTCACGTCAATCACCTTACAAGCATCTTCGATGGACTCCGTCCAGTATGCATCGATCCATTGCCCACCGAATTCTCTCGTGGTTACATATGCCCCCATGTGCCCACTTCGAATGATCACAGCATTCTTAACACCAAATTGTAGAAGCTGTTCTGCAGCCTGTTCAATAATTGGCTTGGTGATGGGAAGAGCAAGCGATAAGAGAGAGTATGCCTCTTCTGCATTCGGGCTACAAACTCGGGAAACACATACTAGTTGAATGCACTGCATTTGACTCACCTGAGTATTGTGATTGATGGTAATACCTTGATTAACGCAGGAAGTTCGTCGGGAACACAACGATCCTGACTCCGAGTGTCAGTATATGGGAACGCGAAGCAAAATATTGAAGACTAACGGGAATAGGCTCATATATTGCTATGGGATTCCATCCCTCTACATCCCGCACTTCCGACATGATGACTGACGCTCTTGCGGGCGAACATATGAAATGTAGTATCTCGGGTTTATCCAACTTTGTATTGCTTAGGTCCCGAGGAGTAATGCGAATTCTAGGTGTAAGATATTCAAAACTTGTATGCGTTAATCGAATTGGTCAATGATACTAATAGCGGATGAGCAGATATTGCAGCACCTTCTAAAATCACCCCTATATGTGTTGAGAGCGCGCGTTGTACGAGCTTCAGGCTGATCTCGAAAGAGCCACATTTCTTTTCCGTATGATTCTAGATCGCGTTGTATCTGAGGCGGAAAATCATGTCCTTTGTCGACGATCATTCCTACACGTTCAGGAGGCAGCCAGATAGAACATGACAACATGAGCAGAGAAGCGACAATTTGAACGTTTCAACACCGAACCAGATGCGTGCTCCTACCGCAGCATAAGTACCTCCACCCCCGATCTGCACGAGCTGTTCAGGATGAGATGTCTTTTGAGGAATACGCGCACCTTTCCTGCGAGGTAGAGTGCTCTGAAGTTGTCGGCTTCCCGTTCTCGTCTGCATAAGAAAATTCGTCTATGATGAACATGCCTAGAGTGACGAAAATCGTAGCCATTGTGGCTGTCAGAACGGTTGAATGCTAACGTTATCTGATGAATGATCTCTGCTTTCACTCCGACTCTGATAGCACTCAACGAATTTGATATGCAAGTGTGGGCAGTCACATACGAGCCCTCTCTCCTGACGGAAGAGGTGTGTCCCGTTCGCATATGATCTACCGACGTTCTTTCACCTTGCATGGAGTTAGCTCTATCAGAGTGGCCTTCTGGTGGTCGATGCCGCAAGTTGTGCAAAGATTAAACGATTTTACCGACGTGAAGATGCATGTAGTGAGCATGTTTCGTTTCGTAACTTAGGTGGCTGAACACCTCACGCTGTCTGCAGGAGGGCTCATCGCAAAGCTTTTACCTCGGATGTTACTCAAAGAACGTGGTATCGCAACTCATGCAATGTCATTCTCTGCCACTGAGGCAGGCAAACCATACATAGGGAGTCTTACAGCGCCGTGGGGAACTTGATATCGAATTAACTCATATTCTAGACTACTCCCAATATCGATTCACCTATCGCATACAATATATCTCACGACAACAACTTAGTGGTCATGGCCTTCGCGCCTGGAAAGGAGAATCCTCCCGCATTCAGCATTGGCATCGACGTGATGAAAGTCAAGATACCCGGCCGCGACACATACCGTGAATTCATTGAAGCTTTCTGGGAGCAGGTAACTCCGGTGTGTCAGCGATATCAACACTGCTGACCAGCCTTTGCTAGCTTACACCTGTGGAGCAGGAATTATTATCTCCAGCTGTTCCACAGGACGAAGGCCTTCGTAGATTTTTCTGGATGTGGACCTTGAAAGAAGCTTACACAAAAGCTCTCGGTATTGGCCTCGGATTCGACTTCCGGCGAGTAGAGTTCAACGTCACATCGGACGAAGTGCGGATTGACGGACAGATACCTCAAGGATGGAAATTCACAAAGTTTGAGTTGAGGGAGGAAGACGGTCACTATGTTGGCGTCGTCGCAGAGTTCCTCGGCAACACAGAGACGGTAGTGATACCAGAATCGGCCCCCAAACCCTGGCTGTCGCCTCTCAAGGCCAACTCTTTCATTCAGCATGCGATTGAGGAACTCAAGCAGAGCATGTAAAAATACAATTTTTTTTGCTTGTCATATCTGTTTCGTATATAGTATGAGCCTAAGTATCCTCATATTAAACAGAATGAAAGCACGTTACTGGTGACGCTATACAATGTCTTCTATGGCAGACACTGTGCTTCCTAGCAACCAATCACCGTAGTATACACATTCCAGAGGATTAACAGGCCCTCCGTCCTTGCAAAATTCAAATGAAGGACAGATACTGCATGGGGCTTGCGTCCATCCAAGGTTCAGGCGTTCCTGTCTGATGGCTCTATACACGTTACCACCAGCTTCATCATATTCATCGAAAGAAAACGGTTGTTGTGGTGAAGGAGAACGCTTCATGAGTTTTGATTTGCTTCGATGCCCCCGGTCGCTGTCGGTATCAGAATCGCTCGATTCATCGCTGGAAGAGTCTCGAGACCGCTTGGTCTTTTTCTTCTTCTTCTTGGTCCTCCGTTTGGTAGAGCCATCCTCATCACTCAATTCCTGATCTGACTGATCTGAGTCGTCAACGTCCTTCCTTGACCTTCTCTTGCTCGATTTTGAGGAGGCACCGTCGGAATCGTCAGAATTGTGAGTCCGTTTTCGTTTAGACTTTTTGTTTACCGGACGATCTGAATCAGAGTCCTCCGCTGTATGTTTTCTCTTCTTCCTCCGTTTACTCGAACTTTGGTCTTCCTCAGTGTCTGAAGAAAAATGTTTTCTTTTCTTCTTCTTACTCCGCTCGTCGGCGAAGCCATCATCGTCCAAGGCACTTGAATCCCACAAGGAAGTCCCGAAGGCAGGCAACTGTAGATTCGGATCTTAACAAAGCACGAAAAAAAAGAAAAAGATTGAGATAGAACCTTTTCAATTTCACCGTCCAGGACGAGAACATTGAGAAGCATCTCTACATGTTCAACTGATAGATCTGTTTCTGTGAGACGTGCCTGCCGTAAGGCGTTTCGGACCTGTTGCGCAGTTGGATACTTGGGCGACTTGGATATCGGATACAATGCGCCTTCGGCTTGCTGGTCACGATGTTTCGGGAAGCTCTTTGAAAAATAGCAGGTCAAAAATACTTTCGGCATGAAAAACCCCATACCAACATACCAAATCTCGAATAAATTTAAAACATGCTTTCATGAGAGTTTCGATAAATTCGGTATCGAGTTCATTGTCTGTGTACCAAGGGCCTCCGGTGAGAGTTATGGATGGTTCGAGGCCTTCAAGCATATATATCTTCTGGGTCGGATGCTACTCGGCGGGGGTTCAAGATCAAACTTCGGAAAGTAGAGATAATGTGAGCGCACCTGGACCGAAGGTACTCGTTTGATCAACTTCTTCTGCACCAGCGTCTTGAGGCATCGGTCTATAACCGTCTGGTGAAGGTTTGTCTTTGCCTTGAGATGCTTCGTCCATATGCCTACAAACTAAGTAAATGTGGCTTCAACACGACGGACACCGAATGGTTACACCTTCATTCTCGGATGTCTTGATGTGCCCTAGTACCAGATTCTCCTCGCCGGTGAGGTCTTTGGTGCTATGAAGTATATCAGATTGAGCGGATCAGGAATTGAGCGTGAAGCATACGCATTTATTTCGCCCTTGGTCACTGCCCTAAAACTAATTTGACCTTTTGCATTCTGAAGTGTCTTGAATAATCCAACAGCCAGTAGAAAATTGAGTGCCTTCTGTCGCGACTTCGCGTCTGGGATGATCGATTCAGCTTGCTTGGCCGTTAATTCCTATAGGAAGGATCAGAATCTGTTTTCAGAATCGTAGGCCTATACACAGACATTATTTGGAGTAGCAAGAGCTGCTTGATGTAGTTTGCTTTCAAGTTCATTGGGAGCCCGCTTGCTCGTCGACATCAATGGAGCAGAACAAGTCAGTTTCGTCGGCGCCTATCATCTTGATGGTTAAATACACGTGACTATCTGTGAGCTGCACAAAGTCCGTCTCCGCGACTGCAGAATGCACTGACAGTGAACTGGGTCCAAAGTAGACCACGTTGAAAATACATGTTGTTGTCGATTGACCGACTCCGACAACCGCCTGTTGAAAGAAGAACTGAACCGACTTAATACCGGTTTCATGGTTCAATTCTACTTTCGAAGTAAACTTCTAGTCTTCGACCACCGGAAATTTCCTCCAATACAGCTTTTACATATGAAATTGGGTGTTACGCCATTTACAAGTATGTCAATAGTGTATATGTTATGATAGTCAGAAGCCAAGGAATTACACACAACAACACTAATCTACGGGGTCTATTATCATGCTGGCTATAGTGATCTACAAAACCGAAAACGAGATAGAGGTCAATCAATATGCAAAATACAGGTCGGAATAAACATCAACGTCTAAGGGATCATTCTCTGCTGGAGCGACTTCCGAGTTAAGAGGTTGGGACTGCCAGACCCTTTTAGTTTCATCCTCTTCCCTCTTGTGAGAACCCCAATGCATGCCGCAGAGTTCGAAACCTTGCAATTCAGGTAAAGCGCTAAGACCGTTGGCCACACGTTCATAAAAGCTCTGAAAAACATCCGAAGTGATGTGAGGAACATGAAACAAATACAAATGAAAGAATTCTTACGGCATCAGGAGCTTCGGAAAAGTTATAAGTGGTCATCAAACGCAGGTATACAAGATGCTGCATCTTTTCTGATAACAGATTCAGGAGTGCCGTAGGAGTAGAGCTTGTAGTGGCTCCGAGAACGGCTACAGGAGCTGAGGAATGTGCGAGTCGCCTCACGACAGCCTCAGTCAGATCACCCGAAGTGAGATGGATGCTGTGTACAGGACGGGCAGGAACAACAGCCTCCGCAGCTTGGGAAGACCCAACAAACTGTGACAGGTGAGGAATTGATGAATTGAGGAGTAGAGCCGCAGATTGCCTATGCGGGGAGGGTATGGAATCCACTTCGAGTTCTAGAAGAGCAGGCGTACGCTCAAGGAAGCTCGAGACGTGAGAGTCGAAGGTGAATGAACAGGCAAAGTGCAGCAATTGAGGAAAAGAAGCCTGGATCTCCTGCAGAATCCAGCTAGCGCCTGGGTCCACAAAGACATGAAGTGAAACGAGCTGAGTCATGGAAGATAATGCGCGTGCAAGATGATGGTAGTACGAGCGTAAAAGCATGGTGTATGAATCAAGGTCGATGGAAAACGACTTGACGTTACGCGCAACGTGAGGCTTCCTTGCGAGAGTGAGCACGACGGCGAGATTACAGCGCGCTGGGGCAACAGAGACATGCTGATAGAGAAGCCTCTGGGAGACTTGACAGAGCTGTGTAGATGTGTAGGAAAGACGTGCAAGATCAGGAAGAGGTAGATATTCGCAGACGGCGTCGACAAGCTCAGGGGGAAGGATTGTGAAGGACATGGTGAGAGTAGAAGACAACAAAGGATTTCAAAGGAGATTAAGTAGAGACTGGAAGCAGGGCAAGAACGAAGAATGATGGCCAACGTGCGAAGGAGCAGGGAACCATGATTGTGTATTATATATTGAAATTTAAAAAAAACACACTTTGTACTGAATCGATTCAAGGATGTTATGTAAGCAAAAAAGTTGCGGGGATTAAGCTCTGCAGTTGACTTGGTGCATCACTCGTGTACAGCTCGTATATGCGTGCTATTTTTCGTGCTGCTCGTCCAGCTTCTTGGGCCTGTCATTCACCCGTTACCTTCGGTACGACTAGAGCCAGCTGGCGATGCTATTCTAGTTCTCTTCCATCACAAGACTCCCATTTACCTGCTCATTCAGGTCAGCGGTCCCTTCAATTTGCTCCTTACATTTCCTCAAACTTTCGCGTTTCCCAGCTCCTTTTCCATCCAGAACTCATATCTGCGGCGCTTTGTCCACGCATGATGTTGGATCCAAAGTTATTCTAGCTGGCTGGCTCCTTCCTGAGCGGTGATTGTCTTCTTCAGCTCCATTCGTTCTTCCTACCCCAACTGCAACTTTATTCCTCTTTAAGCAAAGGGAAACTCGTGTCCTTCTTCCCCCTCAAAGATTCCTCTGGCATAGTCCAACTCATTGTGAATCATTCAGCGGCACGTGCAGATTTGGCCGCTCTTTCCGATGTGCCTGTCGAGTCATCTGTCCTGATAGAGGGCCAGGTGCTGCTAAGGCCTCCTAGTGCCCGTCGTCCTGTCAGTCTACGCTCGCGAGCTATAATTCGTTTCTATTGACTAGCGCTTTTTTGTAAGGGGCCCACCGGTGATATTGATGTGCAAGTCGACAACTTTGTCCTTTTGAATCCTGCCGATACGAATCTTCCATTTGTACCCTCCAACATTCACAACTTGGTGGGCACCCTTAGATTTCGGGCCTCTAGCGTCTTGCGTTTTGACATTTTGTCTACCGACAGCCGAATGACGAGCTAAGGCTGCGGTACCGGTATCTAGATCTTCGTCGGTCGGTGCTATCGGACAACCTCAAGAAACGAAGCCAAGTCGCCCATCTAGTGCGCAACTGTCTTCACGATCGCGGTAGGGATCTTCTCCACATTGCACCCTGAAAATTCCTTCATCTGTGCACAGGTTTTGTCGAAGTGGAGACACCGGTACTTCTCAGATCATCTCCCGAAGGCGCAAGAGAGTTTTTGGTTCCAACGCGTATTAACAACGCGCCAGCTGAACCCGCTTTCTATGCTTTACAGCAGTCGCCTCAGCAGCCGAAACAATTGTTGATATCGTCAGGAACGGTCGATAGATATTACCAAATCGCGAAATGTTTCCGCGACGAGGACGGGCGCAAGGATAGACAACCCGAATTTACCCAAATTGATATGGAAATGGCTTTTGTTTCGTGGGGATCTAAAGAGTCCAAAACCTCCCATGTCCCAAAACCTCTCTGGTCTGATGTTTGGCGAATCGGTGGCAGCGAAGTACGTGAAACTGTCGAAACTCTCATTAGGAAGATATGGAAAGAGGTAGAGAACGTGGAGCTTCCACCTCAGTTCCGAGTCATGACATATCACGAAGCAATGACACGCGTGAGTTATTCGATTGTACTTTCATGTCTTTTGAAATCAAGTCTATTGTTTAGTTTGGTTCCGACAAACCTGACACTCGCTTTGGCCTGGAGGTTCGCAGCGCTTGAACTTTGCAACAGAGCTGCAAACAGCTGAGTAATGTACAGATCTCAGATATTACACAGCTCTTGCCTTCTGGAGTTAAAGGTTCCCTTACGCGAAGTGGTGAGATTCTAGAGGCCATCGTTCTTCACCAATCGCAGGATCGGGAATTCTGGTCAGTGTCCCGCAAGTGCAAACGAGACCCTTCAGCGGTAGGACAGACCTAGCTTTCCAATTTACGGCATCTCACTACTCATCTGATTGTCAGGAATGTATAACCTTTACCGAATACAACGCATCCTCCTGGCTCTTGGGAAGCAAACTTCTTGATCAGCTATCTCCGGAAGCGATCCGATCTCAAGGAAGCGAAATCAATGAGTCTTTGAATCTTTCTCCCGGAGACATTATTTGGCTGGCGCGAAGACCACAGTTACCGAAGGTAAGATTCCTTCTATTCACCATCTACCCATCTGCTCATGGAGGAGTCATCGGTATCTTAGGGTGGATCGACTGCACTAGGTCGACAGAGGCTGCAGCTACTTGACGTCGCACTGGCAGCTGGTATGCAACTTGTGCCTCATCGCCTCTGTGTTCGCTGCGCTCAGTCTATTCGCTATCCACAGGGAATCTCACTCTTCCTGAGGACCCCCATTTTCTTTGGATCACAGAATTCCCTCTCTTTACTCGCGCAGACGACGATAAAGAGTTCTTAGCGCATGGAAGATGGAGTAGTACTCATCATCCATTTACTGCTCCAATGTGGGAAGACATCAAGACCCTATACGAAGGCCAAGTGGAATCTGTGCGCCCCTTCGTTACTCATGCAACATCGACGACCGTTGGCTCAAATCCCTCCTTCTCATCTAGATCCGTGGGCAGCATTACGATCTCGTCTTGAATGGTGTTGAGATCGGGGGTGGTTCTGTGCGAGTACACGATGCCGTGCTACAGGATTACATCTTCACCAATGTATTACAGGTAAGCCTTCACTCACTGATGACACGATCTTCTGAAGTATTCTGAATAATATATTGGCCTACATCATACAGTTGAACGAGCAAGAGAAGGCACCCTTTAATCAGCTCTTGCGTGCCCTACGCTGTGGTGCTCCACCTCATGGGGGACTTGCCCTGGGTAAGAAACCCCCCATTCTATTGTATTCATCCATTAAATATCACCCCCAACGTATTTTCTAGGCTTCGATAGACTGATGTCAATACTTTGCAAAACGTCATCTATTCGCGATGTCATTGCGTTCCCAAAAACTGCGGGCGGGGCTGATTTGCTGTGGAAAAGCCCAGCACCTGTTAAAGCTGAGGTGCTACAGCAATATGGTCTACAAACTGAAAAGCCTTCCGCTCTTTGAAGGGTGTATATATTGTGCTCGAATGTAAGGTACACGAAAAAAATGGGAAAATAGAACACAGTGAAAGTAATATAGCATCTGAAAGGTAGCATGCGTATGCTTGGGTACATATATGAATCACGAATAATATAATAATCAAGTCCATAGATCATAGATATATCCACTAGGAAGCAACAGGGACAGCTACAGTGTCAGGTATGGCTTCATCTGTATCTTTTAGCTCGGGACCAGAGCCTGTGGGAGACGGCGTAGAGCTTGACTGAGGAAGGAAAGTGGAAGTTCGTGGCGTCGTATCATTCCCATTTACGCGTTCATCATACGGAGAGTTCCCGTAGGAGAATGGTGATGTCCAGCTAAAGCTAGTCTGACCTTGCGCTGGTGGCTGAATGAGCGAACGGTTGTAATTAGATTGTGGTTGCGGATGAGAAACAGAATCCTCATCGATGGTATGCCGTGAGCTGCTTTCGTCAATTACCGGTAGAATGCTCCGAAGCTTTGAAGACTCGGATTTCCGGGAGACATGCCCGGTCATGGCAGGGGTGGAATGACGACGAATTGTTGCCGTATTCGGCGAAGAAGAGCGAGGGGATGCGGAAGGGGGAGAAGGCACATCTGCCCATTCAGACGTTTCGGATGGGAAGACGATTGTACTTGGATTGTTGGGTACCCAACTAGCCATTGTGGATGATGTAGGCAATCCATCGTGAATTTCGGGCTCGGGTGTCCTTGTTACAGGGCTCGCTGCTGATGACGGGGCGGTTGGCATGATAGACAGAGGAGGAAGAATACTGAAGATTTGATCCTCGGATTGTGGTGGACCATAAGAATCAAAGGGATCTGGTACACTTTGAAGCATAGGCTCAATTACGGGATCAGAGCTAGATGGATCCAACTAACCATTTAGTACGAAGGACTACCTAAAGAGTGAGGAGACGTACGCTTTTGAAGTGAATTTGTCGAACACGTCCAAAGTAGATCGAACAGCTAAACACATCTAAGCACCCGCGTGGACAGTTAGCCTTTACCAAAATCACCATGCGATATTCCAAACGCACCTTGCCCTGTACAACATTCCAAACCTCTTCTTCATGCTCCACGATTTCTTGGTAGTGTTCCGCTTTCAGTTCGTCCAATTCATCTACTTGACGTTGAAGCACAACCAAAGCTTCTCTGAAACTCTGCAAATCTACAAATTGCCTTCAATGACAGTATACGGTGCCAAGAGTGTGCAACATTACTTCGTTCTTTTCGATTCATGTTCCGCATTTCTGTTTGCCGTATAACCTCACTCTTCTCCTTCAGTGCGCGCTCGTATGAGGCGGAACGTTCCTAGTCATAGAAAGTAGTGTCAGGATAGAATCAGAAGGATGTGATACAGGAATGCTAACGGTGACGATGGTGCGGTATGTTTCCAGATGTTGTCGTAGGGGTCGTTCAAAGTTCCTATCGAAGGTCTCAGCCTACAGATAGTCGGTGAGCAAAGAGAGTGAAGGGGCAACAAGGTAATGACACACCAGGACATGGTAGTGGTTTCCGATAAGATGGTGCAATCCGGAAGCAGCTTGTAAACGAGTACCTGCCTCGTAAGAAGGGCCTTTTAAGCTGTACAAAGAAAATTGCATTGCGGTCAACATTCAGTCTCGTGAAAGACGAAAGATATTACGCACCCACTGCATGTTTCCATTGCGTCAGCGAATTCAGCTGTAGCTTTTGACATTGTGACAAGTGCAGCTCTGTAGTTAGCACAAGTATCCATGAGCTATATTAAATAAATAAGGCTTGAACAGGGTCTCAACAATACACGCAGAAAACAACCTACATGCTCGTAAGCTTGAAGACTGGCCTTGAGATGAGCTCGAGTGATAATCTTAGAAGGTCCGTCCAAGCCGAAGTTCATTCCTGAAACATTTGTGGTATCTGAAAACGTTGGTGATGGACTCCGAGCACCTGGTGAAGAGTTTCGCTTGGAACCTAGAGCAAGAGCACGCAGTGAACGAGGTCGACCCGGAGCCATAATGAAATGAAGAGAAGGTGGCCGTGGTTGTAAAGGAGCAGTTGCGCACGCATCTTCGGAGTCTATTTTACTTACTCGAATTCTGACTTTGCTGCAGTACGTCTCATACAAGAATTAATCATCGATTTTATTACAAGTACTACCATTCTACCATTTGAATAATATCGAGACACTCTTTGTCAGAGAGTGGTGTATTGAGCTGCCTCTGCCAAGCTAGGGCGACCGAGATATCTGTCCCATATATCCAGGTCTTCCCCCAAGCTACTGCTCCACGTCCCTCTCCTCAATTGTTGGCTTCAGGTCGGCTCATAAGCAGCGGCATAAGTATCCGGTCGACGCGCCGACATATGAGAATCAAGAACTGCATAAATAGTCTCAACAGCCAGTGCAAAAAAAAATTAGACACGATTCAAAAGCTCACCAGCACCACTCTACTTCCTGTTTGTTGCAGCTATGGCGCTCATCTTTTCAGGTGAATCCCTCAAGTAGAACAGCTTCGCCCTTCTCATCCTTCCCTTGGGAGGTTTCTGTATCACCTTGATATTCTTCACATGAGGTGAATTCACGAATATCTGCATCTCCACGCCCGTTCGTTGAACGATATTCCGTAGAACCATAGACGTGTCCGGTCCCCTCCGACGAATACCGAGAACAACACCGGTGAATAAGAAAGGTGCATGTTCCAGCGTGACGCTGACGATAGAGCCAGGCAGAATACGCTTGGGAGAATGTTTGGAAAACAATTTCTGCAGCATCGTTTGTTTCTCTGGTGGAGGGAGGTTTTTGAGTAGGTAGGGCATTATGCCTTTGCCCCGCAAAAGTGATTCGGAAGCAGGAGGAGGATTTGGAAGAACGATAGCAGTCTTGGAGAACGGATACGTTTTAGAAGTATCCGCAGCTGCAGTAGACATTGTCCTGGCCGACCTCGACGCCCATCTCAAGAGGTTCGACAGCATCCCGCGTCGAAATCGAGGCAATAGTCAGAGTGTAAGAACAGAAAATTCACACGGCAGGCATTTCTCGAAGTTCTGACTGCACAGTTTCGCGCTCAAGAAATGCGTAGCGGTAGTGGTAATATCATTACAGTATATGGATGTAGTGTGTCGCGAATACATATTACATATCGAGAAATAAAGTATTTCAAGACCGGCAAATCGACCAAGAAATACCTGCAAATGCTAGTCCGGTCAGGATCTCAAACGAAGCAATGCCCGTCAATTTTTGTCAATACCCTCGACCTCGGCCCCTAAGATAAACGAGACGCAAATTAAAGACCTTGAAGGAAGAACTCAATGGAAGAAAGGCTTACCTGCCACGAGCTCTATACGGGTTGTACCCACCGTATCCACCACGGTATCCACCTCTGTAGCCTCCCCTGTAACCTCCTCCTCCTCGACCACGACCCCGACTAAACCCAGGGATGTTTGTTCGTTTTGCAGTAACCTAGAAAAGCCATTGTTGAGATTGGCAGTGTCAAAGAACGGTTGTGTGCTCACTTTGATTAGACGTCCGTGGAATAACGAATTGTCCATCGTCAGCGCAGCATCAATATGTTCTGGTTCAGCAAACTCGACATATGCATACCTGAAAATATGTCAGTCATTAATTAAAATGTCACAACACCAAGCATAGACGCACCCTTTTGGATGTCCTGTAAACTTGTCGCACAGGATTGTGACCCGATTGATTGTTCCACAAGCTTGAAAGTGCATTTGAATGTCTTCCGGTGTTGCACTATAGTCAACCTGCATTGGGAAAAAGCGTTGAGCAGCGTCTCTGAGTGGCGTTGAGATACACTCACATTCCCCACGTAGATACTCCGGCCGTCAGCAGCGGCCTTGTCCTCCTCAGTGTCCATCTGCACACTGCCATCTGTACTGCCGGCTTCAGCTGCAGCCTGCAGCTCCCGAAGTTTTTTAGCCTCCATTTCCATTTCCGCGACCCGCTGTTTCATGAGCATGATTTCCTGGCAAAAAACGGCATATGTCGCGTCAAACATACAACGAAACAGAATTTCTCTTGCTCACTTTAGTCTCTGCTTCTTCTCCGTCGTCAATAACAGTGTCCCCACCTAGAGTTGCGGATGGTGTTGTCGATTCAACTTCAGCCATATTGGCGTACAGAGAAGAGAGTATTTATTTTGACCGTAGCTTTGACCTTGGTTGCAAACAGCTGCACACAGCCACTTGCCAGGTAAGGCAAACCACGGTTCACTTGCAATTGGTGGCAGCCAGGCTTCAATTTAGTCGCTGAACATTCTTTGTGTGTGGCCTCGAGGACAATAACCCATCGAGGGGTTGTGGACACTCCCCTTGACCCACATTGGCTTCTTGTACAATAACTGAACAAATTTGCGAAATTGCCGGTTTTACCTTCATCTCCGGTTCTGTAGCGGGGACTGTGGACTGTATCTGTCCGTTCGACAAGTCTAGCGTGGTTCATGGATTGACAAGGCTGGTGACTGGGCAGAGAAGCCGAATGACTCTGAGACTGAGAAGAGTGGATAAATGGCCGATGAGCATCTTCCGACTTAGCGTAAGGGCGTGAGTCATGACACTGCCTTCTGCAACACGAGGGTACATCATAGGACCAGAGAATAAAGCTGGAGCAATACCTATTACCGATTCCCCCGCATCTCAGTAGCTGTCTGTCCAACTCTGTACCCCCTCGGCGTCAACCAAAGTACCCTTGAACAGCAACTTGCCTTTTTTGGTTTATTTCCAAGAATCTCGGGCCGTTTTCTCATCATCGCTTGTCTCACTTCATTTCACTTATAAACTTGTCTCTCCATATGGCCAAGGGCGACGATTCTTCCACAATGGCCCAGCAATCAAAGAAGAAACGAACCGATGAGGATTCTCAGCCTCCTCCAGATGCTGGTCAGAAGCCTGTTCAGTTGCAACGCAGGCGAGTTTGGAGGGCTTGTGAAAGCTGCAGGTACGTTTCCTTGTTTTCTGATGTCGTGGCAATCACTCTTCTGACCGTTCTTGAAGACGAAAGAAGATTAAATGCGATGGCTGCGAACCCACCTGCTCACAGTGTGCCGCATCGGGCTCCCAGTGTACTTGGTTGCAGACTAAGGACAGAGGTGCGGATGATTTTTTTTTCTTCTCGTTTGTGATCGTTCTCATCTGATATTCTTTACAGCTGCCCTCAGTAGACAGTGCGTTAATCCAAGGCAATTATCTGTGATCTTTCGCTGAATCCTGCCATCTACAGTTATGTGCAGGAGCTTGAAGCTCGTTTACTGCATATGGAATCAATCTTCCAACAAATTGCCCCCGTTCTCGAACAGATAGGGCCCAACGGTAGCGGTGCTGGTATCCCAGGCTCATCAACCGGTTCACTCGTCCTTCCCGCAGAACTTGCTGCCCCTGCTACCGAGATCCTCCGTTCTATAGCCCCAAAAGGTGATCCTGCTCGGACTATACCCGTCAAAGTTGATACGGACGATGTGAATGAATCTTTCGGGCAGCTCGCGTTGGACGAGTACGGCCATATGCGTTGGATTGGCGGGTCGTCGACCATGTCACTCATTCAATCCTTCAAAGCACTCACCACATCTCCTCAGCACCGCATATCCCCCGTGGAGGAAGACCCGTTGGCTCCCGGCCCAAGTGTCAATAAATTATATTTTCCTGCGTCTGTCTTTTTCGGTAAGGTTCGCGCACTCCCTGGACCAGAAGAAGTCGAATATCCAGAGCGAGATTTGGCCGACAAGCTGGTGCGTCCTCTGATTTATTTCATGTTCCCTCCACTCATCTGAGGTCAAACTAGATTAATGCATACTTTTCACGATTCCATTATCTTATGCCCGTCATTGACAAGCCTTCATTCTTACATCAATACAGCAACTTAATGAACAACACACACGATCGCGCTCTCGCTCGTAAGGAGACAGCGTTTATTTCCGTAGTATTTGCGATGTTTGCATGTGCTGCAAACATCGTACAGGACGATAGGCTAAGTAAAAGTGGGCGTACGGACGAGGGAGGCATGGGTATGGTTTACTATGAGCGGTACGTTTTGCCTTCATTGACTGATTCGATATCTGAATCCATTCCCCATCAGCGCTCTCATTCTCCAATACATTAGTCATGCGAATACACAAGTCGCACACGTACAGTGTTTCATTCTACTTTCCTCATTCCTATGCTCCATCAACTGCTTACCACAAGCTTGGATTCTTGTCGGTCAGGCAGTTCGGACCGGACAAGATCTTGGTCTTCATGTGAGTCGTTCTATACCAAATCGGTTCTCCCTTACATTAACGCGACGCTCCATCGATCACCTCGCAGACTTACTATTTCACCCATAGAGAAAGAGACTCGTCGCAAGATCTGGTGGGGGGTTTACTCTCTCGATCGCATGCTTGCCCTTGCTTTGGGTCGCCCCCTTGGTGTCAACGATGCGGACTGCGATGTTGAACTTCCGGTTGCCGTCGATGATGACAATTTACCAGAGTACTTCAGTGGAGCGCCCATGACCCACAAACCTCTTGCACTCATGGCCGGCGCGATTGAGCTCACAAAGCTTTATCGGATTGCTGGCCGAGTGCTCCGCGAGGTTTATGCGCTGGACAACTGTACAGACCATCTGGAGCCTGAGAAGAAGGTTGAACTGCAGCGTACTGTGGAAGCCTTGGATAACGAATTGACCCAATGGTGCGATGATCTGCCGGTAGCGTTCAAGTCGCAGTCAGAAACGGACGAGCAAGTTTCCATGGGTGCTGTCTTGTGCAGTCACTATTATTCTGTGCTCACTACGCTTCACCGAAACTTGGTTCCCGTCCAGCGTGACCAGCCTGCCATGCCTAAATCTACCGTGAAAGCTGTGTCCTCCGCTCGTTCATGCATTCGCCTCGCACCATCGATGAAAAATGTGGTACCTCCGTCTCATCACTTGGCCTTCTTCATTCAGCACCTGTTCAGTTCTGCCGTGATTCTGTTACTCTATGCTATGCATTCACTCGATCCCAGAGCTTCCGCGGCTGCAATGGAAGAGGCCAAGAGCACGTTGTCGGCGTTGGAATCTTGGGAAGGCCAATGGCCTGGAGCCCGCAAATGTCGGGAGCTCCTTGTAGAGCTGACGAATACTGCCGCTGAAGCTATCGCACAGGGACCTCCAAGTGACCCGAGCAACATTCCCATTTCGGTCCCGCCTGCTGCTACCACGGCGGCTCCCACAGTGCTGGAGCGTCAGCGTTCATTGTCCGGCGCAAGCCCTGGGTCTGTGGCTGGTAGAGCTTTGAAAAGTCGCACAAGAAGAAATCAATCTCGCGATCCGAGTAATCCATCTCGTCGCATGGCCGCTGTGTCTCCATATCGCGTCGACAGTAAGTCTTTCTTTGTTGGACTTGAGAGTATACGTCTGATTGTGAATTTCAGCAACTGCTAGAGCAAGATCTTCATCACGCCGACGTGGACGTGACGACGACAACAATATTGAAGGACCATCAATGGGGCCATACTTTCACAGCTTGTCTAGTCCTACGAATGGCAGTGCCCACAGCTCTCCCGCTTCTGCCAATCTTCCCTCACCTATAAATGCGATCAACGATAATGAGCCTAGTCCGACACTGGCATCCGCACACACGTTCAGCTACGGGTCGCCTGGGCTATCGTCTGCGCAGGTACCTTCTCCGCGTTATGATTACGATTATGCGCTGCAGCCCAGCAGCTCTCTCAACAACTATCCGAATCAATGGAATGGTCAGTCAGATATGGACATGTATGCTTCGAATACGCAGGACAATAATCTCGGAGGTGGCAGCGGGAGCAGGGGAGTGTATCCGCCTTTGGACAGTTACGCGAATTACGATCCTTCGCAAGAACTAAGCACGTCTTTAAGCGGTCTGTCTACGACTCCGCCCACGGCGTCGTTCGACGCGCCTGGCTTGCCTTTCCGTGGTTTGGAGTTCATTCGAAATTATAGTTCGGGTGGGTACTCCGCCGGTGACAATTACATGGGAGAACCTGGGTCACTCTGGCAGAGTTATGATGCCGATGCTTTTGAATACAATCCTGATCTTCCGTTTACTTTAGGTGACCCTGGACTTCACAGTGTATCGAGTAGTTAATGGAGTGTTTGCTCCATTTCTGATTCTCCCCGCTCTATTTGTTCATATGCCCACATTCACGAATTTCCTATGCTAGTGTTGTCAATCGCGATGAACGCTGTTGTACTTTAATAGTTGTAATTTCTTCCTTTTTGATTTTTCTCTTCCATACGTATCTCGAGCTCGTCATCCTTTGTCCTCGCTCTGTATCCTTAACCTACATATTTGTGGCTTCTCTATACTCAATCACATAGTAACTACCTTAGGCTCTTTCTCCACACCAATTGTTCTGTACAATAGACTTATTTTGTACAGTAGCCACACGATGCGTATACACATGCATATTTGTTATATCTGTAGTGTCCAAGTGAGCGGTACGGTTGCCGACGCCGGTAATTTCGCCAAGTCTGGTTCTCGCCTGGGTTGCTCAGATGATCTGGGGTAGTATATGTACATATCACCTGGAAAACCGATTGAATGATTCATTTACCCCGGATCGGGAGTCGGTCACTTCGACTGCCGAAATGAATGCTACTTGAGCGCTGGCCGATTTGTTTCTTGTACTCGAACGTACTCGAAATATACAAGAAACTACAGACATGTCAGCGCATCCTGTCACAGAATGGACCTCGGAGGCTTCTTGGGCTATGGTACGTGCTTTGCGCGAGTAGAATACAGCAAGTTTGCTCAACAAACACATTATTAGGTGGAAGACAAGTTCTCCCCGTACGCAAAAGAGACTTTGACGAAACTTATCAAGTTCATGCAAGTCAGTTATACCATCCCTGCCGTCATGGACTATGCTAATGCTGCACATTCACAACTGGCAAGAAGAAGTCCTACCTTCAAGCAAAGTCGCCCATGCTCAGCTCCCTACTGACCCAGTACAGAGATGGAAGACCGTTATACCCGTCATCGAAGAGCTCAAAGCTAAAGCGAAGAAGCTCGGGTTGTGGAACTTGTTCCTCAGCAAGGCGCATTATCCAGAGTTCGGTGTACCACTGACGAATCTCGAGGTGTGTATGTATCCTTACGAGTATGTGTGTGTAGCTAAAGAGTCGCGCACAAGTACGCTGTGATGGCAGAGATTCTCGGGAGGGCAGGCCATCTCGCACCGCAGACGGTAAATTGCTCTGCACCTGATACCGGCAATATGGGTTGGTTGCGTGTACTACATCGATCACTGCTATAACTAACACACACTTTGCAGAGGTACTGGCACGCTATGGAAATGCTGAACAACAGAAGAAATGGCTCGTTCCCTTGTTGAACGGGGATATTCGCTCAGCATTTGCTATGACAGAGAAGAACGGTACGAGGTTGTTTTCCAAGCAGTAGAGAACGTGTCATTCATGCGTTATACAGTTGCTTCTTCTGACGCGACAAATATTCGGACGTCCATTCGGAGAGAAGGCGACGAGATCGTGATTAACGGACACAAGTGGTACAGTAAGACCCTTACAGTCTGTTCGTTCGTTAATCTCTCCGCCTCTTCCCTCCAGGTGGATTTCAGGCGCAGGTGACCCGCGTTGCGCGCTGCACCTCGTGATGGGTAAGAGTGACCCGAACAACAAGAGCGCATATAATCAACAAAGCGTGGTCATTGTCCCCGCAAATGCACCGGGGGTTACGGTCGTCCGACCGATGAAGGTGTTTGGATACGATGACGCGCCTGAAGGACACTGTGAAATTTTGTACGAGAATGTGAGGGTACCAGCGGGGAACTTGGTGCTCGGATGGGGAAGAGGATTTGAGGTATGTGCACTCTCCTTCTGTTTATTTTATTTTTATTACAGACTTTAAACAACGTGTAAGATCATTCAAGGTCGTCTTGGGTAAGTGTATATTGATCTATGGCTCCAGCTGTCAGCTGACGTTGGTTAGACCGGGTCGTATCCACCACTGCATGCGGTCTATTGGGGCGGCGCAGATGGCGCTCGACACGATGCTGTTGCGTGTGACTGATCCTGGGAGGAAGACGTTTGGCAAGTATCTGTACGAACATGGTAAGTCAGCAAAGACAGCTTTTGTGACGTTGGAGCTTAAGAATGAACAGGTACTGTGGTGGCGGATATTGCCAAATCGAGAGCAGAGATTGAGGGAGCGAGATTGTTGGTGTTGAGTGCAGCTTTGCAGATTGACAAGTACAAGGCGAAGGGAGCTTTGAAGGAGATTGGGATTGCCAAATTTGTTGTACCGAGCATGGCGCTGCAAGTGATCGACCGAGTGATACAATCATTTGGTGCAGAAGGAGTGTCGCAGGACCAGGAACTTGCGTCAGCGTGGGCTGGCTTGAGAACGCTTAGGATTGCTGACGTGAGTGTAAAAGAATGATATTAGCAAGATATACTGAATGAATCACAGGGTCCTGATGCGGTGCATATCCAACAAGTGGGGATGAGGGAGCTGAAGCGGGTACCGGAATTGGTGAAGAGAGCAGAAAATATCAGGACAAAGGAGAAGGCGTTGTTGGCGCGTATGTAGAATGTGTAATATATATGACGTCATTGATCACCGGGCATTCTCACTTTCATGTCTGAATCGTCGAAAGACAATGTGTCTGAGCTGGAGTGGCAGAGGATGCTGATAATGCCCACTACTGCGCTCGTAGTGGGCGCCGCGATTGGGATGGTCAGAGGAGGC